>JBCFYV010011164.1:46596492-47196492 GCA_039000515.1 Timema cristinae
GGGAGACAGAGAAGAGAAAACATCAGACTTAGACGAGACGTTACCAAACTGGTGAAACAAAACACAGAAAGTATAATAAAAGGGAGGGTGGACTAGATTTTGATGGACTTTGGATATATCTAGAGTTCTAGCCGAGGAAAGGCTCTCAGGGATACCAGTGGTAAATATTGCTGCTAGGCCAGGGATGCCTGGAATACCGGCTATGGAATAAGGAAAGTAAAGTTGATAAAGATGAGACGTCGGAAGTTGTTCTTACTCAAAGAGTCCTGCTCATTTGGAAACAAGCGTGATGTTGGGCTGGAACTATCTAGCACTCCACGCCACGGTAGGAAGTTAATTAATAAAAGGAAACATAAAATAAATTGGAGAAATTAAAACAGTAGGAATTATGACTCGGGTTAAATGTCAGCAACTGAGTTAAATTAGTAAGGATGAAAAAAATCCTCAGATAATACGTGATAAGGATAATGGTGGAAAGCAGAGGGCACCTACAGTTTAACGTGGATTCTGAACCACGGTGGGGGCCTGGCATCTACATTTTCACAAAGCGTGAAAGCACACACTTTGCCAGAGGTGAAGGAAGGGTTTGATAATCAGATTAATCCATACCGCGATCAAGATTTGAGCCCTGGATCCATAACACAGAAGTCTCACACCTTACCCTTAGACCACCAGGTTCCTACAACATAATCTTAAAATTACTATTTGAAATTACAAAAATATTTAATTGAAACAAATTTCGCTCATGTCAAGTGAATAGTGCAGAAAAACGCGCTCAGATGTTATTTCTAGTTCGATCATAATCTTGTAGCTAATATCACGGTTAATCGGGAGTGATATAGGCTTGACATAATTGGGGATCTCACATTAGTTCAACTATTTGTGGGTGCCACTTTGCGCCAACCATCCGGGCTGTCCACATATTTACATTACTAGGATAGAAATGAGGAAGGTAGAATAGTACCATGCTCCACGTCTTACTACCTGTCAGGGATGTCCACATATTTACACCCATGGGGTAGGGAGAGAAAGGTAGCATTTTAGAAGAAACGTACTTGCCTTAGCGTGGAGTAGGGAGAGTGAATATATACAAGAATAAACGTTTCAGTACACTAGCCCTCTATTATAGCTCTGACCTCTCCATTATAAACAAACCAGATCATACAAGGTTGATATCTTGGACCAGTGTCCACCGATACGGGTATCCCAACTGTTTAAGGCGGTCGTATGAGGGCACCGTGGCCACTGTCGTACGAACACGTTTGTTCATATGTGGGTGACGTCACGGTGGGAGTAGGGGGTGCTCAATTGACTGACTCTCATTTTAAATTGTTAGCTAATTCGTTCACTAAGCGCTATCACAGCATGGATTGATGGATATATATGACCTACTCATCCAGGAATGACGTCCAAGTAGATTATGGGAACGAATCAAGACAAGATTTTTAAAACTTCCAGAATTCGCACTTAAAGTGATAGTGTAAGGTACGCGCGAAGAGAAAATATGTTATTGCAGTTTTTATATCAAAACTTATTTTGGCCTAATCAAACAATCAAACAAAATAACTCTCCAGTACAAACATATGGTTTAATTTTCTTCATGTGTTGATATCAACAAATTTTGAATATCTATCAAGAGCATAGCGATATTAGATGAGAAACTTCTAAATCAAGAGAAAAATTTGTCATTAAATTCCAGGACACCCTCGACAGGTATTCAAGAACTGTTGATATCACTTTGTTAAGAAAATTAAACTAAATTTTTCTACTGAAGCAATACTTTATTTTATTTGGCAAAAGAATAATAGTGGGTTTATATAAAAAGTGCAAAAACGCTGCACACTTATATTAAATATCCTCAAAGTCAATGGGATAGTAGAAAAACAATCTAAGCTAGTTATGTTGGGTCTAATTGAATAGTAAATAACATGTAGTGATAGATAGATATTTTCTCGGTAAGCTCATTCTAATAAAACTATCTTGGATAATTTCCTTCGCACCTTGTGTTTATAATAATTTGTTTCTATATCAAATAGATTGTATATCAAAGTCCAAGAAAAATGTACAAGTTGGTAACTTACAGATAAAACCGTCTTTGGGCTTTTTTAATTTGCGCAGATTTCTATTCTACATCGTAGATTCCATGATGAAATGACACTAGTATTTCACACAGTTAAATACAAGCTATTTACCGAACGCAACTTGTCATATACGTTACATACAAGAAGATTATATTTCAGAGATGGGTCTATTCCTATATTTCTTGAACAAGAATCTCTAATCCTCATCTTAAATTTTCTTTAGGATCTCGAATCTTTAAAAATGTACAATCTTGTTTAAAGAGAAAACATTGAAAAATTATAAAAAGTTGTTTATGGCTTGGTGACAGTGTCTATTGTCTATTGCATCACAAACAACAAAGGTGGGTCTTTTTTGTTTATTAAATTACTATAGTGATACAATTTTTTCCTTTTTTTTATGATTTTGTTATTCCCACAGCTATACAAGTCTATATAATTGATTTTACCAAATTACCTTAAGTTGCTATTTGAAGTCAAGTTCTTCATATTGTATTCGAGATACTTGATTGAGATTTTTACGAATCTCAAATCTCTCGGATACCATAGGATTCAAGCAAGTGAGGAATTCAAACGTCCCATCTCTAATATACTTATTTATTTACTCACCCGCACATATGAGCACGCAGACATGGGCGTCAGTTCTGTATTGTCTGGCTTGACAAGTCGATGTACGAATTCCGGCTGTGAGTTATTTTTTTCTACGTGGTTCATCACTATCCATATACGTAAATTCGGATGCATTTCCTCTAAATTCTGTCACCCCTATTCCTACCCGATTGGTGGAAATACTCAAATAGGCAGGATGGGTAGTAAAACAAGATGCAATAAAACCTTCAATCAACTATTTTTTTAAATATATTGCTGGAATCTACTCGTGATGGTCCGGGGATGTTTACCAAATTGAGGTTTTCCGTTTGTTTTTTTCCTCTTGGGTAGTTCCGGTGATTATTTAAACTCATCTTTGTTATATTTGTGAAATTACCAAGTAATCGCCGCGGTGAGGTAATTGTCTGATATTATTTATTCATGTTTTTCAAGAGATTAAGAGTCCCGAGTTACTAGCAGGGCCCAGGTATTTATGACACATGTCACCATTTTTTGTGGTACATCACAGATAATGCTCGTGTACAAATAAATTATGTTCGTGATCATCCTGGTTGTGGAAACGTTTTCATAGGTCATTATTTGGTCCCTTTTTTGTCATTTTGGATTTTTAGGTAATATTTTCTCGGTTTGTGTAATTTTTTAGTCATTTTAGAGCATTTTTGAGTCAGTTTAAGGCATTTATCTTGAATAAGTATTTTACATATTCGACATATTATAAATCCATAGATACTCAAAGATAGTATATTCAACACAAAGTGCTCGGAATGAAAAGATAATGTAGTCAAAGAACTTGGTATCATATTTACTTGTTTTTTTAAATAAAATACACACTCCTTGGTAGGACATTGTTATTAGGCTGTGGACCTAGGTTCGCTAACTCACGGCCCGCTGTACGAATTTTAACTTAGTTAATTTAGTAAATACTTATCAGAATATATTTCGTTAGCCCACATAAACATTTAAAAGATTATAACTTAATGAATATTATGAAATGTACTGAATAATTACTCCAAATTGTAGATATTTTAATAATAATTAAATTATAAAGAAGGAAAATTTATTAAATTGTCAAAGTGAGTGTTTGGACTCTATTAATTTTCATGACTTAAATTAAAAACATTGAAAGTATCACCTTCGGTTTAAAAACGAGACAATATATGTATCTACATTAAAATCAAAAACTTACAAAATTTTGTCAGTATTAGTTTTAAATATGTTGTATTTTGTCAACCAATATAATTATGCTCGGTTCATAACTTGTTGTCTCCAATAGAACACAAGATGCACTTAAGTACGAACCAATAAGATGTCTAACCATTGACTTAATAAAGTACATTAGACATAACAGTGAATGACATAACTGTCGAAAATATTACTGACCTTAAAAAAAATCATAAAACGTTTGAAAAAGTGTTATCATAGAAAGTTATGTTTGAAGCTATTACTTCTTAAGCAGTTATTTGTAAATCAAGGTTTATATTTAACAGAATGCAAGAGTTTAGTTGTTAATGGGTTTTAATTGCATACGAGTATAATTCAGTTTTTATTTTATAAAAGGCGTGCTCAATTTATTTGTGTATATTCATTACGGGAATTTATTAATACATGTTTAGGTATTTTTTAACTTATTATAAACTTGCACATAGCAAAAGTGTTGACAAAAAAAACACTTGGAAACAATTGTTTGAATAGCGTAATTCTAACAGATATCAATGATGAATGATGGTGACGTGGGAGGTATCTTGAGAATCACTTAATACATTATTTGAGGGTGACTATTATTAATTTAAAACTTCATGAGCAGCCAATTAGAGAGTTTCTTACGCCAATGAACTATCCAGAAAGTCTAATCTTTAACAATAGCCATATTGTTTTAATAATACTAAAAATACTATTGAACATAACTAATGGACGACCATATAACACAAGCCATCAACCAAACGGAATATATTTTGCGCAGACTTTATCCGGAATATATGCGAGGAAAATCAGATGATGTGTTATCTCTTATCAACAATCAATCAGAATATAAACTTAACTACCCTTCTACGATAAGTATGGCCATGTTTCTGGTTGCTGGTTGTCAACAATCAACCAGGATATGATCTAAAATACCTATCTACGTCGAGTATGGCCATTCCAGATGATGGTTGTCAACAATCAACCAGAATATAATCTAAAATACTCCTCTATGACACGTATGGTCATGTCAGTCGGTAATGGTCAACCATCAACCAGAAATATATTTAACACTAGCTATTTATACACGAGTGTCTATGTCAGCTACCATAATTTGTCAACATACTAAATAGGACCAGTTGGATCTCAAGTGTGGTGTACCTGACGCTAAATACATGATGACACCCAACCAAACTCTAATTGAATGCGAAACTGGCCCATTCCATTCTAGTCTGAGTAGGTGTCGTTCTGAATTTAGTGTAACATCGCATTTGAGGCGAACTAGAGATGACTATGAAACTAACCCGAAGGTTCAATCACGAATATTCTAGTTTGACAATGACGTGAATCTTCAATCCTGCCGGCAAGTGTGAGCAGTCGAATGTCTAGGTTGTCAACAACACCCTGAAGCCTACCTGTGAGTGTGAGCAGTAGAGTGATGGTGGCTGTGTTGTCAACAACACCCTGAAAACTACCTGTGAATGTGAACAGTAGAATGCCTGTGTTGTCAACAACCCCCTGAAGCCTACCTGTGAGTGTGAGCAGTAGAGTGATGGTGGCTGTGTTGTCAACAACACCCTGAAGCCTACCTGTCAGTGTGAGCAGTAGATTGCCTGTGTTGTCAACAACCCGCGTGTAGCCTACCTGTGAGTGTGAACAGTAGAATGCCTGTGTTGTCAACAACCCCATGAAAACTACCTTTGAGTGTGAGCAGTAGAGTGATAGTGGCTGTGTTGTCAACAACCCCCTGAAAACTACCTGTGAAAGTGAACAGTAGAATGCCTGTGTTGTTAACAACCCCCCTTAAGCCTACCTGTGAGTCTGAACAGTAGAATGCCTGTGTTGTCAACAACAACCCTGAAGCCTACCTGTGAGTGTGAGCAGTAGAGTGATGGTGGCTGTGTTGTCAACAACACCCTGAAGCCTACCTGTGAGTGTGAGCAGTAGAATGCCTGTGTTGTCAACAACCCCCCTGAAGCCTACCTGTGAGTGTGAACAGTTGAATGCCTGTGTTGTCAACAACCCCCTGAAGCCTACCTGTGAGTGTGAGCAGTAGAGTGATGGTGGCTGTGTTGTCAACAACACCCTGAAGCCTACCTGTGAGTGTGAACAGTTGAATGCCTGTGTTGTCAACAACCCCCTGAAGCCTACCTGTGAGTGTGAACAGTTGAATGCCTGTGTTGTCAACAACCCCCTGAAGCCTACCTGTGAGTGTGAACAGTAGAATGCCTGTGTTGTCAACAACCCCCTTGAAGCCTACCTGTGAGTGTGAGAAGTAGAGTGATGGTAGCTGTGTTGTCAACAACACCCTGAAGCCTACCTGTGAGTGTGAGCAGTAGAATGCCTGTGTTGTCAACAACCCCCCTGAAGCCTACCTGTGAGTGTGAACAGTTGAATGCCTGTGTTGTCAACAACCCCTGAAGCCTACCTGTGAGTGTGAGCAGTAGAGTGATGGTGGCTGTGTTGTCAACAACACCCTGAAGCCTACCTGTGAGTGTGAGCAGTAGAATGCCTGTGTTGTCAACAACCCCCTGAAGCCTACCTGTGAGTGTGAACAGTTGAATGCCTGTGTTGTCAACAACCCCCTGAAGCCTACCTGTGAGTGTGAACAGTAGAATGCCTGTGTTGTCAACAACCCCCTTGAAGCCTACCTGTGAGTGTGAGAAGTAGAGTGATGGTGGCTGTGTTGTCAACAACCCCCCTGAAGCCTACCTGTGAGTGTGAGCAGTAGAGTGATGGTGGCTGTGTTGTCAACAACCCACTGAAGCCTACCTGTGAGTGTGAACAGTAGAATGCCTGTGTTGTCAACAACCCCCTGAAGCCTACCTGTGAGTGTGAACAGTTGAATGCCTGTGTTGTCAACAACCCCCTGAAGCCTACCTGTGAGTGTGAGCAGTAGAGTGATGGTGGCTGTGTTGTCAACAACCCCCTGAAGCCTACCTGTGAGTGTGAACAGTAGAATGCCTGTGTTGTCAACAACCCCCTGAAGCCTACCTGTGAGTGTGAGCAGTAGAGTGATGGTGGCTGTGTTGCCAACAACCCCCTGAAGCCTACCTGTGAGTGTGAGCAGTAGATTGCCTGTGTTGTCAACAACCCCCTGAAGCCTACCTGTGAGTGTGAACAGTTGAATGCCTGTGTTGTCAACAACCCTCCTGAAGCCTACTTGTGTGTGAGCAGTAGAGTGATGGTGGCTGTGTTGTCAACAACCCCCTGAAGCCTACCTGTGAGTGTGAACAGTTGAATGCCTGTGTTGTCAACAACCCCCTGAAGCCTACTTGTGAGTGTGAACAGTTGAATGCCTGTGTTGTCAACAACCCCCTGAAGCCTACCTGTGAGTGTGAGCAGTAGAGTGATGGTGGCTTTGTTGTCAACAACCCCTGAAGCCTACCTGTGAGTGTGAGCAGTAGAATGCCTGTGTTGTCAACAACCCTCCTGAAGCCTACTTGTGTGTGAGCATTAGAGTGATGGTGGCTGTGTTGTCAACAACCCCCTGAAGCCTACCTGTGAGTGTGAGCAGTAGAATGCCTGTGTTGTCAACAACCCGCGTGTAGCCTACCTGTGAGTGTGAGCAGTAGAGTGATGGTGGATGTGTTGTCAACAACCCCCTGAAGCCTACTTGTGAGTGTGAGCAGTAGAGTGATGGTGGCTGTGTTGTCAACAACCCCCTGAAGCCTACCTGTGAGTGTGAGCAGTAGAGTGATGGTGGATGTGTTGTCAATAACCCCCTGAAGCCTACCTGTGAGTGTGAGCATTAGAGTGAAGGTGGCTGTGTTGTCAACAACCCCCTGAAGCCTACCTGTGAGTGTGAGCAGTAGAGTGATGGTGGCTGTGTTGTCCTGCCCCATGGCTCACCCAGGAACTACTGCCCATGTAGTCTACCGTAGTTCCTTTACTGGCCCACTTGAGGGGAGGGGGCTATTACATCACTTGCGCCGCCTCCTACCTCCCGACCCGAGCGAGCGTATTAAACCTGGGTCCTGTGTTCAAACCACTTCCATAACCTTGAGCTAATTGCCTCTTCGTCGATAACTTTATATTAGTCCGTGTCAAATTAGCAATGTGGAGGATTTGACTTTTCAGCACTGTAAATATCTTAAAATCATAAGCTCATTAATATATTGAATTTCCACCAATAGGAAATCTATGCTTGAGTCTTTGACTTCACTTAAGTTGACACCCCACCCCCTCAAAAATAAAATTTGAAGATACCACAGTTTTGCATCAATTTTGCACCGTTTTGCACCAAGTATTACGATTTGCACCCTAGAAGTTTTGCAAGAAAAAATATTTAAAAGGGAAAAAGGTGGGAGGTTCAAGTTGCCCCCCAATCAATATTTTTATGGTCAAAATAAAAGTCTGGTTTTTTTACCAAAGTATGTCATTTCACACCTTAATGAATTATTGAGAGAAAAAATATTTAACATACAAAAAAAAATTAAGTTGTTGGGCCTCCCCTCCAGCCCCCACACCTTCAATTTAAAAATCAAAATATGCAATCGTTTTGAACCTATTTTTCACCGTTTTGAATTCAAGTACTACGTTTTACAACCCAACCCCAGAGAATGTACGACTGTTTTTGTTTGGGGGGGGGGGAGCAAGTTAAGAGTATTCCCACTCAATATTAAAATGTTGGTTTTCTTGTGCCAATTCTAAAGTTTTTATTTGCACCGTTTTGCACCCCAAGTATGGCATTTTGCACATTTGCATTTGCAAGAAAATATATTTAGTACTAAAAATTGTTCGGAGAGTAAGTTAAGCATAGCCCCCCTCACGACAATTTGGGTTTTTTTTAATGTCAAAATAAATGTACTGTTTTGCATCATTTAGTACCACATGTGGCGTTTGGGATTTCAATGGATTAGTGAGAAAAAAATATTTAATATGCGATTAAATTAAGTTGTTAGTCTCTCACCCCAGCCTCCATACCCTCAAATTAAATGGTAAATATGCCATCTTTTGCACCCAAGTTTTTCACTCCAACCCCAGAGACGATATGTCTGTTTTTGATTGGGGTAGGGGGCATATTAAGTGTAGCCATCCCCAAGTTAAAAAGTGGTTTTGAATGCCAATTTAAAAGTTTATAATTTCACCACTTCGCACCTAAGCATGGTGTTTTGCACCTTAATAGTTTTGCAAGAAATATAAAGGATCAGAATTAATTAATGAGCCAAGTTCAGTGCTTGCCTCGTTTCTCCAAACAAAAATGGCCACTTTTCCTATGCTAATATTATTATTAACACCGCGTATTACTACCCGTTCGGGTTATACGCACTTACGCTAATGTGTAATGGTAGGGTGAGTGTGAGATGAAATGAAGGACCTACAGTTTAACGTGGAATCCGAACCACGGTGGAGGCCTGGTACTCCTTATGCTAATATTAATGTATTGTTTGCACTAAAACCTGAAGCTTTGAACATTATTAGTCTAGCCAGAAAAAATAATTAATTAGCACACAACGTTATAGTGTCTTATTATATTCGTTTTTAGCTTCAAACTGTTTTTCGCGTAATGTTTTATACCTTAACTAGCTTTTACCCGTCGCGGATTCACGCGCCATATGTGATCAAATCTTTTTAATTTTCAACTAAACTGTTTTGGTCATAAAAATACTGTTTTTTTGTTTGTTTTTTTAATATCTATGCGTTTTTCTCAGTTCTAGCTGTAAATAACTTTGCCGTATTTTAATTTTCACTTTTAAATATTTCGTAATAAAAGAAATATATATTATTTAAGCTATCAATTATTTTATTTTTTTATTTTTACCTTCATAATTAGTAAGACAAATAAATAAATGAAATAATATTTTTTTCAAACTATATAGCTAAAATCACATATTTATTATTTATTAGTATTAAACTACATCACACTAATTACTATTTGCTTTAATTACAAAATATTAAATCACAAATTCCTAAATAACATCATTTCAATCACATTATAGTCATATATTTATTATTATTTAAAATCAAAGGTTGGTAATAGTCTTATGCTATTCCAGGACATACTCTGCCAACGTACAAAGTTTTATTCGAATCTGTTCAGCAGTTTTGGCGTGATTGAGCAACAAACATCCAAACACACAAACTTTCACATTTATAATATTAGTAAGAAGTAAGATAATAAATAATTTATTGTTTAGAAATCGTTTTAAACACTAGTTTTTTTTTTTACTTTTGTTGTTTTCGATATGGCCTGAAAAAATATTAGCAGTCTAAAAAAAATTAAGATTTTATCTTATCACATTTCAGACAAATTAAGAAAATACATAGTTTTCAAATAAGCTATAAACTTAAGTGAGGAATTACTATGGTACGTGAATACTAATTTTACATCCAAGAAACCAACGCTTTTCTTTACCACGCTCACATTAACTTAGTGAGTTATTTTTATCTGGTTAGATCTTCGAAGATTAAAGTATCTTTTTGTAGGCTAATAATTAACAACTTTCTATCACCATAAAATAATATTTCTCTTGTGAGAGAAGGAACAGATGTATGTTGAAATTGAAAGGCCTTTCCCACTTACATATTTTTTCTATCTAAACTATTTGAGTGTAAAACGCCATAAAAATACATTTAAATATACGTACACGTTGCTTCAGTGAGAGTATATGCATATCCAAACCATTATCAGCTTTATTTGTTCTTTTTAACAAATTAAATATGTTTTTGTGCATACTGTAAAGTTGCAAAACATCATAATATTTGGGAGAAAAACAATACATTTATATTGGGCAAGGTTTAGGTTTTAGGTTTAGTTTAATAGAGACAGATTACATACATTTTCAAGGGTGAGGAGAATACAAATACCAACATTATAGTTCTAAAATGTAAGTTTGAGCCTATAATACCTAGAAGAAAAAATAGCAACTGAAAAGATGCAGGGAAAAATTTCCAAAAAAACCCGCTGCATATTGGGCAAGGAAAAAAATCACATATATCTGATGTAGAGAGGACGACCATATTAAATTTTCCACCTTCCCTTTTTATCATATTTTTTTCTTGAAAAATTATTAAGTTGCAAAACAAAGCTTATGAATTAGAATTTTAAAAAGATGAGAAGATTTTATACTCAACTTGCCACCCTTTGGTCAAATAAAAATAGTCGTACCATATATGCGGCCTGAGCGGAAACACCATATTTAGATGAAAAATTATGCAAAATAAAACAGTTATACTGACATAGTAACGAGTAAATATTACTAAGCTTATCTTAAATTTTAACCCGCCACGGTGGTGGAGTTAGTTAACGTGCTAGTTTCATGTTAAGCTAGACTGCCGAGGTCGAAGAGATCGAGGTTAGAATCTCGGTCGGGTGATCTAGGGGGGATTCCTAAATGGTTTTCCACTCTCCCTTCACGAAAATTCTGGTTCACTTCCTATAAATCCAACCTTCCCATATCCTAACAAATTAGCATAATTAGTACTTAAGCGAATAGACCTAACGGGTAGTAAGGCGCAGTGCTAAAAAAAATAATTCTCACGTGAAATATTTTTGTATCGCTAAACCAAGATGCAAAATGACATACTTGGGTAGAAAATTGTGAAAAACAAGACCTTTAGATTGGAATAAAAAACAAACTATCAAATGTTGGGGTCGGGGTGTTCAGACTACCCTTAACTTAGCCCTTACAATTTTTAGGCTAGGTATTATTTTATTGCAAAACTATTTAGGTGCAAAACCGAGAAAAGGCTAAATTGAATATTGGCATTGGGGGAAAAAAATTGATAGGGGGCTACACTTAACTTAGCCCTCCCTCCCACAAACAAATACAATCGTACCATCTCTGGGGCTAGGGTGCAAAACGGTGCCAAATAGGTGAAAAAGGGTGGTTTATTGAAATTTTAATTTTGAAGGGGTGGGAAGGCCAACTTAGGGGATCTGAATCTTTGTCGGTTTAACGATATAAGTTTTTTTCCATTTTCCCCTCACACAAATAATAGTTAGCCAAATAGGAGTTATTGATAATTTCATTGAAAACGTCTTTTAGAGAATCGTTTAGAGGAAGTAATTTAAATTTTTTAAATCGACACCTGCAAATGGTAGACGAAACACAGCCTTTTGACTTAGCACAGTAATGCTCTACCTCCATGCTATCCAGGATTAATCCCGTATTAAGGATAATTCATCAGTTATAGTTTAAGAAGATTCAAACAAGTTTTGAATGGTTTTAACATTAAAACAAAAATTGTTGGGAAACTTATTGTACTTTCTTGATTAATACATTTTTATTTTAAAGTAAACTTTGTTTGAGGCCTTCTGTAATATGTTATATTTTATGAAAATAACTTAAGAATGTTAGTATTGTATTTATTGTTTTAATAATAAATAATTAAAACTGAAATTAATAAGTTGTCAAGTTGTGTAACATAATATATTTATAGTATACTTCATATAAAATTTCTCTGACCATTTGTTACAGCTCAGTGTGTAACAAATTACTTGAAATAATGTCATCTATTATTAATATTTATATACTGCACCTTACTCAGTAACGTAACTTTTTTATATTGCTCCTTCCACCTCCACTCTACCAGATACATTTTTGTCCTCCTGACCTATTTACTTTTTGAGCGATTTTTGTTAATGCATCTAAAGGGTTGAGGTAGGAATAAACATACATATTAGGCTAGAAATATGAAAAATGACACAATTACTACTTTTTTAGAAACTGCAAATTACACGTTTAATTACTAAATAGAGATCTAACATATTTAAATATTAAGTCAAGTCAAGGTGAACAAGCGTTTTTCCCTTCTGGCCTTTTGGGAGGCAAAAAATGTAATTGCTCCATCCATGTAGGTTTGAGTCCACGTGATTTTTCACATTCAAAACTTAATACACCGAGAGCACCAAGTCTTTGTTGACTCATGGTACTTCTTAAATAGTTTTTTTTATCAACTTCAACTTTTAAAAGGATCTTTCATCTGTAGAAACAGTAACTGTAAAAGTAAGAAGAAAAAAAGCAGTACACAGATCTGGCAAGCTTGATTCCAAAGTATAATGTTCAAGAAACAATAGATTATTTAACTATTGGGTTAAGGATATATTTACTATTTCACTCTTCAGAACTACTTCTAAACTGTTTACCTTGAAGGTTAAATCTTAAATCATCACTAAGTCTTCTTCGCACACCTTAACCTAGATGGATGATTTCTCGGTCATTTCCTCATCTGTTTCTTTTATTAAAAACTTTGATGTAAGCACTGTAAACAAACTGTTCATTAACTACATACTTTGAAATCTGTTTTTTATTTAATTGGTAATTATGTCAATGTACAATTGAATACTGAAACTTGTCTGTGAGATCGTCAAAGTCTTGATTATATTGTTTTCAAACTGGCAATCGATCCCTCACTCATTTGTAAGAGCAATGGCAAACAATTTCATAC
This sequence comes from Timema cristinae, assembly GCA_039000515.1. NCBI lineage: Eukaryota > Metazoa > Arthropoda > Insecta > Phasmatodea > Timematidae > Timema > Timema cristinae. The sequence goes on from JBCFYV010011164.1 coordinate 46,609,752, forward strand.
CGGAGGTTATTTCTAACTTCAGATAACCTTACATTTGCGCTTTCTAAAAGACTTGAATGCCTCAAAAAGATCAAAATTCTTTCTCTGGAGAAGGTTTGAAACCAAGTTCAGTGTTTTAAGCATTTTTGTATGCAAGACCACTTGGAAAACAAACGCGAAATTTTCCTATTGTTTCCGTAAACCAGTTGATTTGGTTCTTTCATTAGTTTTGTCGGATTATAATATAATATTTGCTAGAACTTTCATAACTTCAACATATGAGTACTTCAATGCTTTCACAGAACCAACCCTTGAAAAACATGTTGGGCAAGTTGTTATTAGAAAAACAAACTATGGCAATAGCTTCCACATGTTTATACTTCTACTAAGAAACACATACGCTTGTTCAAAATCCTTAAAAAGTATTGGTATCAGGAACACCAGACATCGCATCCTACAGTGCTAAATTTAGATTGTCAGCAAAATGAACATATTTTGCACTTTTTTTTATCGATCCTTGTCTTCACACCACTGTACACTGTACACACCTGACATGGTAGCTACACCATCGTAACCCTGACCCTACACTTTGACAATGACAGTATCACCTCTTAAATTCCTTTCAAAATTAATTCTCCTATTCCACTTGCAATTTGATCTTGAACCTCTGGGAAACCCAAAACCCTATCATTTATTTTTATATTAATGGGCCTACCGGATGAATCTTTTGAAATTGTTGCATACCTACACTAGGGATAACTGATTTTTTGATGAAACATTAGTATCCATTATTACAGAAAAAATTCAGCAGACTTTATCTCGGTCAATATTTCAGATTTGACTTTTTGGGTTAATACCTGGATTAATTCATTCTTGATTGTTGGACTAAGATACTTTTGGGCAACCTTCTCCTCATTTATGAGTTCTTACAATACAGGATCATACTTGGTAATTAGTTCTATTAGAGCTATAAAGTTTCCACTGTTAGGCTTTCCAAGCTCCTCCCTATGACCTCTCAATGCAAGATTACATGAAGCTAGGACTAAGAGTTATATTTCTTACACGGAGTATTTTGTACTACTTACTTGTTTCTTTTTCTATTTCTCTGTCAAGTGTGGCATCAATCGTCTCGTTTGTGTCCAGATGTTATAAAAAACACAAGCCTAAAGGTTCAAAGTGCTTGTTTCATGAACAGACTTTTTTTGGAAGCCTTTCCAGTCCCGAACATCACTGACCCAATTATTGTGGTAAAGTGATAAACTTCTCCCTGCAAATATCCAACAGGCTCCACATTATACAAAATATTTCTTAACAGAATAATTTGGCTCTTTTCTAGCAATTTTAAGAACAGTCTTTGTAGATTTTTCATCGTAGATTGTAAAAACATCTATTATGTTTCGGATATTTGTGTAAAGGTCTTTTAGGTTTACAAGAACCAGGATGAACAATAAATCGTTTTATATCATCGTCTACAATATTAGGAAAATGTGCACGGTCTTTCGGTGATTCGTTTTAGTTGCCCAACTTAAATTTGGTTGGCTCAAGGCGAAGGAAAATAATCTTACTGTCCTCATCACTTACAGATACATTTTTAAGTCTTACAGGGTCATTAAGGTCATATATTATATATTGATGTGTCTTATCATGATTTTCATCAGAGTCACTTTCACTGTCCCTATGAAGCTTATTTGAATCAACCAAACAACTTGGGATAGCACCAATACAGCTAGATGCTTGATTTTGACTGCTTCACCGAAATAATGTATATAGTTTTGAAACAGAATTCCCCAATTTTCTTTTGCGTTTCTTTGCACCACTCAAATGTTTGGAATGAGATTGATTCTAAAAGCTTCATTATTACAAATCAAACAGCGCACAGTACAGGCAACAACTGAACAACGTGTCGTGTGTGGTGTGAGGAGGGACTGAGGAGCGAGTGGGCTAATGCAGAGGGGAGAGGGAGGGTGCCTGTAGCGCATGGTGCTCTGCTCCGAGAGAATTGAAATTGCAATGTTTCGCGTGCATTACATTCAGTGCTACTCAAACTTTACCGTGTGGCAGACCGGTATATTTTTTCAGTGGCACTCAGAGACCGACTTGGTGGAAATTAATACATTGTGGGTTAGTCATTAAAAATATTTTTTTTAGGGAAGCACAGTTTTATTGATATTAGGAAGAATATGTCTTTGCATCAAAAATAAATATTGTTGATTAATAAATATTGACAACAGGTTACAATAGTGCTACTTGAGCGGTCATAAGTGACAGTTTCAAAATACTTATATTGCATAAATTAATAAAAGTACTGTTAATATCTAGATGAAACTAGTGTCCTATTGTGAACCAACAATATGTGTGTCATACGTGCTTAAAATTTACTTATAATTGTACGAGAGATTTGTGCCAACTTTTATTATTTTGTTATTTAATTATAGCTTTCAAATGATCAATAAAAACTTGACAATCGTTAGTAAAATTAGTATTTTCTATGTGGAATTAGAACTAATTTATGGAACGTGACCTTTGGTTTTTTTTAATCCAATACTCACTGTAATAATATATACATCCAATCAATAATATGAACTTGTTTTAGATCATGTATTGAATTAATTAACTACTTTTATTTAATTTAAAATGTTAAGTCTACTTTGACTTGACATTGGCTCTTTTTTTTTAACATGCGTAAGTTCATAGCAGCTTGGTTTATATGTATGTTAAACCGAGTATAAAATAACGTGAGATTAATAATCACCAAGCTTGCGATAAACGATGAACCAACTCTCACTAGCTTGAGCTTGCCACTACTGTACAACACATCGTCACAAGGACCCAAGAGACACGGAATAGAACGGGCTGAAAGAAAGTCGATTCAGAAAACAGAGTAATTTCTAAACTTCTTATTCTTTGAAATCGAAACTTAACATTATAACGGGTCTTTATCTTCCTCTACGCGTGTGAAATGTATGTTGAAGTATTCATATGGTTAAACTGAATTGAAACATCACGTTGTAAAAAAAACATTTAAAGTGCATCTAGCAGGGATTCGATCTGGCTAGAGCTGATTACGCCAGCCGAACACAGAGGCATAGAGGTAAGTTCCTCTTCTATCAGAAAAGTTATCGTCAACCTGCCTGACTCCAACCCAGGGTGTTGATATTACTTTGATTTAAATTTAATGGAAATACACCAGCATTTGCGTGAATGTAAATAAAAAACCACTATAAAAGAAATAACTCATTACTCTTAGAGGCTATTCGAGATCTGATATCTCCTATCATCGGCAAACGAGACTGGCACCTTATTCCACCATGCGTCCACAGATGCGGATTTTGACTAATTAATCTAACCCTGGTCATTCTTGACAGGAGTGGAGTTAATAACCTTGACAGGGTATAATACTAGTTGCTAGCACCAGTCGGGATAAGTGTTACTGTCTTGCAGTTTGTCCTGGTGGGATGTTTGTTAGACGAGGAGAAGACGGACAACACTAATGCTATACGCATTCCTCCCGGCTCTCCAAAAACGGAGGACAGACTTCTTTGAGCACGCGCTGGTTCCTTGCCGACATAAAGGCTGTCATCTTCTTGGCGTAGTCTAAGAAATCCAGATGGAAGCTGATATCTCGCTTCTTGGCTTGATATTCATCGAAGATTGGCGAGTCTGCGATGGAAGGTTTGGGTCGAAATCCGCAACAGGCGAAATACTGTCTTTGATCCCCTTCCTCGCGGGGATAAATGTTTTCAACGACAGGGACTATCCTATTATCCCCCTGAGGGAGATGATACACACCTGTGTTTAGCACCGCAAAGCTATGGATGTTGGGTTGAAAACCATGGTAAGTTGCGTATAAGGTACCATTGCGCTATAAGGCTGGGTCGCTGCATAATATGCTTCTTGATCAGCATAAAAAATGTTGTTTTCAACAAGACAATCAGTACAGGAGCATGCGTCGTTAAAATTTTGCACCTTTTCCCTCCATTCTGGACAATACATCTTCAACAATTCTTCGCTACACGTTTTACCAAATACAAAAACGTTTTGTTGCTTGGAATCAACTAAATGCTCTTTTTTTTATGTCACTATGGAAATATTACCAATTTAAAACAATCTAAACAATAGGAAAGTGTGTCATTATCTTCTGCATAGAAGTATAAAAAACGGATTTGTTTCTTTAATACATTCGCATTCTGATTATAAGTTTCAAAAGTAAAATTAATTCAAGTATTTCCAAGATTGCACAAAGTTGTAAGACTACAGAAAGTGGCTTATGACAAACTAAGAATTTCAAATTCTAAAGATGGGATTAGTTGACTAAATATTTAAGAAAATATAATACTGCATTTCTTTGTGTCCAACCAGTTTAGTGCAGTAGGGGTATTATATTGTATACGTGCGTATCTGTTACAATTAAAAATTATTATCAAGGCTTAGTTTTGCAATGTTAAAGTCTATACTTGATGATTTAACGAAACTTCAGGTGTAGTTTTATAAGTACATTGTTAATATATTTTTTGCTCTAGTAGAAAATCATTTAATAACTCTAAATTAAAAAACTGATACTTTTTTCTATTAAAATCATTTTTATATATTAATTTAAAGTGTTCATTAAATTAAATTTTAACATTTTCCCGGTATTAGTAAAGGATAAGTGCATTTGTACACTTAGATAAATTTACATATTGTATAAATACTTGTTAAAATAAACTTCAGAATTAGTTCATTAATGAGAAATTTAGATCTTTCATGTTAAGCATGAGATGAAGGTTTCAACAAAAGCTTTAGCATGGATTTTAGCATTTTCCCCTTCTCTTATCCACTGGGATATTTTATAGCAATACAATTAAACCATACCTACCTTCTTGCTTCACTTATCTCTAATAGTCCAGTTCTATAAGCTCTAATATTGGGACATTAATTAAAAATAGCCAAAACCAGTTGGGATTGGTTTAGAAAGGTCTACTAAACACCCAGAAGAAAGTCCCAAGAAATCCCTTGAGAACTTTTCCACCATTTTGAAAAAGAAGTCGGCCATATTATAATTATGTTAGGTTTGGCAAAAACATCTGTTCCAAGCATACTGGTAAACTTAGAAGGCTCTTTTTTTTTTTTTTACTTGATTGTTCACAGAAAAACTTTCTTTCATATAAACACAAACATATCTACTTTATATCAACTGTTCACCTTGGTTTACGAGTTTGAAATTTACTTTTAGTACTTTTTGTAACCAACACATGAGGCTTTCCTTCAATAAAATATTTATTTTTTATTTTACAAATAATCCTTTTAATAAAAATTGTAGAGCATAAGCCCCTCTATCGAACCCATGTATAGTTTTACCTATATATTTTAAGCCTGTTGGTAAGCACTACGTTTAAACGTGCGCTACACTTGCGCTCAGGCGCTCAGCCATGGTTCAGCACCCCATACACGTTTTTATTTACCGTTAATTTTTTTAAACATTGTTTTGTTATCATCTCCCCTATCTATATTACAATTAAGAGGGAGCCAAATTATTACAACTAATAGTTTTTTTTAATAAATATAGTTGCAAGCGTAATTTAATTTATAACCAAGATTAATTGAAACATTAATCTCAATTAAATTAACACTGCCAAGATTATTTAAAGATGTTGCCAATTAACTTTGTATTGAGATTAAAGTTTTAAGTGCAGTTGAATAAATCCGGTGCTAATGGGAGAACAGGAAAACTGTGGGTGCAATATATGCAAATGGTTCGCATCATCTTGCTTTTCATACGAGCTGAGCGGTCTGGTGATTGGGAGATTCCCAACGCTTCATATGTGATTCACATATATAGCGCTCAGCAAATGCTTCCTATCTTACACGTATCCGGACACTTGAATTATGCCCGTTCGGTTCATATTTACTTACATATGATGCTTTGACTTCGAGAAATTACCATCCGATGAGTATAAGAAGTTTGTTGATGGTTACCTCACGATAAGACGCTCAAACAAGTTCTGGTTAGGCATCTGGAGTGACCTATCAACAAATCCTCATGCGCGCAATTAAATCATTTGGAGGGTTGACTGCTGGTAGGGGCCTTACTCCTGCCACGATTGCTCGATGGGTACATACCATGCCTTATACTTCTCGGATAACTCACACTAGTGAAAAATTCCGTAGAATTGAGTATGCAACTTCAGATCAGCATGTAGACCTAATAGATTCACGTCGATGTCGTGTTCAAATCTTGGTTGAGTGGCTTCGCCTTCACAACCCATTTTAGCGAGCATCGCCTCTTTTAACATCGATCTCTTCTGAAGTGGTGGTAGATGACTACGTCAATTGCGACGTAGTAGAAGAAATAGGCAAGCTATCGATAAAAATAAATCTATTGGGCAAACGTTTAGTGCAGTAACACTTCACAGGAAGGACTCTGTGAAAACATTGGCTCAACTGACTAAATCGATCAAAGTACATGTTAATGAGATTGCAATAAATCCGAGTCAACTGTTCCACAGGATTGTTTGTATAGTAAGAAGTGATGAAGAGTTCGCATTATACCTGCAGTACGAGTTATCGCCTCGCTCACCCTAAATTTTGATGAAATATCAATCGAAAAGTGTAACAAAGCTTCTCTATAGTTCCAGTGCATCGACAATATGTACCTCCTGATGACAAAGTTCCTGGTGGTGCTTACTATATTGTGGATAGAGGCTATCTCCTACATTACGTTGTTTGGATTCATCATAGCACTTACAGACAGATATGCCAACAATATGTTGATAATGTATTGAGGACATATGGGCATGGCTAGTGTCATGTTGTTTTTGATGGGTACGATGTTTCTAGCACCAAGGACTCCAAGCATTCAAGAAGAAATAGATCATATGCTTCAGCCAACATAATAGTTGAAAATGATATTGTAATACCAACATATCATAAGTATTTTCTTGCGAATCCTACCAACAAAAACAGATTCATAACATTACTTATACATCTTAAAGCCGCAGGTTGTCATGTTACCCAGGCTACTTCTGAAGCAGACATGGCTCGGCTCTACAGAACGCCCAGTCCAAAATCTCTATACTAGTTGGACAAGATAAAGATTTCCTCATTTTGTTGCTTTATCTGGATACATTTAGTGTATTCGTGCTGATTCCTGGAGCAGGAAAGAATCCAGACCGTATTTTTAGCATCAAGAAACTGCAAGAAGGCTTAGGTGAAGCGGCAGATTTTCTTCTCCTGTTACATGCATTCACAGGATGCAATACAACTTCCGCTATTTATAATAAGTTAAAGGAAGCAGTTTTGATGAAGCTCCAAGCTGACATAGTACTTCCTCAAACCGTTAGTATATTGAGTGCCAACGATTCTCCTCAAGATGCCATTGCAGCAGTTGATGAACATTTCCCCTTAAAATATATGGAGTGAGTAGATAAACTGACCTTAATGATGCAAGACACCGTATATACCTAATAACAATTATTGCCAAGCAATTAATCCAAATTTTAACCTCACCTACCTTCTACCTACCAAATCAGCAACCCGCCAGCACTCTCTCAGTTTAATTAAGTTCAGTAATTTCATGAATTATTTTATATCTAACTTTAATTCCCGAATTATTATATATTTAACTCTTTTAATTAAATTTAATATAATATTACCAAAGCAAAATGCCACATATTTGTAGTCCTGTGATAATGCAAGATAATTGTTTTGAAATTATATTATGTTGATTAATGCGTAAATCATTTTATATTTAACTTAATATAATTTAATGTGAGCTCTGCATCCTTGTAACCAAGTGTTAAAACTAGCAAAATTCTGCAATGTTGTGCTGTTAAATGCAGTCACACAACAGAAAATTGTAAACTAAAAAGAATTTCAGCTGATCCCAAAATGAGTATAATTTGGGAATCCAACATAAAGCGGGTGCATTGGCAAAAATGAACTAAAAATTTTTTTTACATCAAATAAGAAAAAGTTCAACTTACCTAAGCGACGGATATCATTCGGCCGTTCTAGAACTATTGATCACATTATACTAAGCCCCAAACATAATTTTTACCGTCTTTATGAGGGCAAAAAACCGTCTATCATGACCACAATTTACTTTACTTCATAGTAAATGTAACTTCTAATGAGTTAAATAGTTGTAGGAGATCACAAATAGGCCTATCCAAAACTACCAAATTATAGATGAAGTAAAACAAAATATTGATGCCGTCATTGAAATAACACAAGTTAATATTCGTTATTATCATAGGTATGACATTTATCCAACCGAGCTTAACCTTGTCTTTTATTATTATGACACTTTATAAACCCAGCTCAACCTAACATTTCATGGTTAAGTAAATTAAATTTATAATTATGGCTAAAATAAACCTTTCAATGTAATAAACGAGAATGATACATATCATACAATGACGGCATTGCCATTTTAGTTGCGCACTGCGCAAGATCATGAGTGTAACGCAGATAATCATGGGATGATGTCTTCTATTCAGTGCGTATAATCAAAGGAAAGTCAAACGTCATTGTCAATATTTACATTTCTAAAGTGGTTTGGTCGATGTATTGTCGAGTTTTATTTAAATATAGTATCTTATAAAATTGTTAAAAAATTTCTAAATCTTGATGTTATTCGATTCTACATACTATAGTGTGCCTAAGAAAGTGAATAAATATCAACACATGGTACCATTTCAGTGAAAATAGCCAAATGTGGGACGGTTAAGGCGTACTAGACTAGAAAACCTACAACATCTATTAAATTTATATTGTGATGTAATAGGCCTACACATCTCACAATGTTTGACAATTTTTAACAAACAAAACACACCAAAATAATGAGTAAAATAATAAGTAAAAAAAATCAGCATAAAAGAGGCTATATTATTTACTAACTAGCACTGCATCTTACAATCATCACATCACCTTTCCCTTTGACAAACACCTTGTGGTTGTCACCAAGACGAACAGAAGGACCATCACTAAACTCTTCAAACTGGTCAAAGTAGTCTCTGTGCCATGTCATATGACTGGATGCCCCACTATCCATGGTCTAGGTATTCTCGTCAGAAAAAGAAATACATGCATTTGCTTCCTCAACATTAAAGGCAGAAAAATTTGACTGGTTAGTTTTGCCTTTATCAGGAACTGGGCGATTTTTCTTCTCACTCCGGCAATCACGGGCAAGGTGGCCTTTGCGTTGGCAGTGTTAGCAGTTAAGTTTTATTATGGTTTGGTTACTTTGTTTTCCTGCTTCATAAAATTGTGGTTTATGTTCACGAGATCTAGTTTCTTGGTTAGCTATAGAAGCTAAGGCAGTTTTTTTTTGCTCTTCCCCCTTAGTCAGGCTCGCCTCTTCATCAATCAGACGTGACGTCAAATTGGCGATGGTTTGTTTGTCATCACTCATGGAAATCCAGGCCTGTCTGAAACTTTTATATTTCAGAGGTATACTACTCAAGATTTTGGTCATGATAGCTAGATCGCTGGCTGAATTACCGATCTCTTTTATTTGTAGGGCAAGAGCTTCCACTTTGGCGATGTGTTGAGCCACTGAGTCAACTGAGCTCCACTGATAATGATAGAAACGCTCATGTATATCATTTTATTTGTTTCTGATCTGTGCTCGTAAATGGAATCTAGTTTGATTATAATTTCATAGGACAATTTACAATTTTCAATCAAGGCAATCCGACTGCGGTAAGGATGAACATAGCTACGGCGTCCCTTTGTTGCCATAGATCGATTGCCTTATTTGCATTTTCAGTAGGCATAGCTTCCTCATCTTTAGCAATTTTGAAAATACCTTTGGGGCGTAGAATGCATGTCAACTGGAACTTCTACTGCTGGTAGTTACTACCATTAAATTTATTAACGCTTGATATGTCGATCTTTTCTGACATTTTGACTAAAGTTCAAGGTTAAGATCAAGGTCTATTTTTACAGAAACGATCTTTTTTAAGTAAATAAACTTACTTACGTACAATTATTTGAAACTTCACTTTTTCGTTTGACTGATAAACATGAATGTTCCCGTGAGAATGTTCACTCAAATATTATGACACTAACTTAATGTGCTCATGAAAAATAACTTTCTTGCGATGTTAACAGCCCCGGCAGTATGGATAACTCGAGCAACAAAATACTACGAAACTGATTCGTTTTATATTTAAAGAACCAACAACGCATTAGGAACTTATCCGGGGCCCATAACCTTTAAAAGCGTATTTGATCTTTAAAGAAACGTATTTTGAATAGAATTATAGGTGGGGATGATTCATTTCTTTTACAGATTAAGTATGGAGTTGTTTTTTTAACTACAGGTATATGCACAGTTTCTTGTTTACTCCCTAAGGGAGAGGTGAGATTTTGTATTGTATTATGAGCTATAAATAATTTTATAATGATCCATATACTTGAGCTTCAAATTATCAAAGTTGTGACTATCCATCTAAAAAACCTTATATTAGATTAGTAATATAAATAAATAACTATCTATCAACAAAACCCACTTTCTATGATTTTTATTATAGATCTGAGCTTACCTAAGATATATCTTGTGGGTGGCTACAAATTCCTTCAATGTCCAACAGATGGCGCCAACTTCAAGTTACGTTTTAAAATGGCGTCAGCGTTACATGTATCGATTAAATTATTTTACAAATTTTATTTAATATTCTGTAAGAGCTAAATCCTTTCAATAACGTTGAAATAAAATAGTTGCTCTACTTATACACAAACTTTCATTCAACATAATTGTATAGTAGAGCTACCTTTTATGGTTTTGGTCAAATACTCTTGTAATTAATTAAAGATGGTATAAGATCAATTTAATTAAATCTTTTCTTAAATACAGTTTCACATATTTTTCGATAATGTCTGATGCTCAAAAGCATTCGTGTGTACTTTGCAACACCAAGTTGGATTCTAAGGAAGAGCTACAAATTCATTTCAGGTAAAAGACTTGCAAGGACAATAAGGAATATTTTGACACTATACCAGCTATTAATTAATCACTTGGGACGATTATACGGCCCACACAAAAAATATTATAACATTTTATATTCTTGAAATTAATGTATTACATATATACTTATAACCAGTGCTTAACATTTGACGGAACGTGGCAACGTTGATACTCTTAAGCAACACCAAATTCATTCAAACACAATCACATTGTGGTGAATTCTAAAATAGCCAGACATAGTGCATTCTGGTACCTAAAATTTCAGAAATCAACCACTGCCTATAACTTATATTTGATCAAACTAACTAGGCTTGATAGTATTTTGGGAACATAGGCGGGTACTTAGATTTTTCAGTAGCATTAGTAAATTGACTTGGGGATCAACTCAGAAATTGGGGATGGTACCCATTACCAAATTCATAAACGATTTTTACTTTCCTTTTTTTTAAAACCTAATTAGCATTTTATTTCTGCAAACAATATAATAGGCTTCTTAAAGCAAATCGATAAACTTATTATTATATAAATAAATAAAACAAATATACTTGGTAAACAAACTTAAGTTTCTTAATAAACGTGATGTCGATGGCAATATTGTCTTCCTAACTGAATTTTTACAATGGATTAAATAACCGAGCTATAATATTATTAGTTAGGCTATGGTTATAGCCACATCTAAATATCATATTCCTTAAATAAAAAATTGACATCTGGACATGAGAATAGAACCCGGGACGTTTGACTTAGTACACCACTTCTCTAACCAGTGAGCTATCTAGAAGTTGTCCCGTGCTCAGGGTCATTCTTGGCTATTTCTTTTTGGTCCATTCTAATATTCTCCCATCTGTGTCTAGGTCTTCCCAATGGTTTCTTCACTTGGGTATGCTAATTAATACCCTGACGATTATTCTAGCTTCTCCCATTTGTGTTGCATGTCCTGTCCACTGATATCAGCGAGACTTGTTTATATTAACAATGTATTTTGGTGAATATAAGTTATGTAACTCAATATTATGTAACCTCCTCCATAGTAGCATCCCCTTTTGGACCATATATCTTCCTAAGCACCTTGTTTTCAAACACCCTATTTTTTATTTTTTTTGTTATGTAAGTTAAAAAATCATGTTTCACACCCATTGAGAACAATCTGTAAAATCATTGTTTTGTATATTCTGAGTTTTACATTTATTGACATCTGGCAAGATGTCAACAACTTACTGATCGAGTACCGGTATTAGCATGCACATCTCACTGTAGGGTATTCTTTTTTTAATTTCCAATCTAATATTGTTGCTGCTAGTTAAAATGGTTCATAAATATTTTAACCCTGAATAATTATATGTTGCTCAAAGTAATCTCTAAATTATTATTCCTAATCTGTGCTATCTATGTGATCATATACTTAGTATGTTCAGCGTTCCCTTCTAAACCCATTTCCTCACAGCCTCTTATAACATTTCTGCATTTATTACCACCTTCCTTACTATAAATCCAATCAAAGCTAAATAATCTGCGTATCTCACCTGCAATGTACCATTTAATGTCAACCCTTCTCTACTCTCTTGCACTACCCTAATGCAAACTATAAGGCTAGATTACAAAGTGACTGGGGAAAGTAGGTTCATTTCCTTGTTTCAACTCATTATGAATTTTGAATGTATCTGTTAAGTGACATCCAACTGTACCCTGCCATGCATGTCAGTCAAACATACCTCATATAGCTTGACAAGATTATTGGGTATCCCAAACTTAACTAAAATTGCATACACTTTGTTTCTTTTAACTGAATCATAGACCTTTTTTAAATATATTTATAATTGATAGATAAACTATCATGTTGTTTTCACATTTTTTTTTTCTAATGTTTGCCGAATAGTAAATATTTGATCCATTGTTGATCTATTTCGTCGAAATACACACTGATGTTCCCCAACTATTTCCTGTGCATATGGAGTCAATCTCATTAGAATTTTGCTCTGTAAAATGTTATAGCTTGTTGGTATTAGTGAGATAGATACTACCATTCTATCTTGTATAAATATATTTATTGTACCTATATAATCTTTAGTAAGACAGTGTAGAAACACTGTACAATAATGTAAAGTAATTGATAGTGAAGGAAGCCAACCTGAAAGGATAGTTAGGTTAGGCCTTGATATAAAAAAAACACTTCTCTCTTCATTTCTTCTTTTCTTAAACTATTGCACTATATTATAAAATTAATATAGTACAATAGTTAAAGAAGAGAGAAGTGTGTTTGTTCCTATCAAGGCCTAACCTAACCATCCTTTCAGGTTGGCTTCCTTCACTATCAATTACTTTACATTATTGTACAGTGTTTCTACACTGTCTTACTATACATTTCCAAGCCATTAGACACTAATTTATTTTACTAAAACTTATTGTATATAAAATAAGTTTGTTTGGATTTTAGTTCAATGGAAAAGAAACAAAAGGGATGTATATTTGCCAAGTAATTTTAAATTACTAGGTTTAAGAGGACATGGGGCCTTGTGACCATACACTCAAGCAACACCAGTTTTCTCTATATTAATTTGTTTTTTCTTAATACAATAATATTTGTCATAGTCAACATTTTTTGTTGATTTTTTTGTAGGAAACATGCAAACAAGGAGATTGATACAAAGGGTCGCCCTATTGTGAACGGAGAACAGCCAACCAAACATTCAACCCAGAACTGCCGAGGTTTGCCACGTTCTGGTGCTGGGAAGGGTGCGGATATAGCTTGCGATGTTTGTAGGTCAGTTTAAAATGCTAGAGTAATCAGATCAATTGAACTTGGCATGACTCAGTTTTTGATTGCTGTCCACTACTATCATAGATTTCAAGAGACCACTATTGGGCTCCCAAACAGAAACATATCATGAAGGATTATTTGGCAATATCACTGTTACACATCAAAAAATGCTGGGTATATTAATTAAATTCAAGTTGATTTTTTCTTATGTCTAGTGAGGTATTTGAAACGGTGACAATGGCGATCCAGCACAAGTTTCGTAAGCACCCAGAAAGTGCGGCCAAACACTTTTGCCCCCACTGTGGCATGCAGTTTCCTCTCAAGATCAACCGGGACAGACATATAGTCACCCATTCAGAAGGGAGCTCCAGCTCATTATTTCCATGCCCGACTGCGGGATAGTTTTCTTCAATGAGGGGGCCCTCAATTACCATTCTAAGTCAACACACAAGAGGTAGAGCTCCCTGCATAATCATTAAATAAACCAGGGGTGGGGAACCTTTTGGTATTGGAGGATTCTTAATAAGGCCACACACTTCATATACCGTACCAGTACAGTAAATTTTGATAAAATTATAAAGATGTACTTCACCTAAATATAAGTTAATGTGCCTTTTCAGGAACTCATAAGGGAGCAAACACTTTTTTAGTCAGCTTTTTTCCTTTTTATTCAACAAGACAAATTTTAATTACTAATTTTTACATAATATTTACTTTATATTCATAGATAAACACCTTTTTTAAAGAATAATACATAAATTATAAAATATTTGACAAAAAAGATTTTTTTGGAATTGGTTCTTCATTGATCTTGGTTCATTTTTAAATCCACCGGTAGATATGAACTGTACACTCATACTTAAAATTATTTATCAGCACGTAGGATTATAAAATGAATTAAAAAATTGCTAAAGAATTAAGTTCTACAAACTAAACAACTCAAGAGATGTTAACAAAACACTCATTTTATTATATGGTAGGAATACAATTTGAGTTAGAAAATGTATATATTTATAAACAATCACAAGACTTTATTTACAGAATATGCAAAAAGGTCACAACAAACACCTCAAAAGGTCGCAGGTTCCCCATCCCTGACATAGGCTCTGCCACTATTCGAAGTCCCCACTTGAGGAGTGGGAACTCTCTTATCTTGATATTTGATGTACCTTTTACTAGGATTGTTGCGTTGTTTCGACCAGTGGCCACTCCTCCACCCAGCAAGAAGATAAAAGTGAACAATGCCAATGAGGCCCAATCGGTGTATTATTGCCATCTATGCGGGTTTGAGTACATCGTGAAGTTCAACCTGCAGAAGCATTTGGAGCGCCAACACACGGAAGAGGAGAGGGACTCAATACCAGGGTATGGATATCTCACAAATAACCTAAAGGACATATTATTATTATTATTATTATTATTATTATTATTATTATTATTATTATTATTATTAGTATAGTATTAGTATTATTATTATTATTAGCACCGTGTCATACTATCCATTCGGAGTATTAGTATTATTAGTATTAGTATTGATGATGATGATGATGAAATTACTAAAACATCACAAGGCACCCTTAAAATAAAATATTTGTAGGATGTGTGGTAGAATACACACAAAAGTCAAATTTAAAAAAATATACAACACTTTTGGTTTCTTTAGCTAATAAAGGATGGACATATGGACTTTAGATAGATTCTGAGTGATTCAAATTAAATTATAATCAGAAAATTCCAGCCCTTATTGCCTTTCTTGTTTTAATATTCATAAAATACATAATTATTTGTAGTAAGGAACAATATATATTCTATTAGATAAGGATAGAAATCAAATTAAAAAGATATGAAAAAGATAGAAATTAGATTATTAAAATAAATTATATTGACAATATTAATTAAGTGTATTATTTATGAAGAGTCAATGGACAGAGTGGCAAAGTTGTTGTTACAACAGAAAATCAATTACAATCAATAATTGTGAGTAAAAATAAATTATGTAATGAGAAAAAGTTTTTAATTAGGTTAAAAGTAATAAATTGAACCATTAAAAACACATTAAAAATGTGAGTCGAAAAAGTACATATACAATAAAACAATAAAACATATTAAAATACATGTGTTATAGTCAATTAGTTAAAATAAAATAGGGTGTATAATATTGATAAACAATATAAAATTATTGTTAGAAATAGAGTTCCATAGAGAATTGAGCCTAGGCTTTGCATAAAAGTTTTTAGTTGGTTTGTTATAAAAAAAATTTAAAAAATTATTCTATTCAGGATTTTATGTATTATTTTATGTAATTATTTATGTAATTGTTTTAATATGTTTAAGATATATCAAATATTATTAATTTCCGCTATAAAGCTATATTTAGTGTATTCTCTAAGGTTATTTGTCTTATTTCTTACTACCTTACCAAATTTATTTTCCACGTTCAATAGTAATTAGTGATAACACATTTAACTTAACCTAAGTTTCTAATCCTATTCCTTACTAAATTTTACTTATTTGCTGTACTAACTTTAAAAATCTACTGTTATAAATTTTATTTCCTAATTTAAGGAATTGCGTTGCAATTTTAACTCACCCTCCTGAGTAGTTCCAATATAGCTAACTAAACCTAAAGTGGGTTTTCTGCTAGGAAGAAATGTTAAAAAAATACAAACATAAGTTTTTACAATCAACATTGATAATATTTTAATAGTGTATAATATTATTAATAATAGTGGTAGTGGTGGTAGTGGTTATGGTTATGGTAGGGGTATTATTATTATTATTATTATTTATTATTATTTATTATTATCATCAATATCATCATCATCACCACCACCACCATGTCTTACTACCTGTTCGAGTTATACACACTTACACTAATGTGTAATGAATGGTAAGGTGATTGTGAGATAAAATGGAGGACCTACAGTTTAACTTGGGATCCGAACCACGGTGGTGGCCTGGCATTCCCCACATTCACAAGTTGTGATTAATACACATTTTTTCAGAGGTGAAGGAAGGGTTTGGCAATCAGATAAATCTGTGTCGGGATCGAGGATTGAACCCCAGACCTCTAGCACTAAAGGCCTTACCCCTAGACCGCCAGGTCACCTAGTAGTGGCGGTAGTGGTAGTATATTAATATTGCTGCAGCTACAAATCTTGACTTGGCATACCCCTCTAAATATATAAGAAAATGTCTTCACTGAATTTTGTAATTGACAGAAAAGTTACCTCTAACTGAATTGTGCTCGCCCCTTTTATATGTTTCTATCCACCTTTCCTATACCTTCTTCCAAATATAATACAATTTCTTCATGAAGCATATGAGGTTTTCCTTATAGAGATATATTTTTCTAATTGAATTTGAAATTTTCCTTCAAGAGTCAACTTTTATTCCCCCCATATCCTATGTTACCTGTGTAAATTGAGAATTGTGTTCCTCTTTTCACTGTGCAAACCATTTTGTGTTTGTACTTCTCTTTGTTCCTACAATGCCTTACAAAACTCTCCTCCAAACATATAATATTTTATTTTGTGAATCTTACATGAATCAGCTGACTAAATATGTGTTTTACTGCAGTGACCTCATCAAATGTACAACCTGTGAGGCATTGTTCTATAACAAGAAGGCATATGACAACCATAATATGTACCATAAACCAGATGATCTCTATGTTACCAGTGAGGAACAAAGGTTGGTATGAAACCACTTTATATAGGGGTGTATGAAATCCACTTTTTCATTTCAATGCAAACTGGAATTAAATGTATGAAATATTCTCAAAGCTGAATTGAAGCTTGAATATTTTTTGTTAGGTAGTTATTTAATGCTCAAAAAATATATCTTGGTTATGTATATAACTTTATGCATTAAAATCACTTGAAAATGTTTTATTGTACAATTGTTTCTAGTATTTAGTTTTATTCTGATAAATCAAGTTATTATCACAACTTACAATTCAATTATCTCAGATTCTTTTCATGTGGATATTTATTTATACTATACATAACAGCTCAGAATGAAAATACTTGACTATTATTGTCAAAGAATCTTAGTTATTCAAGCCGGAATCTTTTCAAAGCAAAGTCGAAGCGTATATTTGTTTTGAAGCCGAGTCGAAGTTGTGCACACCCTTAATATATTGTATATCAAGTAACCTACACCAGGGCCATAGCGAGGAGGTCAGAGGGAGGAGGGCAGCCACCCTGGATGCCAAGCTGGAGGGGTGCAATCAGGATGTAGATTTATTTTACATAAAATGTAAGATTGCGAAATTTATCTAAACGTGTGGTTAAAAAGACATAAACAATTCTTCTTTAAGAATAAAAATTGGCCCCATTTTGACACACCCACATGACACACTGCACTAATTCACTCGAAAATCAACCAATAAAGTTGTACAAACTTACACACAATGTTAATCAAACAAATAACATTACAGTGTCACAGCAACAAGCAAATTTTACATTTCACATTTAAACTGTCACATGGTTCTTAGCTAAATTTGAATTATGTTGAAAACAGAAAAAACAACAAGAGGCAGATAACATTGTCCACGCCAATCATTAGCAAAAACTTGGTTGGGTAAAGAAGGTGGATCTCTCAACCACTGTGCTACCACTACAACAAAGTATTGAAAGTTGGCCATCTCCATCGACACTATTAGAAAATGAAAACTATACTAAAGTAGCTAAGAATGTAACTAGTAGTGTAATTGTACATTCAGAGGGCTCTACACCAAATTTTAACCAGTCCTTTCCAACATTTACTCCTTATGAAGATGTACAGGAACAGAATTTGGAAAATGAACCAACCAAAATTAAACTAAATTTGAATGATCCCACAACAAGATCTGATTTGAATGACCATGTGAGAAGCTTATTAGTTGAACATGATCCAGAACAAAATAAAACTGGTAATTTTCTTTTATCAATTAATGCAGAAAAAAAGAATTTTACGAGAGGTATGGTCCATAAAAATAACTTTTGAACAGAGAAGTGTAGGACCAAATTGGCTAATTTACATTGAAGAGAAAAAATCTATTTACTGTTTCCCCTGAATCCTATTTGGAAAACATTCTATCTAATTCATGCTTGGCAAATCCAAAAGTAGGATTTTCTGACTGGAAAATTTACACCCCCGAATTCCAGAGCATGAAAATTTTGTAGAGAACCGTGTATGCTATGTTACTTGGAAAATATATGTGAGGCCAATAATTGTGGATTTTTTAAAAATCTATTAGAGTTTGTTTCTCATTATGATAAACAGCTAAAAGAGCATATTACCTTAAGCAAATAAAAAAAAGAAATTCCAAATTACTTTTCTCCAACAATTCAAAACGAGCATCAATTTAATAGGTGACACTGTACACCAAGAAATATTAAAATATATGAGAGAGGCAAAATATTTCTCAATTTCATTTGATTGTACACCAGATGTATCTCATCATGAACAAATGAGCCAGATTATTAGGTACGGGAAAGTTTCGGAGGATGTTTGCTCTAATGAAGAAAGTTTCATTGATTTCATAAAAACAAGTAAAACATCTGGAGCTGGTTTAACTAAAGAGATTCTACAAAAAGTAGAAGTCGATGATCTTGATATTCATAATTGCCGAGGGCAAACATACGATAATGGTTCAAATATGGCGGGAAGTATTCAGGAGTCAGGGCCCGTATACAAACAATTAACAGCCATGCACGTCTTATGCCATGTGCTGTTCATTCATTGAGCTTGATTGGTGTTCACGTTGCTGGAGTATCTCCGGATGTTATCACATTTTTTAGAACAGTACAAGACCTGTACAAAATATTTGCTTTCATTGTCAAAAGATGGGAAATATTATCCAACAAACTTTCTACAACTCTCGAGTGTCACTATGATACAAGATGGGCATCCAAATATTCTGATGTTCGTGCACTTTATTCACAGCTTGATAAAGTCGTTGAGGCCTTAGAGCAAATTTATAACAACCCTCACTTTCATGACTGTTTATCAGTGTTTAAAAATCTTCTTAAACAAATTAACTTTAAGTTTGTTTGTTACTCTGTTATGTGGGACAAAATACTAAATCAGATCTCCCACGTGAATGAACAGCTACAGCACAAAGATATGACCATGGACCGTGCAGTTAGTCACTTGAATGAATTTAAGGATGCCTTACAAGATATCCGAGATACAGGGAATGATTTTATACTGGATGAAGCATCGAACATCTGTGTTGCAACATTTCTTGAAATTGATGTTTCTTCGAGGAGAAAAGGGTAAAAAAAAGGAAAAGACTGACTTTGGAAGAAAGTTAGGACACTGTTTTGGCAGAAAATCAAAGGTTCAGTATGGACTTTCATGTTATTTTGAACAAAGTCTTAGAACAAATGGAATGGCATTTTAAATGTTTTAGTGAAGTGTTAGATGACTTTAAATTTTTTAACAGGCAATTCTTTGCAATCAATCTATGACTGAAGAAGATTTAAAATCTAGTGCAAAATGCTTAGCAAATAAATATGATAAAGATCTAGATCTGGATGCTTCTGAAATAGAGGGGGAAATAGCTAGTTTTAAGTTTCAGTACAATTCTTTATTTGAAAAAAGTCAGGATTTTTCAAAAGCAACCTATCTTGATCTATCAGGTACCGGTAAGTAATCTGAAAATAAAAAAATAACATCATCAATGGGTCAAGACAGGTTAACACACCTGGCAATTATATCAATAGAAAAAGATATTGCTAAAAGTATTATTACAATGAAATAGTAAATGATTTTTTCTGCTGTTAAAGCTAGTAATGTGTATACTGTAAGTATAAAATAATTCTGTTAATATTTTTAAATAATGTTGCTTCTACATTTTTTCATAAGTAATTGAGGTAGTAATTAATTATAAACAAAAAGTATTCTTCCTTCAATTCAAACTATTTACAATTTTGTTTCTTTACTACAACAACTATTTAAGCTCATATAATTAACAGGCTATTGAATAATGTTCACAATCTGACACCTTAGTCGGTAGCGTGTCTGCCTAGTTTCAAGTTCGATTCCCATTATAGCTGAAAAATTTATCATTGGTGAAATGTGGGTTTACCCTTTTACATTACTGGATGTTGTGCCTGTCCTAGTCTGTTAAATCATAAGGCATATGAAGCTACGAAAGGCCTAGCAAGCTGATAGTGGAAAATATATGCCTTGAATAAAAAACTGACCCAGACCACGGGGTGGAAACAGTATTGGATGTAGAGTAAAGTTAATACAATTGAGCTTTTGATATGTAGCAAGGGGTGTAAAAGACATATCTAACTTATATCTTTGTTTCTTATCATTTCTCCTACCTAATGGTTGCTACAGGATATCAGATTTCAAAGTGGGCTTGGTTCTTCTTCTGGAATAATGTTTATTCCTTGGTGACAGCTAATATCTAAACAGTGGGCACACCATAAATTTATTTAAGCTTTAATTCCAATTTAGTTATCCTTATTTAGATTTTAATACATTCACTAAACAACATTTTTCTTTTGTTTTTGTCATGCTATTTTATTGCAGTTTTCAAAATCTTTTTTGTAATCAAAAACTATATAAACCTAACTATTTGAAAAATGTATCCACTTTAATTATATTTTGATTAAATTTTAAGTTTTTATTCATACTTGTGTAAGCAAAGCTGCAATCTTGAACAAAATAGAAATGAGACAGATGAACACTTCTTGTTTTTGAGTGTCTATTGCATTTTACCTTTGTAATATTGAAAAGGAATATTTTGAAAAATATCTGATTGACCCTATCCTTAATTTATTTTATGTAATAAATTGTAAATACATTATGCATTACCTAGGAACTAATAGTTGATGATCCACCCCAGTTCTTTATAAATAATAAAAATAAAGTTTAAAATCAATCTATTACATCCTAGTTGTATCTAGGGCTGTTTTAAAGGGACAATGTTGTCATGTCTACACGTTGTATAGTAAGACCACTGCTTTGTCAGGCTGCAGACGGTGAGTCGTGTTGACCAAGACTTTGATATTCGGCGTGTTTTGACGACTGCTGAGAAATTTCTGCCCCCAGTTAACCGGCCGCGTAAGCACTCTAGCTACCAGATATACAACCAGGTACTCACCTACTTTTCTTTTTACCTCTTCATATTTTACAGCCATTTTTAAATATATCTTTTAAATTTATTGTACTTCATTTAAAAAAAGTAGATTCTCTCATTGATTAAAATTAAAATATCTTATAAAGTTTTATTTTATCACTTAGTAATAGTATATGATTTATCTTTATTTTGCAGTGGAGGGGGAATATTCAATGTGCACCTTTCAAAATAAATGATTATATCAGCACATGACTTGGAAACTAAGTTAGTCTAGAACAAACATAACACCCAATCCCAAGGTCATAAATTCAACACTTTCAATGGGGAATCCCCAATTTCACTAATGAAACATTTTTCAGACATTCTAGAATAAAATCCAGAATTTTGAGCTCATTAGGTGGCAGCCACTTTACTGGCTGAGTCAAGATGTTTAAACTATAATAATAATAATAATAATAATAATAATCTTTAGCACCGCGTCTTACTACCCGTTCGGGTTATACGCTTTAAGTACTAATTACACTAATGGATTAGGAAATGGGAAGGTTGAATTAGAGGAAGTGAACCCGCATTTGCGTGGAGGGAGAGTGGAAAACCATTTAGGAAAAACCACCCCCAGTTCACCCGACCGAGATTCGAACCTCGATCTCCCCGTCCTCAGCAGTCGAGCTCAACACGACAAGTGCGTTAGCCAACTACGCCACAGAGGCGGGTAAGATGTTTAAACACATAAACTAAACTTTTTTTTTTTTACATAATTTGTATTTATTAATTTAACTTTTGAATGCCTCTCTACATTGAAAACCTCTTTTCACTTAATGAAGTAACTGTATAATATTTGGAAGAAGGGACAGGAAAGGTTGATAAAAGGTTTATAAAAGGAACAAACACATTTTAGCTTTTACAATGAAAAGAGAAGAACACAGTTCATACTTTACATTGCTGCAATTGGACATTGAGGTAATTTATGCCTCTTTACGAATATTGACCATTACCGCCCAATTTAAAGTGTTAACTGTGTTCTTTTCATTGCAAAAGCTATATTGTGTTTTTATTCCATTTATTTATTTCCACCTTTATGGCACCTTCTTCCAAACATGATACTACTTTTGAATGCAACAAATTTACATTACTTCTTTACAATATATTTATTGTAAATTTAGATTTACAATTATATTTCATTAAAATCAATTTTAATATGATATTTTTCCATGAAAAAAAGGCTAACTATGCTACAGAATTGCCTTGGAAGTAGATATTTACTAACATTAAGGTGTACATGATACATTCTTGCACTAAGCTACATGTGCTCTTTCAAACTTATAAAAAATATACTTTCACATACCTTTTTAAGGGGTGTGTGAAGTTCACTTTTTTAATTCAAACCGAAGTAGTATCGAATTATATGAGATATTTTCAAAGCTGAATTGAAATTTTAATATTTATAAAAATGTTTAATGTTTTATAAAAAATTACACTTTGCACAACTAAATAAATTCAGGTATTAAATATAATTTATAAAATTATATATTTTAATGATAATTAATATATTTTGTCTTAGAATGATAAATTAAGTTATTATCACAATATAGAACTTAATTATTCCAGATTTTTATGCAAAAATTAATTTTTGATAAAAATAACAGCCAAAGAATATTGAGGGGGGGGTAGAGGGGTTTAACTTGAAATATTTTTTGGCGAAACTTTGTAATCGTCAAATTGAGAATTTTACTTTTGAATATAAGTCGAAGTGAACTAATATTCAAAGAACAGAAGTTGAAGTTTTTGAAGCTACATACACCCCAAACCTTCTTTATCTTTGTCTCATTCTTGCCTTCAATCAAGAGCTAGTTTGCTTAGTTGCTGACCTAAACTTTTCATTGGTCAGATATCTGCACACTACACTATTTGTTAAGTCTCCCCCCTCAATAACTTCCTACCAAATCATAACCCCTTTCCACAGTCTAACTGCACAGTTAACAAACAACACCAATCATTCTTCCTCAGAAATACAATTTAGAAAAGATAAATAATGCATTATAACAAGCTCAAAATTGCTGAGCCCATAAATCTGTTGAGATCCAGCCCGAGTATATCTATTAAAAGCTTGGCTCAGACTAAGAAATGAGTACTGGCATATTTGTTAATATAAACATAGATTAAAAGGTAATAGTGACCTTTCTAGTGTCATTAGTTAAGATTTCATTTCTTAACATCAAACACAGTCAAGTAGAACATTAGTGGTTCACATTAACCACAACCAAAATACCTACATCATTGGGCATGTGGATTAGTTTGTCACTGACGGTCAGGTCAAGGTTCTAATGCTGGCCAGGTGTTTCCACATAGATGTGGTTAGATTCTGTCTTAACTCATTAGAAAGTTAAATGCAGATATCCTGGATAGGTAGTAAAAAACATTACAAAAAAATTGAACTCGACAGATTTATCACATTTTAAGTGTTTTTAGTTGAAATTCAGGTTGAAGCTGTTTAGTAATCACATAGTACCAGTGAACCACTGGCACTAAATTAGTTATTTGTTTCTGGACATATTAAATACTAATTATAATACAGTCAGCTGTGGACAGTCAACCATAAGTTTCAGTCTACTCTCTTAACCTGATGAAACTCTCTGTGACAGCGAAAGTTCCTTAAATATATTTTTGTGTTTTTTTTAGTGTTCTATCTAAACAATTTCTACTCCAGTATCAGTGTGTTGGCTATCCCTTTTAATCTAAACCATAATTATAATACACAAGTTTTTTTGTTTGTTTTTTTGCTCCAACAGATTCGTCTCCAACAGCAAGCAGCCAAAAAAAATTGTGACACAAAGGAAGAATTCTTCCCCTCCCCAGACTCGTCAGCTTCATCAAACGATTCTGACTCTGACAGTGATGTTCCTTTGGCTCAGAGGCTCAAAGTAACAAACTCGGCAGCAGCAAGGAAAATAAAAAAATACAACAAGGAGTGAAGTACTTTATATTACAATACAAGTCAGAAGTTGATGGTATGATCAGGACTAGTACTCTAACAATATTGCTCGAAGAATATACAACCAAGCAATTCAAAAGGATGAAACTTTTCTAAATGTGTCCTTATACAAGACAAGTTTTTTTTCATTTATATGATTTAAATTGTAAGACCTATCTTGTTAGAAGCTGGTATTAGTATACCACTCATCATGTACTGTTTTCAGCCTGTGGCCTAGTCAATTTAGTAAAATGCCTCCATCTTACTCTATTTTCCCCAACATTTTTCCTCCTTTAATTTCTTCTATTCTTCTTCTCTCACTAGAACGCATTCTGTTATCTGCTTCTCCCAACTCTTTCTTGGTCTTCCTTACAGTCTTTTTCCTACATACTTCATTTCCAACTTTTTTTTTTTTTTTTTTGCATCCTCTCTTTTTTCCATCTCATTACATGCCCATACCATCTCATTCTTGCTTCCTCTACTATCTCATGTACTCCTTGTACCCCTGCTCTTTCCCGAATAACTTATTATGCTACCACTAGAGGTACATTTCTTTAAAAGAGGCCTTAAGTAAGTACATAATCTCACGCTAAAAAATTTTTTTGTGAAATAAAAGGTCAGTGGAGTAACATTAACCTGATTGAGTAGTAAGATGTTATGAAAAAAAGAAATAAGTGGAGTAACTATAAGACTTGTTTGAAGTCCAACATACTGCAGGAATTGAAGATTAAATTAAACCTTTTAAATGAAGGGGAGATAAGGGAAAGAAAAAGCATCATCATTAACAGTTTTTAGTCTGTAGTTAGGTTTGTTTGGTAAAATTCCTCCACCTTTCTTTCTGCTTCCACTATTCTAGCTCCTTTAATCACTTCTGTTCTTCTCTTCTCACGTGAATGCTTTGTTATATCTGCTCCACTTTCCTCTTCCTTGGTTTCTCTTGCTGTCTTTTTTCCTACATACTTTATCTCCATAATTATTTTTGGTGGTCTCTCCTTTTACATCCTCATTACATGACTGTACCATCTCATTTTGGCTTCCTCTATTATCTCATGTACTCCCACTCTTTCCCAAATAACCTCATTCCTTATCCT
Organism: Timema cristinae; assembly: GCA_039000515.1. Classification (NCBI taxonomy): domain Eukaryota; kingdom Metazoa; phylum Arthropoda; class Insecta; order Phasmatodea; family Timematidae; genus Timema; species Timema cristinae. Next base: position 46,635,582 of record JBCFYV010011164.1, read on the forward strand.
GTTTCCTCCTCTTGACAGGTAACATGCTCCTCACAAACTTCATTCCCATGACCTTCCACTTCCCTAGTTTCTCGACTCTCTTACATTCAATGCTCATGTTTTTACTGCATATATGACAATGGGTACAACACTTCCTTACACTTCAAGAGCATTTCTCTTCTCAGTAGCAGGTCTCTTACACACCTATACAACAACTTTCTCTGCTGTCCTCTTCTCATTAGATCCTCTCTACTGCCACCTTTTGTACTTTCTACTTCATCCAACTTAATAGCTTTAATAGGTCTGCCTTATCCTCTTTCTTGTCATTACCATCACTACACACTTTGCCATGCTAAATTTCATTCCACACTCTTTCACTTCTTCATCCCATTCTTATAGCTGTTCCTGTACTTCCTCTTACATCTCCCACCATATCATAAAGTAACCAGCAATCATCATGTCTTTCATTCTTTCCTCCTTGAGTTTTTCTGCCACTTTGTTCATAACCATTTCCATTACCATTACAAATAGTAATGGTGAGCACTCCATGCTTCACTCCATTTTTACTTAGAACCACTTCGCCCACCCCTTCTCCGTCTTAACACAATTCCTGATATCTTCATAGATACGCTTTACTATATATATATATATATCTCCTATTTCCACTTCAGCTACTCCATCGTTTTCTAAACTTTATTTCTATCCGCTCTATCATATGCCTTTCCACATCCATAAATACTATCGCCAAGTCCTTCCCAAATTCACACCTTCTTTCCATCGGCTTTCGGATAGCGAGATCAAGTATATTGTATATCTTTGTTCCTTATATCAGTGTTGTTCCCTCTCCAACTTTCTTTTATCTTTTTATCTTATTCTGATTTATTGTACACCTCTTTCTGTCACCTTTCTTAAAAATTGGTACCATATACCCTTCATCCAGTCCTCTGGTACCATGTTTTCTTTCCATATCACTTTCAGCAACCTATGTATCATTTATATTCCTACTTATCTTCAAACTCTTTATCATTTCCACAATTAGGTCATTCACTTCTGATACTTTTCATTGTTTGATCCTCTTTAATGCATCCTCCACCTCTTTCCATGCAGGACAATTTCCTCCTCTTCTACTAGTTCTTCATGCTCTTCTGCTTCACTCACATCCCTTTCCTCTTCAAGTTTGAACATATTCTCAAAATATTTAATCCATAATTCTATCCCCTCTTGTTTCTCATCTGGCTATATAACATCTTCCTACTTCCTTCCACATCCCTTTTGAGCATCTTTGCATCCAACCATTCCTGGCTTCCTCACCACCATCTTTACTCTTTTCTTCTTCGAGCCCTATATTCTTCCTCTCCTTCATTCCTATTTTTAAAACTCCTGTTGAATGCTTTATTCTTATCTACCACTGCTTCCTTCACTCTCCAGTTCTGCCATGGTGTCTCCTTCCACTTCCTCTTATCACTTGTCCTCCCACATACCACCTCTGTAACTCCCACCAGACTTTTATTAAACCTTTCCCATTCCACCTCGATGCTTTGCATCTCATTCTTGAGCATGAAGCATCTTGTTGTTCTTAGGTATAGCGCTCCGCTTCATTTTTAAGCCTCCATATCCTTAGTTTTCTATCTTATTTTGATACTTTTCTACTACATTCCTATTCCTTTATGTCTGCTACTAGAAGCCTATAGTCACTATCAAAGGACAAACTTGATATTACCTTGATGTTTACATTTTGCCTTTTCCAAAGAAAAATAACAAAACAAATAATTAACTATCAATCACACCCATGAGAAACTTTAAGTTGTCTTGGATTCATGTTTGTCTTGTATTCAGGTACATGTGGCACCTGCTTGTGTTTGAAATAGTATACAAGGCTAAATCATGGTTAAAAGTAGGTATAAAATCCATCACACTTACTTTTGCAATGCTGTACAGTAGAAATTTGAGAGACAAAAACTAGGTATGCTGATATCCCACTTTTAACAAAATATAGATGATAGCTATATCTTTTTAGTATGATTTGAATGTAGAACACCTTGGCATATCCAATTTTTTTTTTTACTATAAAGCTTGATTCTCAAATCTCAAACTGTATTCTTTTCATTGTAAAAACCATATCGATTTTCACTGTAAAAACCATATTGTGTTTGTTCCCTTTTACATATTTTCTATCCACCTTTCCTGTATCTTCCTCCAAATACATATACAAAATCCAAATTATAGAAATTATTGTATGCATGTGCTTAACTCTTACATTTTCCAAAATTCTGATATATTTTACAAGTTAGTTAATGTATTGTAAAAAATAAACTTTATTTGCTATAATGCAATTACACATTCAGTCAAGTAAACCCTGATTTTTATAGGAAGCCCTCTTTCAACCACGAACATTGATTAAAAGTCACTAAAATTTGTCTTTCTATAAATATTTATTATCTAATTTATTAATGTTTAAAAAGTTATTAAAAAGTTTCAATATGCATATTTTTCTTTACATTATCAACCAAACAGACTAATAATGTAAAGACTGTTTAATATTTTCTTTCCTCCTTACCAATGAGGTATCGTGAGTTATCACTTTTCAAATAACAGTCTTCCTATTAAAATCAGACTGAATTAGGGGTCTGCAAGCAGCAGTTTTTCATTCAAGTCAATCTTGAGTGAGCTTTTCATGAAAATCTTGACTATCGAGTCGAGCTTGGGTTTAGTAACTATAACATTTTAAAATTCAATTATGTAAACAAGATACAAACATGTAATAGAATTATCAAAAAAATTGTTTTTTTAACGAAATATGACTAAATTATTTTGTTTTTAAATCTAAAATAGATGGTTTTTAAATCATTAAAGAAAAATCAAGCCATAGTAATTATAATAATACATAAATAATTATAGGGCTAATTTTTATAAATTCTGTGCTAAGAACTGAAAATTAATTATGATTCATTTAAATTTACTTAAGAACAATTTTTAAAAAAATGTGAAAATGGGTTTGGATTAGAAGATTTGGCTTTTTTAATATTCAAAATTTTGGATGAATAATGGTTTAATACCCTTTTGAAACTCCAAATAGCAAGCTCATAGTTTTGTCATAAATCTCTTAAAATTCCTGTCCAAACCAATATGTTTACTTGCGAGACAAGACAAGTGAAGGCAGGTAACCAGATAATCTGGTGACTCAGAGTTAAAAATACTCTTGTTATTGGTTCAATATGAGGGGAGGTGAATACCGATGTTAGCAGAAAGCAAGAGATTGTGGCCTGCCTAAGGGTTGGAAGACGGGGAGGGGGTTTTATAAGGGCTGGTGGAGAGACAAACAGTTGGGAAACATGTGACTCACGCTCTTTCTACAAGTGAAAGTGCCTGTAATGAAACATAAAGAGCCCCTTATTTCCCAAGTGCTGTAAGTCCATTTTTGTAGTTTTTGGTAAGTTAAGGTTTTGTGTATGGACTCACTAAAAATTCTAGAAGAATAAAATAACTTTTTAAACGATTATTATAATAACAAATATAACAAATTTTTATATTGAGAATAAATTTAACAATTTTGTTTTCTTCCTTAATTTACTAATAATAATTATTATTATTAGCACCGCGTCTTACTACCCATTCGGGTTATACACACTTACGCTAATGTGTAATGGTAGGGTGATTGTGAGATGAAATGAAGGACCTACAGTTTAACGTGGAATCCGAACCACGGTGGAGGCCCGGCATTCCCCACATTCACAAGATGTCTTGTCAGAGGTGAAGTACTAATAATTAATTATATAAAACTATTCTCATTTTATACCACAATTTTTATACTTAGACTAAAATAAATTAAGTTATGAAGAATAATCTGTACAATGTAAATATCACTGAAATAATAATTTTCAGTACCTCTAGAAAAATGTATCACATTTTCAATTAAAAACAGTCTTTTTTAATAATCAATCAATTTTATTTATTATTGTTTTATCGCTATACCATGATTTAAATAGAGTTAGTAGCCTAAATCATTTTAAAACTTACCAGCTAAAATAAAAATCACTTACACTGAGTAAATATATATCCGTACAAGGAAAACCTCTTTTCGATTTATGAGATAATTGTATTATATTTGGAAGAAGGTATAGGAAAGGTGGATAGAAACATATAAAAGGGACGGACACAATATGACTTTTACAATGAAAAGAAGAACACAGTTCACTCTTTACATTGCTGCCATTGGACAAAGAGGTAATGGTTGCCTCTTAAAGAAAATTGATCATCACCGCCCAATCCTCTAATCTAGGTTTCAACTATCGGAACTCATCAGGGAAGAGTGTGAAACGTGCAACACAACTTCCTAAAAGAGTAAACCAAATAACACAAAAGGGATAAAATGGAAAATTGTAAAGATTACGTTGAGTAAAATAATTATGACGTGATTACTCAATTAAATATCAGAAGTCTAAAAAATCAATACAAATTAAATATTGAAAATACAAATTACTATACAGGATGTGCTAAACTTTACAAGACCTTTTCACACTTTGCACAAAAACCCTACAGCAGAAGTTTTATCATTTTTCCTTTAAAAATCATAATACAAAAGTAATTAAATTTAATTAAAGTTAAAATAAAGAAATTTATTTCAATTATAAAATCGCTCATGGTGAGCATTTAATCTTCAATAATGGTTATCCTTCTCTTGATAAAATAGTGAGCTTTTAAAATAATTAGTTAAAAACGTATAATGATAAAGAATTTATGGTAAATTACAAAATTTAAGTGAAATTGCAAAAGTTTTACTCTGATATGTCAATATAAATTAATTAAATAGATGGTGTGTTTATTATACAAATATAATTTAAGATATGAATCACAATTAAAATAACACATTAAAAAATGTGAGTCAAGGTCACAATATGATAAGTAAAAATATGACAAGAAAACACAATTAACTAAACATAATCAAACATAAATTAAACCATATGGATAAATTAGTATTGATTGACTAGAGGAGTAAAGTTTGTAATATAATTGTAAAGAATCATTAGGGAAAAAAATTAAAACTAAAAAAAATAATATTTTTTTAAAGAAAGTTGACAAAATGTTGAAGTATATGATATTTAATTTAATTCTATTTTCTTATCTGAATTCCCTTGCTCCTTTAAAGGCGTCGTTGAGACGGCCTTAGAATACTACATGTTTCGGCACATCTATGGCGCCATCATCAGGACATTTGACTATGCCTGTGTGAGTAGTTCCAGTGAATACCAGAAACAGTTTCGTATATCAAATTTCATCTTGATTAGAGGATATAGAATTTACTACCCTCTTTTTCCCCCCTTTAAACTCCTCTGGGCACTGAAATTTGAAAAATCTGAAAATTTCTCACCCAATTCTATAAAGAAACATTCATTTGAAATTTCAAGCTATATGTCCACTAGTTCAAAAGATGCACGGTCAGTGAATTTTGAAAATTTTTGGACCACCTTTTTCATCTTGTACAGGTTGAATTTAACAAAATTCAGTCCTATATCTGGTCTAGGGCCAAAAAGGAACCTTTGCTCAAAATTTCAAATTTCCATGTTCGAAACAATTAAGCTCTTCTAACAAAACCACAAACACCTCCATTTCATATATTGTATCTACAAATAAAATTGGCCTTGTATTTTGGGAATTTTAAGCAATAATGTCTCATCCTCGTGTATCCAAACTCATGTTAATATTATTGAATTAATATTTAGTTTAATTTAAGAGAGAAAACATAGTAAATCCTCAAATTTGTGCTTTATACTTCTAATATTTAGATATAGTATTTTTAATTTAGGTGCCCTGGTAGTCTAGGGGTAAGGTGTCGGACTTCTATGCTGGGGGTCCAGGGTTCAATCCTCAGTTCCGGCACAGATTTATCTGATTACCAAACCCTTCCTTCACCTCTGATAAGACGTGTATTAATCACAACTTGTGAATGTGGGGAATGCCAGGCCTCCACCGTGGTTCAGATTCCACGTTAAACTGTAGGTCCTCCATTTCATCTCACAATCACCCTACCATTACACATCAGCTTAAGTGCGTATAAACTGAACGGGTAGTAATAATATTATTTTTAAATAGCAGTTGAAATGGACTATTTGGCCAAAATTAACTGTAGATAAATGTTTTAATAAAGATGAAACTACAAACTAGTTTATAAGTTGTATAATATTAACTTGTTTCCATATTATTAAGGCTAAGAATTAGGCCTACCTCAATACATAAATGGTATGGTACACCACACAGACTTTCTCTCTTCTTTGTCTAAAAATGGAAACATTTACTTAAAACTTGTTAGATTTGTGAAACCAAATAATATTCATTTTTGCAGAAACATGATGAAAAAAAAGAGCATCACATTCCACCAAGAGGCATAAATGAAACATTTTGTTCATTATTCATATTTTACAGAAACATATTGTTCATCAAAAAGCAATCAACTCCCGATTTCCAAGACCTCAATTAAAAAAACAATAATAATGCCAATAACTCGGAAGCTAGGGCCCATCCATAAATTATGTAAGGATTTTTTGGGGTGAGGGTGATCATTATTTTCTTACCTTTTCGTGGGGGTGGCCAGGATCCAGCTTAACCAAGGGTTTTATCAATGTTTATGCTGAGACAAACTCTAAAAAAAAACACTTCTACAGACACGTGGTTAAAAAGGTTGCACCTATTAATGACAGATGGTGCTGAAGTTTAGCTTATAGACATACACAGCTATACATAACTATAAACTGTCATTTATTTATGATGTGTTGTCTTTTGCCCTGGGGACAGGACGATTCCTGGATAGCTCAGTGGTTAGATCATTGTTGTGCTAAGCTGAAGCTCCCAGGTTTGATTCCTATGTCCAGGTGTAATTTTTCAATCTAAAGGATATGATATTTAGAAGCAGCTATAACCATAATTATCAAATATAATAGCTTTGCTATTTAATCCATCATAACTATTTTTACTTCTCACTAGTCTAGTATTATTTACAGGTCAGGCACCACACAATATTCCAAGGGGGTGGGGGGTCAGTCTTTCATGGTCTAAAAACAAGAAAAACTTAAATAAGTCATTGGTAATGTCATACTTTTTTATTAATGCCAAGCCTTATATAGTGGAACATTATATTGACTAAATATCAAGCCAACAAGCACTTGAAACAGTTTTGTCAAAAATGCTTAGCCAGTTGTTGCTCAATAATGAACCACAGCTAAGAACAGTGATTAAATAAATGACACTTTAATCTTTGTGGCATAAAATAATAATAAACACAGCTTTAGTTATACTAAGACTAGTTCTGGATTATTTAAATTTTGCAACAAAATGAATAGCATATTACCCGCTTCAGTGGGTGTGAAGTCTAACACGCTATTCTCATGTTGGACTAGACTGCTAAAGATGGGGAGATTGAGGTTCGATCCCAGTCAGGTGCATTGAGGCTTTTCCCTAAATGGTTTCCCACTCTCCTTCCATGCAAATGTACTTCCTCTTAATTTAACCTTACTAATCCTTAAACCATTAGTGTAATTAGTACATAGGTGTATTACCCAAATGAGCAGTAAGACACGGTGCTAAAACAAACAAAAAAGATATTTTTACTTATTTCATTTAACTCTGGTTTTAGTGAATTTGTCTACAGTGAACCTAATTCATTGGTCCTAAGACATACATTTCAATGTGTGTTAAAAAAAATCATTTATAATGAACCCTCAACTTCGGTTTTAGTGAACAGAAAACCTTTCAATAAGAAATCTAATTCTAACATCATAATTCTTTAAAAACATAACTTTTTGGTTGTTTAGACTTAAAGACACCGATTATCTACCTGAGTTCTTGTTTAGGTAGAACAAAGCTTGACTGAAAGTACGGAATGTGGGAAAGGAATGAAGGGGTGGGGCTGAGCTTAAAGTCAGTACACTCATTGACCTGACTTAAGTTTTAATACCTTTTTCTGCGGCAAGTAAAGGAATACAGTCTTCTGAGTTGTATTAATACGACAGGAGTTACAGGACAGTGAATGACAGTGTATGGCCATTTAGTAATTGTTTTCACCAATCCCTTTCTTTGAGAGGGTATATGAAACTCAAAAATTTAGACTTTTCTACTCAGTTTAGTTTTTTGAATGCATGGCTAGTGTGGAAAAAGCACAGACTCTAGAGAAGGATCTGGAAAAAAATTTAATCAAAACAGCATACAGTAAACAACATGTAACAGATTTTTTTAAAGATTAATAGATTTCAATAATGAAGATTGTATTTGAACTCTTGATTGTATTTGAATCTTATATTGTTTGTCACTAACCTACTACTTTCAGATTTTTTTTTTAAATTGGTTTTAGTGAACTTCGGACATAGTGAAAAAAATATCTGAGGCTTTAGAGGTTCATTATAACCAGTTGTATAGTATGTTGAAGGTGAATATTTATAAATAAGATTTACTTCAAATTTGGATGGATTTGTATGAAAAGTTTATTATCAATTATTTATACATAGTTAACAAAGTACCAAACATGTTTAATAATTTCAAACAAATCAAGTCATCTATTCATTAAGTCATTAAATTAGTACAGGGTTGTAGCCTTGTAGGTATAGAGGCACTGGAAACCAGCGTTACCCAGGAGAAGTGCACGATAGTTGCTAACAAAAAAGAATATTTTAATGACACACAATAAAATAAAATGTAGGTAAAGTTTGCTTGGGCTATACATAGAAGAAAAATAACTTTCAAAGACAACCTTTTTTGACAATATTATTGCTGTAGGGTGGGAAATATAAAAAATGTTAAGTACTAATTATTTATTTTGATATTAATATTGATGATTTTCCAAAACATGATTTCAAATTATGAGATTCTTTGCACCTATCTGCCACATCATTCTCAACCCACTTAGCTTAAGAGAGCCCTTTCACATGGGACACTTTCAAGATACAGCATGGTGCCACAATGAAGCACCATGCACCAGAAAATATATAGGAGTAAATTAAACCTTTTACATGGGGCGCAACACAGATTCTATGTTCCGAAAGTGGCACATGCCATAGAACCTGTGTAAAAGCCGCAGGAAACACATGCAGTTGAATGAGAGCTTTCACATGAGACACGATATGTGGTGATTCACTAATGTTAAAATGGTTCTATCTTTTTACAGATAACCTAATATGTTCAGTACAAGCCTGCATAGGACTTAAGGATTCAACTAATATCGAGTATTGACTAATTTATCACAATATTCCGATGACATTTTAAAATAATTTAAACATTCTTGACTGTTTGCATTTAAGGTCTTTATGCAGTGCATGTATCTCAATAACATTTTCAGGACTTAGCTTATTCCATTCTCTGATAGAAAATACCAACAAATATTTAAAGATTCAATCAAAAACTATGCAAAATACATTCAAAAACAGATGGGAATTAAAAAAGCTCAAAATGAGTTTTAATTAATTTATTATTCAATATATTCAAGACGACTTTGACAAGTTTATGCTTGTATTTATATATTTATGAATACATTTCAATATTTCGTTGTTTTTCAAGTCTTTTGTGAGTTTGTATATGTATTTAGGTTGTTTTTAAAATGTTGGGTTTTTTAAGCATTCATATCTTTTCTTAGTTAATGTTGTACATCATTTAAATAAGCTAAAAAAAACTTGTTTACATATTATTATCTAGAGACATTGTCATCAACTTTCAAAAGTAACATGTATAAAAACACCTTCTTTAATCAATATGAAACTATTAATATCCGAATCTTATATTTCAACCCTATTGAAGTGCAACAAGCAGATATTACGGCTTTTTCCGCATCCATCATAGCATTGGCTTGCCTGTGGCTCTCGTGTGAAAGGGTGACGTTATGTGGTGCCATGCTGTTTCTTGAAAGTGTCCTGTGTGAAAGGGAACTAACTCACAAATTCAAGCAGAGACACTTTTACTATTTCCATTCCACAAATATACAGCTGTACCAAAAATGTGAATAGGCTTGAAAATGTCACTCAAATATTCTACCACAAAAATATCTGTGTTTACTTATATAACTCATTATAAATCCAGTTTAAATATTCTCAGACTTCAATTTGTACATTCTGTAAAGCTTGGGTGAGCTCCAGTGTGTGAATTGCTCTGAATAACATCTTAATAACATGGATATTGCACTTTATACACAAAATTTACACTTTGAACTTAAAAAATTAAAATTTAAAGCTATAAAATTAATAAACTAGACTGAAATAAATATTTATTGTTTCCACATAAAACTGTTACACACTTAAGAAATGGGAAAATGTATATTGGTTGAGGAGTGAATCATACATTAATGTTTGTAAAGCACGTGTCCACTTTTCACAGTGAGATCATCCTTTGCTGTGATTTCAAATATTTTCAAAATAAATATCTCTCTTCATTAACAATATTGGAAATTTTACTCCCAGGGATAAGACAATGAAACACAAAATACTTTAGCAATGTTGATGAATCTGTTCTCTTAATCTCAATACATGATATGTTGACTTAAGCACTTATACATTGCATTCCATTACCAAAAATTACAATAGTGATAGTTAAACCTCATCTACAGCAGGAGTGTAGGTAAGTGACAGCGAGAAGAAGGTTCTTTATTGCAAACATTGGCCGAAAATCACTAGTGTCAACCTGTTTGGAAATAATGTTTGTTTGCTTAGTGATATATTATCAATCAAAAGTGGTATTTAACACTTCTAATAATACTTCGCTAAGCATTTCTGTATAATTGTCTATTTTATAGCTTAGTCTGTATAATTGTCTATTTTATAGCTTAGTGAAAGAACAAAACATCTTATTAGAACCTATTTTTTATACAGGTTTGTAGCAACGAGCGGTATTATAATACATGAAATGATAAATTAAAATTATTATAGTCACACTTGTATCTTGTTATAAATGGCCACCAAAATAAATAACTGTTTTTTAACTTAGAGAAATATTAGTTTCTAAATATTTTGTAAACACAACCAAAGAAAGTTTGTATGACATCATAAACCACCTTCATTTTGGTAATGGTTCGCCATCTTAATTTGTGGAAGAAAAAAAACCAGTCTTTTAGAAGATCTAATTTGTAAAGAATTTTTAAGTGAACCACAAAAAAAGAAACATCCAAATGGTTATTTTTATAAGTTCATGTTTAATTAATGTAAACATAGCTAAAAACATAGTTAAAAACAAAATGATGTGAAAGTTTTGACCAAAAGTTAAAACTCAACATGGTCTTACAGATCATATGGATCAGCAAATGGATACATGAGAGTAGATCTGAGAGCTTTTGATATCTGTCAACACAACTCTAATAGTTGATGGACTTTCCTTGAAACTCAATACAATTTTTTTTTTTTTTTTTAGTTATTAGCTTTAATGAATTCAATGAACATAAAACTGACTTTTGACATTTTACAATAAATGAATATCAGTACGATCAATCAATATTATGTTCCAGTTATATCTTAATATATTATACAGATAACACAATGTTTAAAGTATGTCTACAGGAATACTGGGCAAAATCAGAGAATTTGCTTGGTTAGAGAAAAGTCAGGAAATTTCATCAAATTTCTGGAATTTTTACAGTACACCAACAATTATACATTTATGATTTACAATAGTAAAAACAATTTTCTTTCAGTTAATACATGGCACCAAGCATTCACTTCTCAAGGTCAACTCATAATTTCTGTGTCATCTCTCCACCCCTACCTACATTGTGTGCCAAACCTCAGAGAATAATAGAAATGGTACTCTTTCACTTGAACTTTTCTTAACAAAAATGCCCCGCCACCTCCCACACGCAGTTGAAACTACTACCAGTAGCATATATGGAAATTCTATCTCAAAACTTATGTCTAAGCCTTTGGTTTGCTGTATTATTTCCCCTTTGTCTCTTGTGTGTACAAGCTTTAGTGTAGGGGAAAGTATTAGTAATTTGATGTCTTTAGCAGAATAACATCAAGGTCATGAACACTACAATCTTTTCATCTTAGTGAAAATGTAACAAGGGCAGAGCTAGTATTGTGTATGCAATTAGTAATGCAACATAGTTCATTGAGAACAAATTGCCAGTGATATGTCACTATTTAAGCAAATGTTACCCCGACAGTTCAACTTCAGAAAACAAAATCAGCTTGTGTGATTGTACATGGAGTGGCACTTTTTTTTTTTTTTAGCTTTAAGTGAAAACATTTTTGTCACACACTAATCATTTAGTTATAGGATTTGATGAGAGGAAGTTTCAATAAAATGTCACAAAAACAACAACTGAACATTGTAGGGAGGTTTTGGGATTAGTGAAAAGTTTCAACTAGAAGTCCATTTTCTTAGGTCATACTACTTCAGCTAATTTGTTTACTGCTTTCAAAAACAGTTTATATAATGTAGATCTAATGAAGGTTATGCAAGTATCAATGGACGGCCCAAATGTAAATATTAAGTTTTGGAGGGATTTAAAGAATGAAATGATTAACGACTGCCCATAAAATGGTAACCTTCTTGATATTGGTAACTATGAACTAAATACACTGCATTGTGCATTCAAAGACAGTATCAGAGTCACTGATTAGAAACTAGTTGGATTTTTGCGGGAACTGTATAATCTATGGAAGGAAGTGCCTGCTCCAAGAGCATATTTCACCATTACAGGGTCAACACTTTTCCCCTTACATTTCTGTAAAATACGGTGATTAGAAAGCAAGAAAGTTGCAGACAGAGCCTTTATAATCCTGTCAAAAGTACTTAAATTTGTTAATGAAGTGAAAGGTAAAAATAACCTAAATATAACAGCTTCAAAATAATTTCAGAAGCTTTGAAGGATAAGGTACTAAGTCCGAAACTAGCTTTTTTTTCAGAGCTTAGAATCAAACAAAGAACCTTTATTAAGGGAGCTTCAGTCAAACGAGCCTCTTTAACCTTTTCTTTAGAATGCTTTAATTTCTTTGGTGAAAAGTGCCATGGAAAAGGTTTGTTAAACCTGTATTACTGTCTTTGACATCAGTTTTTAAAATATATATTTTGAAGAAAAAACAAACATGTATTATAAACAAAATGTTATTGGATATGCCACTAAGGATACCGTTCATAAATTTAAATGCTTGCCAGATCAAAACTTAATGCAGTTTTGAATGGAGTGTCATAAATGTTTTCAAAACTTTGTATCAACGGTTATGATAGCTCTGAGCTACAAACTGATTAAAGTCAATTTCATGCTTTGACCCTGCTGGTAGCAACCAAAACGAAAACAACAAATGACTGTATGATACTTTGCAAATCTATGTGGAAAGTAATTAGCTGACTGGTATTACAACTGATAGAGTTGATCGAGAATACAAAGAATTAGGTTCTATATCAGTTGTTAAAGACAATCTAAAAACAATTAACAGAAGTGAAAACCGCCTCGACCATTTTTCGCTAAAACTCTTTCAAATCGCAACTCTTCAATGGTTTTTAAGAATCTGAACATTTGGAAGGTTTCCTTAAGATCGTTTTAATTATTTCACATGATAACGCCGCTCTGGAGGGAGGGGTTTCTATAAACAAGGAATTAATGTGAAAAATCATAAAGCAGAATCACTAATTATACAAAAACATATTTTTGATGCAGTAATTATTGTTGCAGGAAGTTAGACAGTTGTGATGTACCAAGAACATATTTATTCAGTGTGTAGTGCCCATTCATGGTACAAAGCTTTCCAGAGAAAGCAACAGGAAAACGAAGCAGCACAAAAATTGCCCAGTGAAAAAAAAAGAGGGCAAGGCTCTAAAGAAGCTAGAGGCTAAAAAAAAGTAAACTGATGGAAGAAGCAACCAGGGAAGTTGCATTAATAGATGATGTAGGCTCCAAAAAAATATAAATTTTCAGGTCTTAAGTAAAGAAGTTTTTGTATGGCAAGGTTAAGTGGGTTGGTTGTTTGATGTATTTTAATCGTATTTCTTACATTTAGTAAACAGTATTATGCTTGTATGTCTGTAGGTGCTATCTACAAGCTCATAATGTACTTTAGGGATACAGAATAAGATTTTTGAGGCATGTAATAATTTTTTTACATTGTGGTTTAGGCTTGAGCTCAGGGGCTGTACTAAAGGGGCTTGAATACTCCATTTCTTGAATATAAAAATGCAGGTCTACAGTCTTGTTGTATTCCTCATCAACGCCTAGGCTAAGATGTTGAATATGTTTTCACATTCCTCCAGATGAGTTCTAATAGAGTGAAACCTAGGTCGAGAATTGGGCTGTAATGATTGATTTTCTTCAAAAGGCAGCCATTACCTCTTTGTCCAGTGGCAGCACTGTAAAGTGTGATCTATGGTCTTCATTCTATTGTTAAAGCCCTAATGTGTTTATATGGTTCTATCCACCTTTCCTGTACTTTTTTCCATTTATAACAAAATGGACCCCAAAAGAGAAAAGATATACAGTGGGCACCGCTTAATGTGATCGCATTGGGACTGAGAGAAATTGATAACAACAGCTGATTGATAATAATAAACGATGCCACATTAAATACAGATGATTTGTTATAAACGATAACAAGAAACTACAGTATTAATTTTACCATATTTTTCCTTTAATTTGTGTATGTTAAGACAAATTACATATGAATATGTACTTATAAACTTTTACTGTATTTAATTTTTTTTTTTCAATACGAGAGAAATTACATTAAAGTACCTTACATAAATTTTTATGTTTAAAAAAAATACTTAACATAGCAAACGTTCTTTACCTGATAAATTGAGGTTATATCTTAATGTGCCGCAGGGAGGGGAGTTGTGTAGACTATGGCTCATGAATTCCATATCCTTGACAGCATACGCACAACAAAAAGGCACATTCCGTCCATCACACTCACACGGTAACAGCCTATTTACGTTCATTCAAACGGCTGCATTTTTGTATTGCAGTAGACATGATAAAACAGTGAAGTTATGGGGGTTTTCTGATGTTAAACTTTTATAAATATTTATGTTGGTGGCCCTAAATTAACAAAAAATTATAACAATAACCGAAGCTTTGATTACAATACACAAAGAATTTTATATGTGTAAGCATAAAAATGGTCGGGTCTACAAGAAACTGATAATAAAAACCGATTGATAACATTATCAGTGATACAATAAGAGGCGCTTAATGTATTTATTAAAGGTTTTGTTATTGGGTTTCAATAATGGTTGCTTGAATATCGCATAGATTGAAATTTACTAATTATTTAATAAGAAAAATGGTAATTCCATAGAATTAAAAACATGCAACCCTTTGATAAAAAATGAATTACATGAACTGCACAGCTTGTAGTGATTGTGGCCATGGTTTTGATGGCCCTCATATATATGTACTATTTTATTGCGAGTCATTATAGTTTGACTACAGGACCAACCAATGGAAAAGACAAAATGTTCCTAGTTAATGAAAAACACAAATAACAAGCATATTGAAGTCTGTAAAATACTTCATCAAAATTAAATATGTTTAAAGATTACAGAGACTTCACTCAATAACTAGAGTGCCAACATCACCAAGTTCTTTCACACCCGCTACTCTCGCAATACACTAGACTGCTGATGATGGGGAGATCGCCTGTGGTTAGAATCTCAATCTGGTGTACTGAGGGAATTTTTTCCAAAATAGTTTCAGCCTAAGTACTTTAACGTGTTTCAGTCTTGAAATTTGTAAGTTTTTGATTGTAGTGCATAAGGTCACGTTTTAAAATTTGAAAATAAAGTCAAAGATCAGTTTGTAGAATTCATCTTAAATAATAAATACGGTTCAAAACCAAATCTTGGTCCTGGTGTTGAAATGAATATATATATATATATATATATTATATATATATATATATATTAAATATAAATATATATATATATTTATATATATATATATAATATATTATATATTATATAATATATTATATATATATTATATATATATAATATATATTATTATTATTATATATATATATATATATATATATAATATAATATATATTAATATAATTTTTTAGTTTGACTTGTTAAATTTGAAGAATTGCAAAAAGAAAGTATTGTATTACAACTCTTTTTTTTAATGTCCTTGACAAAATGACCAGTATTTTGCAGCTAGTATTATTGATCAAGTGAATAACTTTGAATAAATGTCTACATCGGCAGTAAATATGTTAGTAAAACCAAGCGATAAGTCCAATTGCTTGCAATTTCTAATCTTTAGGGATTAGTTTAGTATTTAAGAATATATATTTATTAAAAACTTCCCTTAGTTTCATGCTTTCAAATATTTTAAGGAAATTGTGCAAGATGTGTGGTAAATGATGATGAGCTTTGTTTGACTTATCCAAGTTTTGTACATTTCTGTTGGTCTTAGAATATATATATGTTTTTCCTAATTTAGCAGGATTAAATTATTTTTTTACATAAATAACAATGAGCTAAGTTACACTTTTTTTTAGTATATTTTCTATATTACAAATGAGTGTAATAAATCAAAATATATTATAGTTGATTTACATACTGATTTTTAGTCAAAATTACAAGTATGATTTATTGTAGATATTAATTAAAAAATTAGATGCTTAGCCGCAACAGATTTTGGAAAAAAGTTTTAAACAATTTTACCGATTTTTGAACTTTGTGATAATGGTGACTTTGACCTAATTAAAAAATATATACTACAATGGTCTTGCATATAATAATAACTCAATATTTTGAAGGTGTTAGAGATGAAAAATAAAATATCTCAAATATACCATGAGGTAAAAACTTAACAAATTTGACCAAGTTTTATTAGGTCCTCCGAATGCCTGTCTTGATGCACAGGCACTCCTAAATTTTTTTAAATATTATTATCACAGCACAGATTCTTCCACCAACTAACAATGACCTACTGAGCTACTGGTAAAGTTACAATGAAGGGTGGAAATCCTCCCTCTCTCTGTTTGTTTAACCACGAGTTTATTATTAGATGCGTGCAAGTGTGAAAGTTCCTGCACTCACACTGCTTTCTCACTTTTTTTTTTTTTACCTAGAGTTATAAGTACAGTTTTTGGAAGGCCATTTTTAGGAGGAAAATCTTGAACTATATTTGGGTCAATAAAGTAAATGTATATCGCATGTTATAATACTCAATATAATGACTAAAACTTTGTCTCCTTATAATTACTTAGGAGTAACTCTAAAAAAAAAACAATAAACTTCTCACCTCACAGAAGACATCCAAAGCTCACAAACTGGGATAAGTTGACATGTTTTTTGTAGCTTTGGCATTAGGTTTTTTTTAAGAAGTTTCTACAATTCACCACATTTACTGAAACTGTGGTTTTAATAAATGTAAATTACAAAAATTGTCTAATACATAAAATTTGTTAACTAACTTTGCCACATACAATTTTGGAGAAAGTTCCTTTGTCAAAGGATTTCATATAATTTTTCAGGCACCCTTTTTTGTGTGTGTTGAAACAAGAAATGCAGAGCCACTATTTCCAAACATACTATATTAATGTTTTATAGAGAAAGAGAACAAATATAAGATTTTTGTACAAAACTAAATTAGCAAAATGATAAAAATATATATATATAGCAACTTTTCAAAAGTGTGTGAAAAAAATGCTGGGAATATAAACATATATGACACCAAAATATGTTTAGCTTGTGTTGTGTTATGAGTAAGGTTAGCTAAATTAATATTAATTTTCCATCAGTAACAACAGTAAGATTAGTGCTGCTTTAAAAAATTGTTTAGTATATATTACTTTTTTAGTGACATATTAAATATAATGAACATTAGTAAATATACTAGCCATACAAGTGAAATCAAAGCTCTTCAAACGTGTTAGAATTTTATTTACATTATACTTTATCCTCCTAGTTAACAGTCAGGTATACTCTCTGTGAAAACAAAATAAAATAACTAATAAATCATCAATAGTATTATGGTTATTGGTTATATGGATAGTTGAATATAAGTTTAAAAATTAAAGCCAAACAGGACTTTGAATGCGTTGACACTATTCAAAAGAGCTAACATGAATTAATTTCGCCCGGGGTTACAGTTATTATTTAAAAATTTAGTTTGGCCTCTGAGAATTCTCAACATACCAATTTCAAGAGAATCAAACAAAAAACCAGTAATTTACATAATTTTTAACTTGAATTAAAAACAAATTAACATAAAATATATTTTTCAAGTATTGAATCAAATATGACATTATGCACTTTGATATAAAACAGATTATGTGAACATCATTTTAGAGTGAATAAAGTTTTGTCACTAAGTTAAACAGAAGCATGCTTTTACTATAAATTGTTTAATATCAAATTTCAACTTGCTAATTTCTTTAAACATCCAAACAATATTTTCTTGTCACAATCACAAACTTTAAAATTTCAGAAGTAAAAACATAATTTTGTTGATTAAAACTATATCTTGTAGTACTAGAAAAATTTGTAATTGAGTTTTATACTGTTTAACATAAAGCCTTTCTTATATAATGTATCTTTTTATAATAAAGGAAATTGATAAAACTAAAGAAAAAGGAAAAATAAACTACTAAGAGTAAATTTTATGAAGAAAGAGGAAAGGGAAAGAGGAAAAAATGTGGGAAGAATCCAATGCACAAAGGTGACATCATCTCCCTTTCTTCTGTCTTCTATAGTAGAAATAGTCACACACACATTTTAACAAAAATAGAATAATATTATGGCATTGTTGCCTTTATCAAACACAAAGAAGAAAGAAAAGAGTACAAATAACAGTGGATTACTCCATTTTGAATTTAAGTTTAAATTCTTCCCAAATCAAATCAAATTTAGTCTTAGTAGTTTATTTTTCCTTTTTCTTTAGTTTTATCAATTTTCTTTATTATAAAAATTATTTAGCAATTGGGCCACTTCATTTTTAAACATTATATAATGTATCTCTCCTATCATTTAACAAAGATGACAAACATGACAAATATACTTATTAAAGAGTTATATTTACAGAATTCAAATTAATGTTAGCAATTACAGAGTTATACAAACAAAATTAAATCCAAGCAAAACCATAATAAATTATATAAATTAATAGACATTTATTTTCCTACCTGCTAAGAAAAACCAAATTAGTGAAGCATTTATTTATTCAGTCCATTTTAAATATAATTTCTAATCTAAGCTCTTAAAATTATGTTTGTACTGTAAAGTTCAATTAAAGAATAGTAAGACATGGTTCTAAATCACTGTGGAAAAAAATACAAATTTCGGCTAATTTACCTTTTTATGGCCACGACGGGAACAAGAGCAATTTTTACTAAAACTTTTTTTTTTGCACTGTAGATACTATCTGTTCTAATATGCTTATGTAGTGTTAATGGGTTAGGAATAAGATAGGTTAAAATTAGAGTGGGGTAACCATCTAGGAAAAACCACTCTCGGTACACCCAACTGGGAACAAACAACAATCTCCCCGTCATCACCAGTCTAGTCTATTGTGAGACCACGCAGGCACCAAAGTGGGTGTGTACAATGTTAAGACTGCACTTGGAAGTTTATACACTAAACAACAAACGTATTGTGTGCATATTAGTGTTACATCTACTTTGCCATCTTAAGTATGGTTTTAATAATTTTTAGCACACATTTTTTAAAAAAAATTTTGAACCTTAATGCTGAATTCACACTACAACAAACATTGTGTGTCAACACACAATGAGACAAAAATGTTTTGTGTCATGGAACAAATTTGTATAAGATAGTTTTGGTCACGGAATATTATGGATTGCGTATAACCCGAACGGGTAGTAAGACGCGGTGCTAATAATAATAATAATAATATTATGGAACAAAACCAATAAAACATATTCGTCTGTCATACTTTCTGTATTCGTCAAAATCGAAGAACATGATGAGGAAGAAGCTTTGTTGTTGCAGGGGTAGTTTTTGATAATTCATGAAGAGGAACGTGATATAGGTATGTGGGTTCACCCAATGTTTAAAAGAAGGACGGATGAAAACGGTTTGATAATCCTTAAGATTAAAATTGTACAATGCAGACCTGTCCTGCACAAATACCATAGGTGTTTCTATATCAAACTCGACAGTAAGTAAGCCTACACTGTTTCCTTTCTGCTTTTTCACTGACATGTTGCTAACACACACAAAAAACTAACAAAATTAGCTCAGACAATCAACCAACCTCAGAGTAAACCAACAAAATCCACTCTCTAACTCTAAAGGCTAGTAAACAAGATGGTGGTGCATGCGCAATGCAAAATGTTCCATGAGACATGAGAGCGAGGAAGATGGCTGATTTTTTGTAAACATGCCTTATGTGTTATTTTATTCTATCATGTGCACCCACTCCATGATAACACAACATGTGTTGTTCCATCATGTGGTAACACAATGTTCGATGCAGTGTGCATTCAGCCTAATGCATTATACCTAATTTACTATGGTAAAATGTGCCTGGCATAACTTCAATCAGCATTTTATGTTAGAATGTGCAATAAGCTAGAATAATTTGTACTTTATCAAGGAATTATTGTAAAATCCACATCGGGTTAAGAATCGAACCATGGACCTTGCCCTATAGCTACCAAACACTTTAGCAACAGAGGTTGTTTGAAATTTTAACACTAAGCTAAGAAAATTTACAAATGGACACAAATGATCATCTGGATAACTTGGCTGGCACAATTTAGTGACCAGCCTCATGGTTCAAGTCTATGGTATGTTTATTGATAAATAGTTAAAAACAATTCTTTATCTAATCATTTCTGTAAATAAACCAGTGTAAATAAGCCTATATACTATTATTATTTTTATTTTCTTAAGTAGATAGGTAATTGGAAATGTAATTTAAATGTTAGTTAAATTCTTTTTTATATGAAATGTAATTCAAATATTAGTGTGTTTATAAAAAATAATCTACCTACGGTAGCTCAAGGTGAAGCCCGCCAACAAGATATGACAAGGAATCTATTTTAACATTAAGCCTGCCTTGTATTTTATAAGGCTCCATTAAACTACTAGCCTAGGCATTGATGAGAAATTTAGCAATACTGTATACCTGCATTTATATATTTTCAAGAAATTGAGCATTCAAGCCCCTTCAGTACAGCCCTTGAGCTCAAGGCCAAACCACAATGTAAAAAATGACTATACACAACAAATGTAATGCTTGTTATGTGCGAGTCCATATCACATCTTATTAACTGTGATTTTAGATCCAGGGTTATACCCAAAACAAGAGCTTGCATCCAAGTGCATGTTTTACACACATTCTTCACTTGACAACACAGAACTTGAGATCAATGAAATAGGTCATATTTTAATTATAATGTATAGGTAATGTTTAATTTTTTTTTAAATAGGGTAAAGTTGTTTCACTGTCTCAATTCCATTTTCTAATAAAGAATAAATAGAATTGCACTGTGATGAGACACTGAGTTCAAGCTACACATTAGGTAAACAATAACCTCCTAAACATTGGACATCCCAACTACTATCAGCTCTAGAACATTTGGCATTTTTCGATCTGATGTGTCATGACATTTACATAAATAATAATTAGTGCTCACACAAAAGCTTTGTTTTTTAATGTGTATTTGTGTAAAAATTGGTGTCATATAACATTTACTTGACCATCAAATTTAAGGTAGATTAAATGTATCCTGTTCTTTATTTGTTCACATTATTGTGCAATAATTACACATTCCTAAAATTAACAATTTCAACTAATAGTTATTTTAGATAAAAATAAGCGTTAATAGTTTTCATAATATTTTTATATACAAAATTAATGTATTGTTTAACCCTCTATAGTAGTGTTTATCAACCTTTCTCCCACAATGCCACATTATAACAATGTTAACAAATATTGTTTATTACCAACATAATATAAATTCCATATTTTAGTCAAAGAGCAGGGGGTGTGTTCAGTGGCATAACAGATTAAGCTTAGGCCCCTTTGCAAGATTTATTTTCGGGCCCCCTTTTCCAAGCCATCTAACACCTTAATATATGTTATAATAAATAATTAATCGACCTAAATAAATAGTAATTTAGTGAACACGCCTTATAATGACTGTTTTACCTCAGTTTTGTGTTGGAAACGTCATCAGTCAGCTAGCTTGACTGTATGAAGATAAAATAAATTCTGCGCTATTTAAAACCAAATTAAATAATTGAAATAATGCTTTAGCTTGGTTATAATTTTCAACACTTTATTATTAACATGCTCAAATATCTAAATAGTCAATAATCAGGTTATAAGTTATTTTATTACAATTATTAAGACCAAATTTTTAGTAATTTAAAGTTATTGTTCGCTCTTTACCATTGTCCCCCTCGCTCCCCCGCAATGCAGACCCTGTGGGCCTAGATGTTTTCCCCAATGGATTTGGCCTAGCTTTTTAAGAAATTAATTTCAGTACGTTTGGTAAAGGTAACCAAATGCACTAAAAAACAAAATGTCATGGCTCATTGATTGAAAAACACTGTTTTAGAGCATAGTCACAGAATTATAGTTTTTGGTTGTATAACTTGCCACCACAAACAATATATATTTCTAAGAAAAGAATAATTTCATGGCAACAATAATTTTGTACATTACTCAATAATGAGATCTCCGGTGAATATTATGCAGTCTTAAAACAAAATCTTATCTATAAAAGATAGTAGAAATTTCAACAAGTAAGCTTACTGAAAACCTAAAAATAACTATAAGAAAAACATAAACTTAGATATTTTAAAGACAAGATTAATTTAAAATACATAAGACAAGGGGCTTACCCACAATTTGACAAGGATAAGAAATTTACTAAAAGCAAATTTATATAATTTTATTGATTTAAATAATGTATAAGGTGCTTTAAAAAAACACATAAATTTGTAAAATTAATTTGCTTGTGGTTCTTGAGTACGCTAGAAGTAAATTTGAACTATGCAAAGAGAAAAATGTGGCAAGTGTAGGCAGTATGTGTGATTTAACAAAACAAAATTAATGCTTTTTTAATTAATCAGCATGCAATGGCCGGTAATTTGTGGCAAATTAATTAGAGTCTAGAATCTTAAGATGAGGATATTTAAGAACCAAAATGTCAATATCACCTCCCAATGGAAATGTTGAATATCCTGAAGCATCCATTGGTGCTGTGTCATCATTGAAATATATATATTTCCTGTGGAATGAATGCTCTAATCCCACATAATCTACACTTGTGTAAAAATGATATTGAAATTATAAATAAACTGAATATGGAGGTATCAGTCAGTATGCCTTATCACAGCTAGGACTTATGAGATTTTTCTGGAAATAAAAGCACAGTTAGGTATAAACATTTTAAACCTTTATTATTACAAACACTACTGAGATTTTATGTATCCTTAATCTTAGTTTTTGTTTAGAGTATCATTTAGGTGAAAATAAAAAATAAACTCCAGATTGGGTGGATTAAAATATGTTCACCAATTATTTGTAAACACATTCACAACAATAATTTAGAATTTTTTTTAAATCAATGATATTAAACAAAACACATTTTTAACCATTTGCACATATGGGGCCTGCCTACCAATATGTGGAATGAAGATTACAGAATAGAATATTTATTTGCAAATCTAAGATCACTTTTAGATTGAGGCTATATGTATTATCTGAATAAGTATTTAATTATGGAGGCCTACTTACATTTTCACACTTTATGGTTCTTATGTTTAAGTTATTTATTAAATAACTCTAAATATTTATTTTTGAAATGTAATGTTTCTAAAGTTCACCAAAGCTGCTAATTCTAATAACATTTTTGCTTTCATTGATCCAATTCAACCTTTACATTGTTATCAAACATAAAGCATATGTTTAAATAGGATTTTATTTTAAATAACATTAATCTAGGTTTATAATGTCAACATTGTTTTCATTTTATTACAAATTACTATATTTTCTAAAAGGAACATAAACAAACCTACTTATTTTATAATATTGTGTAATGTTCATAATATTTGTATAGAGTTTTATAAATTTGTAAGTCAAGAAAGATTGAATTTGGATTAAAGTTAGTTAACTTGTTGCTTTACAATGTTGCACCACATCATGTAGGTAGTCAAAGAGTAATAGATTGTACAAGTTAAAATGAAACATAAAAAAACAAAATACACTCAGTTTGATAAATATGAATATAAATATATGGGTGATGTAAATTAAAAATATATTAAAAATTGAATAACAATATAAATTTGAAGACTAGTATGGATGATTTTAGGATGGCAAAAAAATAAAGTGAATTTATGGGAAAAATTAATATACTTTAAAGATTAACAATTTAACTTTAACTTATAAAATTGTCAATAAATATATTTTTAATTCCATTTTTTTTATATATATATACACACACACACACACGATTATCAGAATCAAACCATCACTAAAATTGCAAAAATATAAAATGAGATAAAGTGAAGTTGAGGTCTGTCATAAATAATTTTTTTTTAAGAATATTCTTGCAGTGAAGCAAATAAACCCCTAAAATGAAAGAAGGCATATATTGTTGTTCACAAAACAATTCTGTAGCCTATTTCAGAAATGAAGTTTTAAAATTAATATCTATAAAAAAAAAGGTAGATATCCTGTTATATATTGATGTATTAAATACATAACCTTACATTTTGAATTTTTTTTTGTCATTCATAAAGCTATTCATAGGGCTGTATTCAAGAACTTGACTAAGTGAATGCTTTGTTGAAAATAGCGCAAGTTCTCTTGCGTCGTCATAAGTTAAAAGGTGATCAATAGTGTGCTCGGGACCACAATATTGGTCCACTAAGCATTCACTATAGGTATGTTCTTGCTTACCACCCATAGTCATCATTATTGTTATTGGTTTACAAGTCTCTTCTGTACTAATGATCTAATTTATTTATAATAAATGTTTGTTATTCCATTTATAATATAGGCCACTATTATTAATAATTTTCTTCATTGCCCCATCTAAGTTATTTATACTCATATATTATGTGAATATTTCTTGTTTTTATTATAGGTTATTTCATTTTAATCTTGAAAAGTCTAACTATATCATTTTTACTAGACCGAGAAACCAAGATAGAAAGAATATAGATAATTACCAGATAAGTTTTAGGAATAACGTACTGAACAAGTCACAAAAAAATTAGGGGTACAGTTGGGGTGCTAAAGAAACTCTCCTACAAATTTACTTTGAACGTGTTAAAGCCCATCTACTTTGCTCTGGTTAACCCACACTTATCCTACTTAAATGTAATCTGGAGTAATACTTTTAAAAGTCATTTAATACCACTAATAAGACTACAAAAAACAGCGCTAAAAATATTTTCGGTTGCCCAGCGGTGAGGACGGCGACATTAAGCTTAAAAGGTTGGGTATTTTGAAATTAACAGAAACTTTTTTTAGATACGGTTGTAATGGCATATAAACTTGAAAATAACTTAACTAATAGTAACCTAAAAATTTGGGAATACAAAAAGGGGAATTACTCTACAAGAAGTCTGAATAATTATTTCCAAAACAGAGTAAACACCACTACTTTTGGACTCTACTCAATAAAGATTAAGGGACCAACATTTTTCTATATAAGACCACAAGAAATAAAGATGAAAAAACTTTTTTTTTTATAAGGAAGTTATGAGGTACATTCTGGAAAATAATTTTGACCAGGTGATATGTGGGTGAAAAGGCATCTGAAATTTTGTAGCAACTGATGTTATAATTGGAGCAATGTGTATGTCGGCTATACCGTGTGGATGTGTATGTATACCGTACTTATTGTTGTTTTGATTTTTGTAATAGTTTTTTGTATACTTTTTTTTTTAATTTTACTATCATTGGGGTGAGTGCATCTAAGATAATGCGGCCAGGTGAGGACAAATAATTTATACCCTGTAATCGATCTCACTTTCCTAAATATATGTAACAAGTTAGTGAATGAACTACGCCTACATTAGGATGTTATATGAATACAAGCTGATTTTGGCTTTTTTTATAAACAAATTTGAATAAATAAATAACTTTGTACATTATGCCTACTATTTGTATACCTTTTGATTACTTGATGTAGTGCAACATTTCAACACGAAATAGTTGATTACCATACCTTTAATTAAAATCCAAATGTTCTTAACTTCAAAAACAAAGCATGGCAAACTAAATAAAGTATAATAACCTAACTCCTTATCATGACAACAACAAATTTCAAATTGTTAACAAAGAACCAAACAAATCAACTTAAATTGTGGTACACAGTTGTGTAACATAGATAACCACTTCACTTGAGATATTTTTGGAAAAATGTTTTTGTGCAGTCTTATGTTAAACATACACTAAAAACAATTAATTTAGTCTTCCTATAAAGGCCAAGATATACACTATGTCAAAAACTAAATGACATGACTTACAACAAAATAAAAGTAGGTCCAGTATAGGATTTACAACCAACAAAAAGATTAATAACTCAAAGACTTAAAAACATATATAGTGTAAAAACATTAAGCTTAATTTAAAATACTGTTCTGTATAATTAAAAGGATAGACATTTAAGCTGCGTGTTATTACACTAATTATAGAGGCTACTATATATAGTACAATGCGATAGCTTATTTTTAAATTACCCTCAGATCTAATAATTTATTTTTAAATGTAATTAACTTAACAGTCTTGTACCACTCCTCTCCCCTTCCCATAACTCTATGAAAATAACCATTCAGCAATAAACCTTTCTCTTTACAAATCGGTTGATAGCATGACAACATAATACACCCTGGCAAAAGTATGTTAGGCTTTTAAGAACTCAGAACATTAAAGTACCTACATTTCTTTGATTTTTCAAAAGCAAATTTACAAACTTAATAGGTCCTACTCCAAATGATTGATTTCCCAATTCTGTGAGAGTTAGGCCCTATAATGTATTAGGTAATGTCTTGCAAATGGCCCCTCACTCAATTCCAACCATGCTGTTATCCAAGTTATTCGCTTCATAACTTGCAAGAACAAAAAGAAACAGCATAAAATTTTAACAACAGCTCACCTGATATGATCCAGTGATGACCTTCAAATGATAAGTGAGTTTATTTACACATCGACATTTTATTGAATCACCAAAAATTAAACATCCCCAAAATAATATAAGTTAAAATATATTGTAGCTGAAAGATCTTGAAGTGCACAACAAGCAATCACTAGGTACTAAATAATAACCTAACAAACACAATCTTAAGATTCAAAACTTTTCACGTCAGCCAAGTCAACCCAAAAACAAAACAATAGAGCCCATGGGTGTTTTAAGATCCATTCGGCTTATATATTGGGATGCTTTTCTTCGCGTGGTTTGGCCCCACCAAATATCTTGGAGGCCTGGCTTGTCTCAGCCAACTGGTTTAAAGGCTCCTTCACTGTACGAGGCTTCAATTGCAGCTTAGGCCGGGCGGAGCCATCGACCGAAGGTACATCTTGACCACTGTTTGGGATTCTAGGGAGCCCAGGTCCCGTTAACGCACGGGACCATTGGCCCTGGCCTCTTGCCTGTTCGGGATAATGTCCACTACGGGGTCCTCCCCCTCCTCGGTTAAACCCGGGGTTCCTAGATTCACCACCGTGCCCAGAGAAGCCATCATACCCCCTGAAATCACTCATCCTTCCTCGCTGGAAGCCGCCCGCACGTCCTCCTCGGCTGCTGTTACGTTTTTTATCCGCCACATCAATCTTGATTTGACGTCCGTCCACCACAAGGATTGCGTCTAGGCTAAGCGCACGTTCATAGTCCCGCAGTTCTTCAAATTCCACGTAACAGAAACTCTTAGACCGGTCTGTTTCATGGTCCATCACCATGTTAACCCTTTTTGTTTTGATTGGATCTTCCTCTGAAGCGCTCTGAAATATCCGGTCAACATCCCCTTGCACTAGACCCTCTGGAAGATTTCCGACATAAGCAGTGTAAGGCGGCGTTTCAATTCGATTTCTTTGTCTTCCTTCGTCGGCGTAATTATTCCTGAAACCACGGTCACTACGTCTTGCCATTATACTCCCCACCAAAATATTTTGTTAGTGAACACAACAAAATGGTCACCAAATCCATGGATTAATTAACAAATAAAGATATAAGAACTGTATGTTTATTATTTAAATGATTTGGTTCCCGATGAATATGGTGCTATCTGGTTGTCAAAGAACCTTTAACAACCTGTTTCGATGGCTCAGTAGTTAATAGCTTGTCAAATTATTTTCAGGCTGATTGCAAGAACTATAATTATCTAAACATATTAACTAAGGAGGTTTTAAAGCTAGGTTTCTAATATAATAGCTATTTTAAACAATAATTAGGCATTTTATAATTGTAATATAATCTAACACACATGTTCTTAAACACTGGCGCAACCAAGGGGGTTTCAGGGTTGAAACACCCCACCCCCAGACGTCAATACCGAATCAAACTTTTCTCGTTCATAAAACTGTTGAAATCATACATTAGCAACTATACAAATGAAAACAGGCTTAAGATTCGGATGGATATCTACTATAGACGTAATTTCAATTAAAATGAAACATGAAATACGAGGATATAGTTTTGAAGTACTATCATACACGACGAATATTCATAATACAATCATTTTAACAAAATTTGATATTTTCAAATTAAATCATGTCTAAACTGTTGAAAAAATTCAGTAGCTTCCTGGTAGATTGTTCTGTCTTCAGAAACACCTCTCCCTCTCCTCCCTAGACCCTTTTAGGCATTCAATATCTTTCCATAATTTTTTTCTGTAAACCCCGCTTATCCCCTTCCCAAACCAGTTATATCCTGTTCAGGTAAAACCCTTGACTTGATACTTATTAACTGTCACCTCAAAACTTGAGCTATTGAAAATATTTTCTGGGATGTATTTGTATGATCTATGTTAAAAGTTTTTTATAGAGTAAACTTGATTATGTTTACCTTATAAATAATTTGCATAAACAGTGTTTCCTTGATTAGATAAAACTTATTTGTATAAAGTTGGTTATGTAATTAGAGAGCAGAGAAAAAGATTTCTCTAAATAGTTTTATTCATGTTTAATAGAAGAACAAGACCTTTTCCCACTTATAGCAGAATTAATTTGAAGAAATTAAGATTCAGTGGCGCATCCATGAGTTTACTTAGGGGAGTGTGGGTATGTGTGCCATAGCTATTATTTCGATCACCTGAAAATATTAATCAAATTATTTTAGTTTAAGACGTCTTTTTTAAATAGAAATTACACACACACACACACACACATATGTAAAAAAAGGGGGTTTAGAAATTATGGATCTTATTGTACACATTAACATGAATATAATTATTTTAATGGTGTTAATGACCTCTAGTTGTGTCGATACGGCGGTAAACTTCAATAATAAATATATATAATAATAATAATAATAATAATAATAATAATAATAATAATAGAAGTGTCTTAAAAATTATAGGTCCACCAACCTACTCACATAGAAGTAAAGAAAATTTTATATTTTAGTAATAAAAAATAAATTTTAGGTTGAGCCACATAGAGTTTCTCTCGCTTTTATCTTGAATAGACATTTACTAAAACCTCATTAGGATTTGTGAAATGAAATAATATACACTGTTACTCTATGCACGGGTGGCTTAAGGGCAGTGTGAACCGGGCAGCTTCCCGGGGCGCCAAACAGAGCTAGACATGTCCTAACGGATCCTGGGTGGGATATGAAAATATTCTCAAACCTTACAACTTCAAAAATAACGTAACCTGGGTGTGATCTGAAAATAATCCCCAAACCCAACAACTTCCAATCTAACGTAGCATGAGCATCATATGAAAATAGTCCCAAAACTAACAACTTCAAACCTAACGTAACTTGGGCGTGAAATAAAAATAATCCCCAAACTTTACGTAGCCTAGACATGATATAAAAATAATCCCCAAACATATTACATCAAACCTAACGTAGCATGGGCGTGATATGAAAATAGTACCCAAACCTCCAAACCTAACGTAACCTGGGCGTGATACGAAAATAGTCCTCAAGCCCAACGTAGACACGGCGGGATAGTGGAGTTGCTGAGATTAACAAACGCTCAATTTTTGACACTAAAAAATTAATCTACACATTAGTATAATTTTGTGGTAAGTAAAATAAAATCTAGTAACACTCTTTAAAAGTTATTTTACATTTGCCAACTTGAAAAAATGGCACCCTAAAACTTTATTTTTGCAATTATAACGTAAACCATTCATAATGTCAAAGTGTTTGTTAAACTTGTAATAAAAAATAGGGATTACATTGTCTACAAAACAGGTTCTTGTTGTTTTATTTGTACCTACAATATCAAAGTGAAACGTTTAGCGTATGTTTAACATTTGTGGAATTTCCCCTTCAATTATTTTCATATCAAGCTAAGGCTATGCTAGGTTTGGAGTTGTTAGGTTTGTGAATTATTTTCATATTTTTCGAGAGTACAATCACCATGAGAAATGTGATAGCTAGCAGCTAGCAGAAGATTTTAGAACTGGCAAAAGAAAAACCCATTTAAAATTAAAATTGTTTTGGTGAAAGTTTTGACTGCCAAAAGTGACAATAAATCAACATATTATGGTCATTGCAGATAATATGGTTTTGCAAATGGATACATAAGATTTGATCTGCTAACTTTTGCTAGCTGTTAGTTACCTACACTTCTATGGTGAATGAACCATATTATCCACCGGTTATGTAAAGAGGTGCCAAAAAGTAATACTACCCGGAAGCGAAATTTACCTCGGGCCGCCCCTGACTCGATGGCATCAGGAACTAGAAACAATGTTACAGATAAATTGAGAAAAGAGAAACATCTTGGTCAAACAAAGAGCATAAGAAGCAAATCCGTTTTCAAAAACATGTATTAAAAACAGTAGTGTAGTCGTAAATTTAGCAGTGCTGGAACGCAAGGTCGTAGCAATCCAATGTTGAAGTGGTGTTTGGGGACCCCCAACTGCCGTAGGCGAAAGGCTTACGCAAACATAAGTGCCTCTAGAAGATATTTGGAGCATCTTTTAATGATTACTAAGGCAGAAACTTACATAATTCACTTCCCCTAAAATTCCAGGAATTCGCAGAGCCGTGTAAATTTCATCGGAATTTATTGATTAATAGTATGAGAAAAGTTTTAACATAATATTGTTATAAAATCAATTAATTAACTTGGAATTTCAAAGTATATAACTTTACTAAAAAAAATTTATATATATTTTCCTACTAAAAGCAGTGCCAGAACGGCGTTCCCGCTCCACCTCTGACTAAATGTATATTTTTTTTATATTCCTACAGTTATAGATAAACTAAATAAAAATGTTATAATTTATTGTAAATAATGATTTCCTAGGGTATTTCAGAAAAAATTATACTTCGACAGGGATTCTAGACCTTGTCCTTTGAATTTGGATGTCATTATACAAGACCCCAAGATTGAGGCTCAAAACCCGGCATCAGTATATGGAGAGAATAACGGCGATAGCTTGTCCTTTGTTGAGTATCAAGCAACAAAGTTGATAGTATTAGAGGGTAGGAGGGTCTGCCTGTTGAATGTAAGGACACTCTGAAAGTTTGGTAAGATAGAGGGGGAGAGAGGGGTTGGTGTAGTGACTGCCATAACTATAGCAGCGCACCGCTAGTGAGGTGATAATACATGAAACTACTTGGAAGAGAGATTTGCAAAACCTCGAGATTCCCTTCCGAATCTTTATGGGCTTCATGTACATACATCCAGAGGTGTCAATTATGGACCCATGAGAGAAAAAGCCAAATCTGGCCCAGAACTGTAATTGGCTAGATCTGGATTTATCTGGGCCAGATATGAATATATCTGGCCCAGATTTAGACCAGCTATGGCAAGATATGATTTTTCCATATGTGGAGGATAAAGTTCCCAATGAACTTTCTATGAAGCCAAGGAAAATTAACATGAGACTAAAGTGAATTAGTTCAAAAGTTATTTTGTGAGCTAAAAGTTAGTGCAAGCTCCTTGTTTTAATTCTCAGATTATAGCTCTTAAATGATTTTATAAATTAAATTTCCAAAATACAATTTATTGAAATTTGCATGTTTGTACATTCTAGCAATGTGCATGGATAAAACTCCGTTCATAAAAACTTAATATCATAATAATTACAGAATTGTGCCAATTTTTATCAATTTTAAATTATTTTGAATATTAGTGTATTTCTTTTGATGCACTTGCATTTTGCAGTACTAAAATTTTCAAATTTTCCCGCGGTAAAAACCAATGGACCCCGCTTAGTTGCTCAGTGAAACTACCCCCCCCCCCCTCTCCACCCCTCAATCAAATCTTGGTTGCACCAGTGTTCTTAAACTATGGGTCGCAACTCTTCCGGAGGTTCTAAAAATATTCTTGGGGTCACAGAATGTATGGACAAATGTGAGTAAATTAAATATTTACTAAAGCACTATTGAAATTACATTCTATTTTTGTTGATTTTTTTTATTGCAGAGGTAAACGTCGTCTGGCATGATTACACGAACACAATTTTAATAATCATTCGTACAATTAACTAAGATAAATTAATATTTTACTCTGCATAAATGATTATTTTTGCAGCATGTCAATTATGTAAAATTGACATCTACACCACGAGCCTACATAAAAATACTAAATTGTGATAATTATTATGGCGCAATCTAAAGAAGAAAATTAAAGTTGACATATATAGGTATAATATTCTGCAACATCTTCTTTCAATTTCTGGATGGGTTCGGATGTAGCCACCATGCTTCCGAGAAGAAAATACTACAAGTGTGTAAAATAACACTTACGAGACGAATCCTTAGAAAAATACTATAGATGAATCCAAAGAAGATAATTAAAACTGATTTATTTACTAATAATATCCTTCAAGACTTACTCACCATAGCAGGATGGGCTCGGATACAATCACCATGCTTTCAAAGAAATTACTAGTATGGTGAGGAAACCAGCATGGTAAATCTCACACACGTCTTCACTGCATCACCCAATAGTTGAAATGAACGGGACCGGCTTGGAGTCGATGTCACTAACCTAGAGCGCTGCTGCACTTGCAGTGTTTCTTGGGACTTCAGTCTTTCCTCCCCCCTTTTCTTTCTTTTCCTTTCTCCTCTTGTTACCGTCTCTACCATTTGCCTGTGTTTACGCTTTATTCCTTTTAATTCTGTTTGGTCAGAGAACTCGTATATAATGAGTGCCGCTCAGATTCACTTATTGTACTTCACTACGTGGTATCATTGTAGAAGGAATCGCCGCTCTATCATCTACAGACGTACCAGATCGCCATGAAGTTTGATTCGTGGGTCTCACCCCGTCGTCGAGGGAAATCCTCTTCGATCTTTTAAGTATCAAGGCGTTATTAATAAGTCCATCAGACTTATGGGTCTAATCTAACAGACTAGAGTTTGTTTTAATGTCATTCAGATTTAGTTTGTATAGTCGAGGTGACTATAATGTTTGTCATGTCCTTCAGACTTAGTATGTATAGTCGAGGCAACTATAAAGTTTGTCATGTCCTTCAGACTTAGTTTGTATAGTCGAGGTGACTATAATGTTTGTCATGTCCTTCAGACTTAGTTTGTATAGTTGAGGCGACTATAATATTTGTCATGTCCTTCTGACTTAATTTGTGTAGTCAAGGTGACTATAATGTTTGTCATGTACTTCTGACTTAGTATGTAGAGTCGAGGTGACTATAATGTTGTCATGTCTTTCTGACTAATTTGTGTAGTCAAGTGACTATAATGTTGTCATGTACTTCTGACTTAGTTTGTATAGTCGAGGTGACTATAATGTTTGTCATGTACTTCTGACTTAGTTTGTATAGTCGAGGTGACTATAATGTTTGTCATGTCCTTCTGACTTAATTTGTGTAGTCAAAGTGACTATAATGTTTGTCATGTACTTCTGACTTAGTTTGTATAGTCGAGGCGACAATAAAGTGTGTCATGTCCTTCAGACTTAGTTTGTATAGTAGAGGTGACTATAATGTTTATCCTGTCCTTTTGACTTAGTTTATATAGTCAAGATGACTATTTTTCTAGATTTCTTATTTCAGTCAAAGTGACTAGATTTTGGTTTTGTGTCCTTCTGACTTAGTTGGTGTAGTCAAAGTGACTCTAATGTGTTCTCGAGTCTTCCAGACTTCTTATATTAGTCCAAGTGACTAAGATTTACCTAAATGCATATGACATAGCTTGAATATAGGAGCCTTGAGCTCCAGAGGTAATAAGGACCTATTCTTAAAGGTTGCTTTTCTCCACAAGTACAGTACTTCCTTTTTAGTCCTTATGACTAAACTGTTTTCTCATGACGTCGTGGACGTCGTGTTCAATTGTTTAATATATGTATAACTACAACCAGGTTGTCAGTCCTTTTTCCTTGGATCCAGTTGGGTCTATGTGTTGAATCATTTTTGTTGGCTCGCTTTGCGTGTGGTATTGGCTAGGGTGGTTAAGCGCGGAACTCCACTAGTTTTGATAATGGGGTCCGCGTAGATAATGCTTTTGCGTTTAGCCTTTCGTTGGCTCCCATTGACTAGTATTAAAAGTTAGTGTCTTCTAAAGTAATGTTGTACCCCAGTAAAAGGGTTATTGTATGGATGTACTATTGGTTGCTCTGGCAGTACCTATTGGGAAAAGGACCAGCCATAGTACTATTTGATGGTGACACCTGTTTGCTAGCCATCCACCAATGTAATTAACAAACCTTTCTTATATCATTCATCATACAATGTATTTTTCAGGACTTTCTTAAGTCCCAGTCAAGCAAGCTAGTTCAAGATATATATAATAGTAACTCTAAACTTATAGGATTTACAGTTAACTTTCATTGGTAATTGGTAATTATGTCCCTGTTTTTCCTTTTAGACCCTACTGGCAGTAGCTTGGCACTTGCCCAGCTGTTTTGATAGTGAATAGGCTCTTCTAGCCTACTGCCTTTGACCATGCGGCCTTGGACGCTTAATATTACCCGAGCATCTGCCAGACAATCCTATAATTTGGAATTGTTATATGTCAACACATCTTATATTTAACGTAAAGTTTTCCAGGATCCACAATATGTTTACTTGTTTTCTGAACTTATATCTTACACGTTCAATAGTCAACCAGCATTAATCTTGGATAACTATTGTAATCTTATATCTGGTTGAATTTTACATTATTCGCTAATTTCACTTGATTATTATTTCCACCCCTATTCCCCCTCACTAAACTCTGTGTGCCTGCAGATTTCTCGGAATTCACCACCCCTCTACCCTCATCCAAATCCTCGATCCCGGCACAGATTTATCTGATTTACAAACCCTTCCTTCACCTCTGACAAGACGTGTATTAACCAAAACTTGTGACTGTGTGGAATGCTAGGCTGTAGGTCCTTCATTTCATCTCACAATCACCCTACACATTAGCGCAAGTGCGTATAACCTGAACGGATAGTATGACGCGGTGCTAATAATAATAATAATAATAATAATAATAATAATAATAATAATAATAATAATAATAATAATAATAATATAATAATAATAATAATAACAACAATAATGTTAATCTTAACTATATTAAACAGATAGATCGCTCATACATATCTCATATATGTTTTTCTATAATTAATCTATTTATTGTTAACTTGATTATTTGTCTTACGTAATGACTTATCCAGAACGATAAAATCGTTACTTTTTTTTAATAAATAGGTTCAGCAATCATTTGATCCAAAACTGCTCAAAAACTGACACCAAAGTATAAAAACAAAAACATTTCTGCTTGGGTTCATTAGTAATTTTGTCTTATGAAGAGGGGTCAGGTTTAAAAAAGTTTAAGAACCTTTCAAACAGACACCCGTAAGTTGTAATAGATAAACAGAGTGTTAAAAAAAAGTAATACAACCCATGGGGATTTCTGTTTTATAACAACTTCAGAAAACGCCCACAACTATGAAATTCACAGAGGTGTATACGACGTTTCATGCTCACGAACATCCTTTGCAATGAGACAGTTGATATTCCATCCACACTGCAATGAGCCTGAATCTCTTTAAGTGTGTGGGGATGATTTGAACACAGTGTTCTCGAGGGGATTTAAGTCTGGGGAACGTATAGGCCACAATGTCTTTGAAATGAGTCGTCCAGTAAATCCAGATTCCAAATAAGCCATAGAGGTTTTGAAAGAATGGGAGTGGGTTCAGTACAGTTTCTTGGGGTTAATTAAATAATGATGGTGGTGGAAAACATAGTCGATTAAATAAATTGAAATTTATGATAATGATTCTGAAGTTTTATTTTAGATAAAAGTTAATAGACATTTTGTTACATTTTAAACCACTAATTACATAATGAAAAAAAATTAATTGGTATTTAAAGATAGACATAATATGGTTATATTG
Organism: Timema cristinae; assembly: GCA_039000515.1. NCBI lineage: Eukaryota > Metazoa > Arthropoda > Insecta > Phasmatodea > Timematidae > Timema > Timema cristinae. The sequence goes on from JBCFYV010011164.1 coordinate 46,671,990, forward strand.
ATGATAAATTAAACACATGGTGGTCTCCTTTTACCTCCACTCATCTTTCAGCACCCTAAAGACAGCACGTGAATAACGACTATTCTTACCTCTTATGATTCCTGGTTAAGTTAAAAGTGCGTCTTATGACTGCCAGATAGCATTTATCTACCAGATAAAATGTATTTATCCATCACATTTATATCGGGAGGTTTAAGTACCTGATAACATTTATCTGGAAGTTAAAATTATTGTTGCCATAGTGACGCGTTGTTTTTAATGAGGTTTCACCTATCAGAATCTGTTTTTAGGCTAAAATTATTATTATTATTAGCACCGCGTCTTACTACCCATCCGGGTTATACGCACTTACGCTAATGTGTAATGGTAGGGTGATTGTGAGATGAAATGAAGGACATACAGTTTAACGTGAAATCCGAACCACGGTGGAGTCCTGGCATTCCCCACATTCACAAGATGTCTTGTCAGAGGTGAAGGAAGGGTTTGGTAATCAGATAAATCTTTGCCGGGACCGAGGATTGAACCCCGGCCGCCAGCATAGAAGTCTGACACCTTACCCCTATACCACCAAGTTTTGTTCACGTATTTAGTAAGAACAGGCCCGGGCTTTAACTATATAAAGTTAGATCATTTAACTCACACTTTTATATAAACTGACAAGCTATTTGTAGTGTTATATTTATATAACAACACATTATTTAAATGTGAGTACAATAAATGGAATTTTGTTAACGTTGTACCCAACTATTGCTCACATTTTGGCAGACACCGAAATTAGTTCTTGCAAGACAAATAAGGTTCTGCGCTCACGTGATGCCATATGTTTCCTCGCACTTGTTTAGCCGCCATTATTAAACAAATGTTGAGCTATCTCACCACTCATTAGGTTGTAGTACTATCAGCAGGGCTTATACACATGCGCGCACCAGTAAAAACAGTACCAACCCTGCGTGTTTGAAATAAAAATATATTTATCCTACAGATAAGACGGGTAAAATATTAAAGTGGCTGAAAACTTTTATCTGGTAGATAACTTTAACCTCCCAATAGCAATACTTATCCGATAGTCATAAGACCAGCCCTAAGTATACGTCTTAATAGCTTCGCGAGGTAGCCGGCAGGCATCCCGCTGCTAACGCTTCCCTTCCATATAGTATCAAAAACAGACACTAAAATCTGATGTGCCGATTGGCTAGTTGTTCGCTCCAAACCTCCCCTTTCCACTGTGAAACCACACGAGCAATCCACAGGTAAATTTCACAGTTTCTGGGTACAGATAAAAAAAATCAGCACGATGCTTAAAATGAAAGGTAAAAGTACTAAATTTAGATAACACTAGATTCACTCAATAAAGCTTTACAAGAATGAAAACTATTAGATTTAAAAGTTAAAGGCCTAAAAGTGAAGTTAATGATTTGAAATTTAAAACATATGTTGCTTACAAATTTGGTTATGATTTTGACAACTTATAATTAACATTAAACCCCGCACTTTATTGTAATTAAACATCTGATAGTAATATAGAGATGAAATTAGGCTTAGAAAATAATAATAATACATTGAAGATGCTAAAGGCCATTTATTAAAATAGACCTAAACGATTGGAAAACAATAAACTATAAGTTTAGTATTATCTGTATCTTGATAGTGTTAACATGATTTCTAATAAAATTAAGGGGGGATTTTGTAAAACTATACATAAAATGTTATTAAATGTCTTTAAATACCGGTATTATAAATACTGGGCACTTTCGAGCTTATTACATCCATAGTGAGTTTAGTGATTTTAAGAATGGTATTAAATTAACAAAATAAACAATGGCAAACTAGTATAATTATATAAATAAAATGGTCGAGGGCTAAGGACCTAAAACTTCGACCACTTTACAACCGGAAAGCATCCATCCAGATTTTCTAGGATTGTTAATAGCTCACGCATTTATTGTAATCTTTTCCTTTATTAGTACTGAGGAGCTGTCAATTCTAGGTTGGCCCACACATTTTCCAATATTCTTAAACTTATCGTACAGACTTAAATATTTAGCTGATATTTCAGATCCCTTTAATATGAAATTGCTTATGTATCAGAAGAACTTCAAAGGTTGACAGAAGCACTTCTTGAACTTGGATCCAATAATGAAGCACGTATTGAATTTGAAAACAAAGCAGATTTGCCATATTTTTTGATGTCAACAGCTGCAAAGGCTTTTAAAATTGCACATGAGGCAATAAAATTAATAATTAGTAATTACCACAATAAGCCATGCTGATAAACTTACAGTGGCCCTTATTTGAGTTTGGTCTACACTGTGACATGAACATCATCATAACAGGGATACTAATGTGTAGCGACACTGAGTGTAACAGAGATACTGGAATAAGTAAATTATCTAAATAATTCAAGCATCACTCAAGTGTATTTCGAAAGAATTAGACAATTAAACAAGAGGTTTCCACAATAGCCAGGACGTTGTGGGTGTTATAATAATAAAAAAAACATGTGGCAATCATCTAGATAGAGCTGGAGTCACTACCCATATCAGAATTTATGTCCCCACGCTTCCCCTTCTGGTGGTACCGGAACGCCCTGGGAAATGCTCCACCTGTACACGATGGCTTCCGTTACTTATAGCACGATTTGTTTCTTAAAACCCTCACTTCAAAACATCCAATTCTTTTCAAACGTTACGCGTTACACCCACTTAAAAGATTGTTTTAAGAAAACGCACTCATCAACACGTCCACCTTCATGCAGGTGGTGACACCGACTGACCACAATATCATGGCTTCTCTAACTAGGTACGTGCAAAAAATAAAAAATAAAAACTGTGGTTATTCGATTAGTTGCAAAAAAAATTAAAGCCCTTTGTAAAAGAAAAACAAGAATATTAGTTATTTAAATCCAATAAATTAATAAATTGCTCAACATATGAACAAAACAGATATTTTATTTTAAAATATTTTTCGTAACTTTAAACGGCATGATGATCTGATTAATCTTTCCATTCCAACTTCACCCATGACCTTACAAAGGACAGTATCATCTAGACTCTGATTTGGAGGAAGTTGGAAAAATAATACAGGTGTTACACAATTACAAGCTTCACGTACGCTACCACAGAGGTCAGAATAGTCACAGTACAGTTGAAGTTAACTTGAAACTCTTGGGTACTTACGTGAGACAGTATAAGTGGCGGTTCCACCATGAGAGCTGCAGAATCTTCAGACATTCCCCAAACATTTTATTTTAGTTTAATATATAGCTAAAACACAACACCAAGATGATCATAGGACGGGGACAGTGAATAAAAAAACCACACCATGATAGCCTACCATAGATTTAGATGGGATATTTTTACTTCTAAAACGTCTATGAAATCCATAAATCTAGCTATAAAATAATAAATAAAATATTCGAGTATATTAACTATTCTTAAAATATCCACTGACTACAACAAAAATCAACCTGTAGTTCAAGAGGTACGCTGCCAGAAATAAATGAAAGCACGTTTTTTCATAAAATGAAGGTTATCGTGTTTTCCCCCGACTCTCTCATCTACTCAACATATTTTTTTTTTAAATTTAACTTTTACGGACAGTAATTAGTATGCTGTTTTCAATGTAAGCTTTTCCTGAGACCACTGACTAGACCCCAAGCACAGAAAATCTCTCTAAGTCCCTTGGATACAGACAAGGTAACATCAGACCTTAAACCTCCAAGTTAAAATTGGCTGCCCTCCATGGGAGAGCTTGAGTCCTTCAACACAGTTTTCTCTAAGTGCTATCAAGGGTCGTTACTAAAGCTACTTTTAAACGAGGTTTTACTAGAGTGAGGATGCAAATATCCTTCTTGAGTCAATTGGCTGGCCTCCACAAAGCTAAGTTCAATTAGAGCAACCCAACCCACTCTTCCCTAATCATACCTCACAAGAGCTTACGCAGACTGCCCTTTACGGTTACAATGATCCCTTTACGACAAACATGTTAAAAGGGAGTCGTTTAACAAATCCACATTTGGAAATGATTTTATCACTGAGCATTTACACTAGTGATCCCCAGTGTTGATGGATTCAACTTGTTTCAAGGAGTGCAGCCAAATTCCCATAAGTCTGAGAATCTGGTATATCTTTGTATATGCCCTTAGCTAATGGTGAAGTGTAGAAGCAGACTAGGGTGAATAGTGTAAATACCCGACTGGTAACGTAGGATTGGAGCTGCAAGCGTTGCAGATCCCCTTGACAGCCATAATCAAACTTTGAACGAAATTATTGTGTGACTAATTTTTTATTTCAAATTAATTATTTATTCTTGTGTGTTTAACTGTTTATCTAACTAGAGCAAAAATGAATACTTAAATTAGAATGTTGTTAATTTACTAACAATTAATATTTTTCGATTAAGTTCCATTTTAAAACTTGAAATTAAAACAAAGGGCGTCTTTTTACTAATTACTCTGGGTGCAACGAGTTTTAATATTGACGTTGAAACAATTTATCTAAATATAAATCAAAGTATTTGTTTCCCATTCCAAAGTAAAGGTGTATTTTAAAACATTATAATATTATCTAAATCATGTATTTAGCATATATTTATCGTGTGCACTTAATTTAGAATCTACAATTTATTTTAAGACAAAATAAATGGCCTTACTTATTTAATTACCTAGTATTATTCCGTGTTAATAACTATATATTGAAATTATTGTGATATTTTGAATAATCTGTTGATTTTTATCTTACGAAGAAAACCATTTTTATTTGGTTTATTTTTTACAAGTTATTATAGTCATTATTATTGTATTTCTGTGTCAGTAAGCCTATTACAGTTCACAAATACAAAAATAAATCAGTATATTTACGTATTAGTTATATAGACAATAGGTACATAAAACAAAGGAGGTTTCTTAATTATAGCAGTATCAATGTTTTGAAAAGGTTAGTTTTCATTTTGTATTTCAGTAATTACGTTGGCTTATAAGTCTTAAAAATTAAATAAGTTTTAATGATGAAATCGTTAAATAAAACTTAAAGCTCATTATATATCCGTCCAAATGCTCCCTCTTGCTTTCCTATTAATCCTTCCCCTCCTTTTTCCGGTATCACTCTAACAGCACCCAAGTGTTCAAACTCATGAGTTGCTACCTAGAAAGGAAACTGAATAATGGTAAAAACAAAGACCACTCTTTATGAATCAGTAGGCAGAGCAGGTAAAACTTGATTGGCTGAGCCATAAAGACTAGCTGAAAGAAGTCCTTTACAAGTCGACTCAACTCATGTTAGCGCTAGTGAAGAAGAAAATTTCCTACAACGTCTTTACACCGTATTATCCACATCTTCCTTATCATAGATGTTCCTACTCTAAAGTAAATGTCATAAACGTAAGGATAAGTTAAATCATGACAATTGATGTTATTAATTGTTCCATGGAGCGATTGCTTTCTACATTCTGAGTAATGGTGCTATACACTATAGGGTCGAAGTTAGCTGAATTTTTCATTGACATATTTAATATTGTAAGTTTTCTCTTTTAGCTACTTGTTTAATTTGGTTGCTTACCATTTTAATAGGGCCTTAAGGGTGGTTTATAGATGTTAAATCACTTTTTGTATACAATATAGCCTAGTTAATATACTAATCAAACCATTATTTGTGAGATTTATCGAAATTATGTAATCATTTTATTATTTATTGAGAATTTTGTTACGTTCTAGATTAGAATTTGTATAATATCACTATTATGCTTTATTTTTTTCCACAGCTTACAATAGAATACTTGGGTACCATTCCCATTTACGTTGACAGGGTAGAGAACGCTTACCATTTCTCTTAAATTATATTTTTTACAAAAAAAAAACCCAACCTTGTGACGCTATTAATTATTAAATAGGAGACAAAAAAAGTTGTGCATTAAGCTATATTGATTGGAAAAATTAAATAATTTGCATAGCTTATAACCCAGGGGCACACTCAGGATTTTGAACTTCGTGGGCGAGGTTGCATTTGATAAAATAATTTTCATAATTTCACCATTATATAATATTTCATTTACTGTAATAACTTATTTGAAAAGTTGATCCGAAGTAAGGGGATAAGGAAGATAGAGAATCAGCGATGATCCCTAAAAGTGGGTGACAGGGGGTTTCTCTCCCGGGAAATTTTTTTATCTCACAGGATGCAAATGGTAATATGTAAGATAATTTGTACCAAAATCGGATCCCCGACTTACCTTCTGTTACTGTGTATGCCACTGGTTAACAGGTCTGTGTTTACACATTCTTTTTCACACCCAGGATTCACAGTTGGTGGGTGTGGGGGCAGATGATAAAATCAACTGCCCCTTCCCGTTTTCCTGATACCTTAGTGTTTACATTATCGCTCTAAAATAATAATTTCAATTACTGTACCCATCTACAAAGAGTGAAGACTTGAACCATTTCTAGAAAATATTACGGTTTCACAGGTCCAGTTTTCATTTAATTGTAAATTTACAGTAAAATTAAAAATTAACAGAAAAAAGTATTATTTTGAAAAGCCCAATTTACTGCACAAAATTATTTGTTTTATAATAAATATAATTAAACAAAATATAATTGATTAATTGACAACATATTGCTAATCATATTTTTGTAATATTATTAATTTATTGTGGAAGGGCCTTCAGCTTGAAAGTGGGGGAGGGGAGGGGTTTCAGCCCTTAACAGGTAATAACAGTGATATAAAATAATTTTTGATTAAAAGGTCTATCAGAATACATACATGACAACTTTGCATGAAAATAGCTAGTTCTTAAAATGCATTAATCCATTCAAAATCTTATTTTGATTAAATTTTTGAATTAGAAGGTTAGGTTAAGCTTGGTTAATTTAAAAATATTAAAAACATAAAATATAATTGTTATCTAATCATTATGATTAAATATAATAAATGTTTTAGGGTTTTATTGTTTTCTAAGTTGGCATTTCTCTTGCTAATTCAATAAGTTTTTTTTTGTTTTTGTTGCATAGTTATTGAGTTTATGTTAAAGTGTTAAATAAAGCTATGTGTTAGAGTTTTATTAATGTTAGTTCGATAAAATATCTGCAATCTGCAATGAGTAACTTGGTATTTAAAGAAATTATCTCCCATTGGCAAGATTTAAGTTTGCTACCGCAAAAAGCAAGATGCTCAAGGTGTGTTTGCTGTAGACTTTAGCATCTCGCAATACACTATGAAATAGGTGAGTCGAGCAAATATTCTCAAAATTATTTATAATATATTAAGTAACTAACTTAAACCTATAACTTATAGACTGCTGGTTTTTTTTGTATATCTAATAGGCCTTTTAGTTAAGCCTATTAATTTTAATTAGTAAAAATAATGATTTTTTAGCCTTTCTTAAAAGAAAGCATAGGCTCCCTAGACGTTCTTGACTTTATTGACAATGTGTGATAATTTGATCAATGTTAAATGTTTATTTGATAAATATTTCAACACATTAAAACAATATTACTATATAAAGAGTGTTCCTGGATTAAGTATTGTCTACACTCTACAGGGTCTATAAGATATTTATTTTTATTGTCCTTAATGGTCCTTATAAATGGAAATCCTATCAACACAGTCTTATATAACCTAGTTTTTATACTTTGTAAATGTAAACTAAATCAGAATCTAGGGGGGAAAATCATAGCAATATGACAATGTTAACCTTTTATGCTTACCTACTGTGCTTTACTAGGATTCACATTCAAGATTTGTTGGTGAAATGATTCGGATTTAAAGAAAATGAATTTGACCCATCTTTACCTACTTTAAAAGTTGATCAAGTCACACTTTACCTAAACATCATGTGATAGATTAATAATACATATTGGATTATGCATTTGAATGTAAAATTATATTCATCAAGGCTTAGATTAGTTACTGTAAGTTGTGGAAAGTCTAAATGGGCAATAACACATGTAGCAATAATAGCTGTAATAATATACCATACCTTGCTTGCTAAGTAAGATAGTCATGTTGCATTGTAGGTAGTATATTGGTGAATCCATGGATCGACAAAATTGATCAACCACGCATTTGTTTATACATACCCAGCTGGCAATATTTTGCTCACAAGATTTGACTATTTTTTGAATAGTCGCCATACCATATTCATCTGTTTAATACAAGTATCCAAATGAACTAAATAATTTGTTTTCAACCTACCAAGTAAGGATGGTGTGGGAAGATTTGGGGATTAATGCCTTTGATCACACAATCAGTGCTGAACATAAATTGGTTAAATATGGTAATATTTTAACACAATTACTTTGTGACCTTAAGGAACATGGTACTGCATTGGCAGTCCCGGTTGAAACAAAAAGTAAAATTATAAATTACCTTTTTAAATGCATCTCATCTCTCACAGAACCGGGCATGGTGTTTAATTTCAGGCATATTTTGGGTGAATTGGTAAAGCATAAGTTCTTTTATTTTCTACAATGGGGGTATATTTGAGAAAAATGCTAAATAAAACCTTCTGTTCTTGTGGATTGAATATAGGCACCTTATTAACAGCTTCCATGTTTTAAATTAGTAAATTTGTGGGCTACATCGTGCTTTGTCACATTTATTTGTTGGGTATATTCATTTTGCTCTTTCTTTCTATCTTCTTTCATTTGTTGGGTGTGTTCACTCCTCTATTTTATCTGCAAAATCACCGCAACTTGTGTTTAGTTTGTACAGTGTTAAAACTTTTCTCAAGTTTACATCTTGCCTATTCTCCTGGCCGTAGCTTGCAAGCAAGCGGCTGTCTCTCTGTTGGAAACTCATGGTAAGACCTATATCAGTAGTGTAGTGACGAGAAAGCTGCGTAAGGCCAAGCAAAGATCCTGCAAATCATGACTATGGATAGACATAGGTTCTTGTATATTATTATAGGCCTAAATAAATATTTACTTGTCCGAGGAGTAATGCACTGGGGTTTTATTGTTTCCAGACATGCTCATGTAACTCTTAGTTCATCAAACTACAGAGAGCAAAGAAGACCTATTGGTCATGATGCCATGAAGAGCTAATGTTAGAGTACATCTACCATGGACAGGAGAGGTGCACAAGATACTTGTGGGGACTTGAAGCAGTTTCAGGGGAAAGAAAGTCCCCAGTCCCAGTGTAATGGGATTGCTGATAACAGCAAGGAACATTCCTGGAGGCGCCCACCCCTCTCTGGGTCCAAATGTTCTACTCCATCATCTATGGGAGCGTCTTCCAGGCAGCACTCAACACCGGTCACCCATGCTTACCACCACTCCAACAGTACCGAGGACGGTGTACCCTGGAGCTCGGGGTCCAGGAACACTACCTTCAGTCATAGCTCTTCCTACGATGGGGGCAAACTCGGCTCATCTCAACAATCATTTCTTGAGGCAGACCTAAGTCCCATTGCTAGCCACAACTCTTCTTATGGGGCTCAGGAGGACACCAATGTTGGCATTCTTGGTTGTGGTTACAATGGCAGTCCCTTGACCCACAGTTCCCCTTACAACACTCCTGGGCCCCAGTCTGGTAAACACAGAAGTAGTAAATCTTCTAGCTGTCACAGCTCATATAACAGCACCAGTAGTTTCTACCGCAGTGATGGCCTTCCAAAATCCTTTTCGTCTCGTTCAAGCAGCTCTTGGGTGTGTCCTGCTGATGTGGAACAGGCTGTGTTAGAGCACTTTGGAAAGAAATATGAGTTCAAGCCCCCGGCCGAAGGCTGGACCCTACCTGATGCAGAGATGCTGTTTAAGGACGACCTCTGGACTAGCAACATTTTCCAGAAACTTAAGAGAGAGTTGAACGAGGTCAAGAGTCAACTTAATGATTTTAGCTTGGATGAGTGGCACAGACACACCAGGTACTCACATTCTTTACTTTACGGTCGTCAAGTATCTTACAGGCAAATACACTTACTGTAGGCCATTATCTTGAACTCATTTATCTCAGATTTCTCTCTTGGATAGGTAGTGTCAATCCAATGAAAGAAGCTTTGTCATTGTAATTTGTTTTACTACAGGTTCATGAACAAGGCTGGTGATATAATTAGGCGACTGCGGGATGAGGTAGACCCAGAGTTTCCCACTCAGGCCTGGTGCAAGTTCTATGAGAATGTGTCATCTACCGCTTTGGTGCCCAAGACGGCAATAGACAATAGCGTCCTCAACACGATCCACCTGTGCGAGGCTCCAGGAGCATTCATCACATCACTCAACCACTTCCTTACTCTCAGACACCCAAATATCACCTGGAAATGGCTTGCAACTACACTTAATCCGTACTATGAAGGCAACCCGCTCAGTTAGTTGGTTTTAGTATTATTATAACCATTAACAGGGTGTCTACTGGGTCACGAAAGGCACTAAAGTCATGGAAAAACTACTCATTACAATAAAGGTCATGGCAGTCCCTGAAAAGTCATGAATTTTCAATATTTTGGTCATAAAGTTATGAAAATATTTTTGTTTGAATTTCCCGCACATGGTAACAATAGGAACGCATCAAATGTTTAACCACCCACTACCCATGATTCCAGTGCTAGCCGCAAGTTGTCTGATGTTTTTACCATGATACCAAGTACAAGGCTAACATTCGCCATCTAGTTAAAGTTTAATGTTGCATGTGAGTGCATTATGCCTATATATGCTTTAATATAATGTTCGGCCGATTACTGAAGAAATTTTGTGTTCAAAAAGGTCACCAAAAAGTAATTAATTTATGTTTCTCCTACTCATTAGACACCCTGATTAAATGTACATCACTAGCAAAGCTTGATCCTTAGGCTACAAAAATATCTGCATCAAGTATTATATTTATAAATTTGTTGAAAGATAACACATGGCCATGGTAATCAAACCCAGGATTTTTGATTAAGTGTCCCATTGCTCTACCACTGAGCTACCCAGGTTTCTCCACTCAAAGTTTAAGGCTGACTCTGTGATGGATGAGTGATAGATAGTATCTCGAGGCACAGATTTATCTGATTGCCAAACCCTTTCTTCACCTCTGAAAATGATGTGTATTAATCACAACTTGTGAATGTGTGGAATGCAGGCCTCCACCGTGGTTCGGATCCCACGTTAAACTGTAGGTCCTTCATTTCATCTCACAATCACCCCACCATTACACATTAGCGTAAGTGCGTATAACCCGAACGGGTAGTAAGACGCGGGGCTATTAATAATAGATACCACAGCCATCTGCGACCTATTTTTAGGTTTCTTATGCGGCCAAGCATACAAACTGTCAAAATTAAAGCGAATTTTAATGAATTTAAAATAAAGGCTGGAAATAATTCTAAATTTGGGAATGTCTGGATGGAGAGGAGATCTCCTCCATACGGGCATACCTGTAATTACAATGACTTACAACTTGTATGTTGAAATTCATTACCATAGTTGATAAGTTTAAAAAATAATTGCTTAATTTAAAACAAAAAGAATTAAATGAAGGAGGCAGAGAAAGCTCCAATATTTACCTGAAGGGACATAGGTAAATCAATAACCAGACAAATCTATATTAGTACATCATGTGTCAATTGAAGCCAGGTCCACCCATCAATTTACATGCAGGCACACTATATAGACTGTGTGACCTACTTCCCTAGAAATCCAACTCGGCTCCAGAGTAGGCAAACCATCTGTGTAACCAACTTACTAACAATCCTTATGCTTGACATGTAGGCCTACTGTCTCAGATTTAGTAAAATTAGGCTTTCACACACTTTTTTTTTTCTTTCCTTAGGTGGCCTTTTTTCATTCACTTCTCACTTAGTTTTCATTTCTTTGTTTATGTCAAATTTGAATATTTTAAAAATTACAGTTAATACCAATAAAATTTAGATAATTTATTTATAAAAGTGTAATGGCAATTCTTTGAATCACAGGTCATTTAAAAATTAGTAAAACTTTAATTTGGATATTTTTTTACTTATGTGTAGATTTGAAAGCTAATTGCAATGTTTGATACATTATGTTTTACTTTTTTTTTTGAACTTTTTCAAATTTTCTATAAACAAATAACTAATAAAAAAGAAATATAGGTTCAAACTCATCATAATCATCATCAACTGTTTCCAGCCTGGTTTCAGTTTAATAAAATGCCTCCATCTTCCTCTATCCTTTCACCATTTTTCCTCCCTTGAATTTCCTCCAGTCTTCTCCTCTCACTTGAACATTTTCGGTTATCTGCTCCTCCCACCCCTTTCTTGGCATCTTTTATTTTTCCATCCTCATTATATGCCCATACCATCTCAGTCTTGTTTCCTCTACTATCTCATGTACTCCCCTGTACCTTCACTCTTTCCAGGATAACTTCATTCCTAATCTTGTTTCTCATCGTGACAGCTAACTTGCTCCTCACAAACTGCGTTCCCATGGCCTCCACTTTACTAGTCTCTCTTACATTCAATGTCCATGTTTCTGCTTCATATGTGACAATGGGTATAAAGTACCAAGTACACTTAAAGGGTGCTTCTCTTTTCCATAGCAGGTCTCTTACGGGACTATAGAACAACTCTCCCTAATGTTCTCATCTCATTAGATCCTTTTTACTTCCGTAGGTCCAAACTAAAGTCAATAGTCATCCAGAGGTTGTAAAATTCAAAATAATACATTAAGATAACAAAAATTTGTTTTCATGTTAAGAAGTCAACAATAAGTTGGCCAGATGAGACCAGAAATATTATTTTAATTTCTACTGTTTTAAAAATTATTGACAAGATTCTCTTCTTATCTGGACTGCAACTTTCTACTTAAGGCTCACCTCTACACTGTCAAAGCAGGAGAGAAACATGTATGTACTTAATACACTTTGCACTAATATGTTTTTGATACTGAACCAGCCCTGCAAGGAGAAGCTATTCTATATCTTTATCTGTCTCCTACCCACCACTTAACACACTTTATCATTTGCTTACTTGAACACCATTCCAATGGCCAGATGTTTGCACACCACCCTCTTTCTTGCATTCTCTCTCCACAACTGAGCATTTCACGAACAACATCCAAATAAGAAGCGAGAACATTATACAAGCTTAAAATGCTGAACCTCTAATTATGTTGAGCTATAGCCCAAGTATCCATCAAAAGCTCAGCTTAGGCTCAAACATTCAAGTACTCACAGATCTTTAGTTTATTGGTAAACAATGTAAAAAGTCCAAAAATACTTGAAACTTGATCACTATATGTTGCCTCTGTGTTTATCAAACAGTTATCGCTGTTACTATTAGGACTTCCTTATAATAGTGACACTGAACTATTCATGTCCTAACTTGTATTCAAACCAGAAACACTTGATAGAAGTGGCATCTATGCTTGTTCCCCACTGTCATTTTGTCCAAACAATGCCTATGTGTTTATTTAGAAGTAATAGTTTTATTGCTTTATTATGTGCATTACAGGCACCATGATAAACGATGATCGCTTCATCTTGCAAACTCTGGATCACTGGACTTTTGGGGGAAGACAACACTGGAGACCTGATGAATGTAAACAACATGAAACACCTACTGAGGGCAGCTGCTGGTATGGGTCCAGTGGCGCTAGTGACGGCAGACGGCAGCATTGACTGCCAGGATGACCCTGGAGAGCAAGAGAGTGTTGTGGCTGCATTACACTATTGTGAGGCAGTGACTGCACTTCATGCACTGGCTCCAGGAGGCAGTTTCCTCCTCAAGATGTTCACCATGTATGAGCAGCCGACCATCTGTCTCATGTACCTGCTGTGCTGTGCGTTTACCTCTGTTGTGGTCAACAAGCCAGCCACTAGTAAGGAGGGTAACTCAGAAGTTTATGTTTGCTGCATGGGCTATCATGGGTCCTCTACTTTAAAACCTTGGCTTAAGGTTCTCAGCGAAACACTTTAGTCCTGAGCCCTCATCCAAGGCCATGTTTCCTAAAACAAGCATCCCCAAACACTTTGTAGACCAGCTACATGCCTGCGCAAGCATATTTAAGAAGTACCAAAGTGACGTTATTCGAAGTAACATTGATACATACAGAGATCGGCATATGAATCGCAGTTATGTGAAGCAACTACGTCGAGCTATTGCAGATGAATTCTTTAACAGATACCAGATGAGGAAGATTGACCCAAGCATGAGATAATAGGAAAGAGAACAGTCCAGCATTCACCATATCTGAACAAAGATTCTAAAACAGAAGATGTTTCATTCAATGAGCGTCTCAAGAAGAAGGAAGTAGAGCCTCTCATAAAGCTATATCATTTGGAGGAGGAGTTGGCACAGCTTGAAATATCTTGGCCTTTCGAAGAAGATGTTAATTGGTTGTATTTTTCAAATTGTGTCACTGGGTTCAAACTAACATTGGGGAAGCCGGTCAAAACTGTAAATAGTTCCAAGTTCTGTCAAGGCAATATCCTGAACATTCGTAACCGGGTGAAGGCTGCTGCACAAGAGTTAAATCTATTGAAAACCCCATAACGGAAAGCAATAAGCCTTTGATCCCTCAATGGGTAAAAAATAAATTCCCCAAACAGAGTTGGGCAGAGTTCAAGATCATCAATTATAAGGAGCAGCTGTGGACTCCATGGAAGGCGGTAAAAATGAGGACTACGAGAAGAATGCTTTCATTGACATAATGGAGGTCATTGACGATTTATGGAGAGACCAAAACCTGCTATTGATGGGATACCCCATGCTAACTCAATTTAATGTTGGGATGGTGTACATGCTTTGTCACTTATTTGACAAGGTGGGCTTCATTAAACCTGAGAAGCAAGACTTTGCTGTAATATTTCTTGGGTTTCGGCAATGGAATCATTTAATGAGAGAGTTTTTGAGTAAAGTGGATTACACAATGGAAGATATAGAAGACAAAAAGTTGAGTATTATGTCTTTATTCCCTATTAACCAACTGTGCAACATTGATGAAGATCCATCGGATAGTTCGAGCAGTAAAGATGAATCAAAAGACAAAGTGATACGTAGTGGCCAACAAAAGTTTTACAAGTGTGTCACTGAGATGAACAATCTTTGTGTTTATGAGCAGATTATGGATATCATTAACAGTGTTCTAGAATCATGATGATTCATGATGAGCAGTTCAAAGCTGTTCTTGCCTGATCTGCATTTGTAATCAAGAGACGACTTTATTTCAGGCTGTGGCTATTGATTATATATATTAAAAAAAAAAGCAAATAAAGATAAAGAGCAATCTCTTGTGCCCATTTTGTAAATATTTTTTTAAAACTATTTATTTACTGCAGATTGACACCTTAGCTCAGTCTGTAGAATGTCTTTCTACTGAGCTAAGAGTCCTAGGTTCGATTCCTGGCATGGCCAACAAATTTATTGTTGGTGAAATGTGGGTTTACCCTTTGACAGTGATGAATTAACGGTTGTGGACTGGATGTTGTGCTTGTCCTAGTCTTAAGTTAGACTATAAGGCAAGGCTATTCAATTATTTATCCAAGCGGATCATAATATTGTCTCAATCTGGCAGTAATTTGGAATGTTGTTAGATTTTACTTTGGTAGTTTAAAAAAGGGGGAGGGTGGGAGTGAAACTCAATTTGATATTATATATTGATATATATGATTATATTGATATATTTCAGTGGAATTAAACAAATGTAAATTTAGACAATTTTCATCATCAAGCTTCCTTTTCATACTACTTAAAGTAGAAAGTGCTATTCTAGTAAACTTACAATAAGAGTAATTACAAGCAAAGCACTCCACTATTACTATAAATAACGCACAAACAATAATCCACGTAAATATCAAGTGGCGAGACATCAGCTACTCTTGGGTGGAAGGGAGAAGAGGTGGGAGTCACTCTCAGCCACCCTGTTACCCGGCCATTTGCATTATTCAAGGTCAAAAGCAAGAATATGCTATATAGCTCACCGGTATGTGGTGGGGGAGGAAGGGGGGAGATACCGAGTCAAGTGTGAGGAGTGCATGCCACTGGAGGGTAAGCTCACACCCCCTTGTAAAAACACGATGTTGGTAGCGCCAAGGACTGAGTAACACTGGACTTGCAGCTTTCCCCACTACTGATAAGAGACTGAAGATCTCTCTTGCCGTTCAAGGTCCGGGACCTCTACATACCGTCTGAACTACACTACTGAACTGAACTACGACACATCTCCAGTGATACAGTAGTTTGACTTTCAATCTGCGGAGTTTGGCGGGCCGTACGTGGCCCACGAGCCGCCGATTGAATAACCCTGATATAAGGCATATGAAGTTATGACAAACCTAGCAAGCTGGTAGTAAAAAAATATGGCTTGAATAAAAATCTGACCCGGGTTACAATCTGGAAACAGTAATGGATATAAATTTACTGTGGGTTCATATGAAAGTTATCTCAGTTTGTTAGCCATTTGAAGTGTATTTAATTTATATTACAATACTGACAACATTATTTTGTTAAATTCTTATCTAAGACTTTTTTTTTTTTGCGTAATTTCCACTGTGATGACAATATAAGAGTGTAATAGTGAAAACTATTTGTTAATTTTATGAAAAACATGGATCAGTATTAGTTCCTTGTGGTGATCAACTTGTTACATGTTAAGCTCCCACATCTCATTAGTCTCTTTCTGTGTAGTTATGTACATTGTGCAAGCTCCATACAACAATTTTTTAGAAATCTTGTTGCATAAATATAATCTTGAAGAATCCTTTCGACATTAGAATGTAATTGATTTGAAGCCATTTTCTAAATTGTAAGGTATACTTGAAAACTATTTTTTAATTTAAAATAATAATCAATAGATTTTACAAATTTTAGTGGCAATTTAAATGAAATAAAGAATTAAGTCGATGAGGTTACAGCTTGCCTGTCATAATGTAGGCCATTTAAGATAATATATGAAACATTTTATTGTTACTTTACAAACTATAGGTATCACCATGATATTATTTGTATAGTAAATAAAGAGGCTCTTAAGCTTTGACAGAACCAAATAAAGATTATTTTTTTGCTAGGGGAAAACTCATGATAAAAAATTCTAGTATTGAAATGTATATTTTGCTCAGGCCATTGTGTTGTGCCTGACTGATCTAGGTCATGGTAGGATACCCCACCTCTTCCTACTACCTGCTCTGACTATCCACATATTTACACTATTGGAGGGGGCAGGGATAGAAACTATACAACTTAGAGCAAATGCTCTTGCATTTGTTTGGAAGGAGAACAGAAAACCATTTAGTAAAATATTATTTAGATTAAAGTCGAAAACATTATTTTATGAATCCAAAGCTCCAATTTAGCTTCAAATCTCAAATCTAAATTTGAATCTTAGAAACAGAAAAGGAATTATAAATAGTAACTAAATGCTAACATTCTTTCTTGCAATTCTTTCATAATAACATTCATACATTAAGTGTTAAATTACTGGTCTGGGGCCTGGTTGTTAGGTTCATCCTATAATTAGAATAGGTTCTGAACCACTAGTTCAAATCTAGACCATGGTGGTGGTGGTCACTTGAAGAAGGCTGGAGGGAGTTTCTAACCCTTTCAGATGGCTCACCACAAGCGCTCATCTTGCCGTATATTGTCTCTTGATGTGTGTCTGAGAGTACTATTTATGAAGCTGTGAAAGTGTGGCTCAAAAACTTGTCTGGCAGATCATTATGATTGAAAGAGTGATAGGGATATGTTTAGAAAAAAAATCAACCAACTCTTATTATCTGATAGTAAAAGATTTACTATTCCAATAAACTAAATTAACACATATGGTAAATATTGACTTTGGCTCAAGGGTTATCTCTTTATAGATGTTATTTGATTTGTCTGTAATCTTTTAGTTGAAAAATGACACATGGTCACAGGAATCGAAACCTAGGACCCTTGGTTTAGTCACTGAGTTATCCAGGATATGTCCTCTGCTCAAAGTCCTTATTCACTCAGAGTTTAAGGCAGAGACCCGCCTCGGTGGCTCAGTTGGCTAACACGCTTGTCGTGTTGAGCTCGACTGCTGAGGACGAGGAGATTGAGGTTCGAATCTTGGTCAGGTGAACTGGAGGGGTTTTTCCTAAATGGTTTTCCACTCTCCCTCCACGCAAATGCAGTTTAACTTCCTCTAATTCAACCTTCCCAATTCCTAAATCTATTAACGTAATTAGTACTTAAAGCGTATAACCCGAACGGGTAGTAAGACGCGGTGCTAAATATTATTATTTAAGGCAGAGTCTGTGATGGACATGCAGCTATTGTCAGCTACATTGACATTTTACGCTATCAGATACCACAGCCATCTGAGACTCGAGAGGGCTGTATTGTTGACAAGTATACAATACTGCACAATATTTTAACTAAAGAAAATTTCATTGAGTATTAACACCCATGCTGCAAATCATGACTGTATGGACATTCCCATGATTACAATAAATTGCAACTTGTATGTTGATATTCATTGAAACTCGCTCTAATTACCATATTATATTTTATACTTGTCAGAATAACAGCTGTTTTCCAGATGGCTGTGGCTGACAGTTTCCACATATCTATCACAGACTCAGCCTTAAACTATGATTGACGAATGACCTTGACGATGAATCCTGGACAGCTCAGTGGAAGAGCATTGAAGCACTAATTTTAAAGGTCCTAGGTTTAATTCTTTTCAACTAATTTGAACTAATTGTAATGTGATCTCCCTAATGCGGACATTTCTGTAATTGCAAGGATTTACTACCTGTGTGTTGTATTCATTATAATCTCATAGTAAAACGATTAAATACACTTGAGCCAACTTTACTGTATTTGACAAGGAAGTTCATTTTGAAATAAATAATTCAACTAATCTTTTCTAATCTATAGAGCAGGGGTTCTTAAACTGGAGTCCATGAACCCCTAAGGGGTCCAAGGATGGGCTTCAGGGGTCCGTGCAACAAAAACAAATAATTAAAAATTGCAGATTAAAGCTTTGATCCAATTACAAAATTTCTTGTTTCTTTAACAGGCATGGTATTCATCAATGGTGCCATCAAAACAAAATATAATAATAGATTTAATGTCAATGATGACATGCACATTGCAATGTTGAAAACTACTCGACAATTTCAAGTTCTTATTCAAGAAAAACAGAAGCACCCTTTCATTGACTTTTTACTTTTGAATAGTTACTAAAACTCACTCTGAAGTCACACACTTTGAAATTATTTCACTTTTCTTTAAGAAGTTATAATTCATTTTTGCATGAAAAGAAAAAGTGAGGGATATAATTAGTTGTAAAGAAGGTTTTTATAGTATGCCCATGTGAGTGTAATAAATTTACACTGCAATAAAGTAAACTAGCAAATTGCATTATGTACGTAAACTCTATTGGTTTCCAGTGAAAAATTTTGTAATTTAATTTTTTTTCAAATTTTGATTTTTGGTTAATAAATTTTAAAAAAACGACTTCTTGTTTAAAAAAAATTGGAATTTTACTAGCGGCTGCACAGATTCAAGTCATTGCATTGCTATTAAAGTCCTCATTTGTAAATTTTGACTAAAGAAGGTCGGTATTGGGCTTACAAGGGTAGACACATTCGTATTAAAGAGATAGATAGTAAGCAAAATGGCTTTTGTCAGATTCTCACAGGGGTCCGTAACCGAAAAAGATTAAGAACCACTGCTATAGAGTATTGTGGATGAAAGTTCAATTTTATTTCCCATGAATAACTTTATCAGAATTTTATTCCGTAGTAACAAGTTAATGCATGCTTAGTTGGTTTGAATTACTTCTTTATCATTGACTAGTTTGATTATTTAAAGTGTTTTTTTTTCAATAAACACATGTGTGGTTTTATTAAACTAGATTTAAATAAGGAAACCGCTGTTTCAATTGTTATTTTGTATTTAAAAATTAAAATATAATATGCAAGTAAAGATAAAAAATAAATCTTAAGTCTAATGGTAATGTTTTCATAGACTAAGATGGGAATATATAACCAATATATGACTAATGGATAAATATTGCTATTGGGAGGTTAAAGTTAGCGACCAGATAAAGGTTATCAGACACTTTAATATTTTAGCTTATTATGAATTGAATTTATTTGACGGATATATATCTATAGGATAAATATATTTTTATGCAGAAAACACAAGGTTGGTAATGTTTTTACCAGTGTGTGCAAGCTTATAAACCCTCTGCTACCACTTAAGCTAGTGCGAGGAAACATATGGAGTCACGTGGGTGCAGAAGCTAGGTTGTCTTGCAAGTACTAATTTCAGTGTCTGCCAAAATGGGGTCAATAGTTACAAAATAACAAAATTTCACTTATTGTACCTCATTTAAATAATTTGTTCTTATATAACTATAGCTCTACAAATGGCTTGTGAGTTTTTATAAAAGTGTGAATTAAATGTTCTAACTTTATATATTGCTAGAGCCTGGGCCTGTGCCAACTAAACTCGTGACTCAAGATTTTAACCTAAAAAAAGATTCACAAAAAGCAACGCGTCACTATGGCAACAACCATTTAAACGTTCAGATTAAAGTTATCAGGTACTCAAACCTCCTGATAAAAATGTGATGTATAGATACACTTTATCTGGCAGATAAATCTACTTGCCTTAAATATGTTTCTTATTTATTTTTCATCACATTTTAGGGTGCATAGCATCAAAATTATGTTTATGGGTTAGGGACAAAAAAAATTATAGTTTAGATAAAATATACCCACATTTGCATTGCAAATCTTGAACATTAACCTTCCGGTTACTGGAGAACCAGACTAAATAAGTTTGTTTCTAGTCCATGTGCCCACCAAATAATTAATTGATTGTAAAGAGTAACTTTTCCAATTCAGACATATCTAGCCTACATTTTGAAATCACAATTTAAATAATTGATTTTATATACACATTCAAAATATTGACTTTTGTTCTATATCATAATAAAGAAAGAACTTATCAAATCTAGTGTTTAAAAAAACTCTAAAACAGACACTAAAGTCAAAATCAATACTTGAGCTTAACATGTACTTCCAGTAGGCCAATTTAATCGTGACCCTAATTCATTAATAACATTTGGGATAAACAATTGGGTGCCAGAACAGTAGACTAGGAGCCTAGGATTGGTGGCGGATGAGTTGGATAGGCGAAATGGCAACCAGGTATCACTCTTAAAGACAGGTCTACTTGGGAGCCTACAGTGGCAGCCTCACCACCAAGTTAAGAACATTACGGACCTAGTGGGCTGGTGGCTGAAGCAAATCAAAACTTGGGAAATAAAAAGTAAAATACCACAGTTATATTTTGGGACATTGAATATTGTACTTCTCTTGGAATGAAAAGCAAAGCTCATGAATATGATGACGAAAACAAGTTATTGTGTTTGGATTGAGTGAAACAAAATGGAGAAGAGAGCGGCATGCTGGAGCTAAGGAAAGGATATATAGTTAGTACCTTAGAGGAAATTATGAAGGAAGGAGAAAGTGGAGGTGATACAAGTGTATGCACCACAAGTAGGATACCCAGAAGAATATAAGGACAAGTTCAATAAGTAATTGGAACAATGTATGGAAAATGAATGGAAGATGGTAAGGGATCCAAATGCAAAAGTAGGAAAGGAGAGAGCAGGTGTTAAGAAATGTTAGGTGGAGAGCTATAAATTAGGAAGGCAGTAGGTTGCTACAACTATGATAAAGGAATGGAACAAAGGCTAGAAACAGCTGGTATAACAAAAATAAAGAAAGCCATAAAATGAATGGATAAGTTTGTTAAGGGGAGCAAAATTTGTCAGTAGATTACCTCCTTCTGGTCAAGGAAATAAAAAGCTTACACCAAATGTCTCTCTAGATAGTGACCAGAACTTTCTCGTGACAAACATAGTGGGATGGAAATGTAGGAGAAAAGTAGGAAAACAAGAAAGGGAGGGTGTGAAGATTAAGAAATAAAATAAAACTGTATTTAAGAAAGGCAAGAAGCTTAGTGCCCAAGGATGAGATGCAAAGTGTGAAGGAGGTATGCGATGGACATTATATGAGGAAGTTTAAGGAGACACCATGGTGGAATAACAGAGTGAAGGAAGCTGTGGAGGTAAATAAAAGAAATTCTAGAAAGAGTTTTAAGAACAACAATGTAAAAATTAAGGAAGAATATAAAGTGAAGAATGGGGTATAAGAACCTAGGAAGGCATGGAAGCAGTAGAGTGCAGAGTTTCTGGAAAGGACTGGAAGAAAATAAGGTATTTTATAGCCACATAATAAAGAGATGGAGGGAGAAAAGAGAAATTGGGTAAGCAATGTAGCGCATTGTCCATTTTTCTGTTTCTCATGGTGTTGGAAAGGATTATGATGAGAGTGGAAGAAAATGTAGAAAAAGATATAAGGTGAAGATAATGCTTTTTCTTGATGATTGGATGCTGTGGCAAGATAAGGAGAACCAAGTACAGGAACTTTAGGAGACTTGGAGTGCTGAAGCAAGGAACTGTAATATGAAGATTAATACAAGGCAGAGTAACAGAGTAAGTAAGGGTATAAAAATAGATGGAGTGTAGCTGAAATAGCTGGAGAGCTTCAAGTATATAAGAAGTACACTAAAATGAGGTAGGAACAAGAAGGAAATAATAAAGAGGGGACAACAAAGAGATGCATTTTACAGATGCGTGAGGGATTTGATGTGGAAAAAATTAGTGTGATTGAAATGCAAACATGTACTGTATTGTACTATGTACCTATCATAGTATATACAGACAAAAAATAGATAATGGATAAGAGGGATGCCAGGAAGATGAGATGATGGGTATGATGTTTGTGAGGAACATGTTGAATGCCACCAGAAGAGATAGGCTAGGAAAAGATTTTGTATAAGAAAGAGCAGGAGTAGAGGACTTTAATGAGATAATAGAGGAAGTAAGAATTAGATTGTATAGGCATTTCAAGAGAATGTCATAAGGAATGTTAAAAGCTTTTGGCTTCATGAAGAAGGCCCAAGAAAGTCAAAGAAGGAGGTGCAGGCGAGGAGAGAAGAGTGGTGAAAGGGTAGAGGAAAGTAGAAGTGATTAACCAAGCTGACCCACCTGGAAACTGGAAACTCTGCTAGATATTTATTAGGATTATATGGATAAGCAAAATTCATATATGATTGTACTCACAGGAACGTAAACAATAAACATACCACCCATCATCTTAGCATTGATATATATTTTATATTTGGTAATAGATGGCAACGTATTAACAAGGTATCAAATCCAAAATAAGTGTTTGGTATCCATTTTAAGTGCTTACAATTAAGATAACAGGATTATAATGATTCATAAAGATAATTAAAATTTAATATTCAAGTATGTGTACACTGACAAATATCAAACTCATGAGTTTTACCCAACCTTTGCAATTACTTTTAAAATAAGAGTATATGAGAGAGTGTTCAGTCAGGATATGGGTTTCTAGTAGCGATATGGTTCTCCCAACAGCTTATTTGCTTATATCTTGAAGTTAAGTGTGCCAGTGAAAGATAGTAGTAAATGTTTTTTGTTTGTGTTAGTGTGTTGTTTAAACAATTTCTACTTCGGCATTTTCTAGGTGAGTGTTTTATATATTTGATTTTGCTAAGTGGTTGATTGAATTTTGTCATCTAGTTGCTTATATTTTGGATGATTATTAAAATATAACACCAATTGTTTTAAAATATTAGTTAATTTTGGGATTGATTCACCATTTAAAAATAAATAATTCCTCACCATCTCCTTTTGGCAGACCACCTCCAGCCACCTGGGTATTTTGATATTTTCTGATTAAAATGCATGTAAATTTTGTACATTTAAAATCAATTCTCTTATGATATTTTAAGGCTATTTTCAGTAGATTCGATTCAATGTAACTTTACCCTTTTGTGACAGTCAAAAAGTTACTTAAGAATAGCTTCATATTTCTTTGACTCGCTTGTATGTCTCGTCAATGTAAGCAAATAATGTGAACAATATTAATTGTAAAATTGATAAAACATATTTGAGAGTCAGATTAATGCAGAGCAAATTTTGAGCGCTTTTTGAACTGTCTTTAAATATCAAAGTCGGCATGAACCAGCTAAAATTTTAACCTCAATATTTTCATCATCTGCAATCCAGTTTATTGCAATAGTGGAACCTTAGGTCATATAACGACTGAAGGGGTTCACCTAAAGTTGAATCTTTTCTTACAGCATTGGACTCATAGTAGGAACTTTATTTAAGTTGAGGTTGAGAAAACCAAAGGAATAAAGCTTCAATAATTTTTTTTTTTTTAATTTTGGCAATGCATGTTGACTATATGGCAGTGAAGACTGACCTTAATATGAGATGAACCAGGCTAGCTGAGTGATAGACCATTGCTGCTTAAAGCATAGGGCTCACTCTTTTCATTTTTCAACTCTTCTCCTTCACTCCATGGATTAAGTTATCTACCTGTTCCGACTCCAAAAATTATTTTTCAACTAAATCATATTTTATTTTGGCACTAGGACTATTCTTGTGTGTAACATTCATGCACTACAGGGTGTTTCAGTGGGATCCCACATTTTAATTTATTATAATTAGTGATCGTGTTGCTGGTTAAATTTAAAGTGCATTCAAATGATGTAAAAAATGTATAATATATTTTGCAGATGGGTTAGTTTTTGACTTTAGCAGCTGTTCTTACGTTATTTTGTCAGTATTCGTGATGATGTCATACAAATTTCAGCAGTTTATATTTAACGTGAAGTGTTACTAGATCACAAATTTTGTTACTACCATACAAAGAAGGACTTACAATGCACTGGCTGTGGCCTTGATGGCTCTTAGGCTCATGGCAATGCTAGAATTAACTAAGTGAGAAAGGGAAGCACATCTCGCCATCAAAAGTGTTGTATTGTGCAGAAAATGGGAAATCACTACACCGATTGTCACAGTAGACGGCTTCTCTTTGGCAATGTGCCAAAGAGAAGCTAAGCAGACAAAATTCAGGCCGAATAGATTGACAACTGTACATTAGTTGATGGAGCCCGATCACATCAAGCATGTACATTATTGCAATTGGATCCTCAACTTCATGGAAAGAAACCCTGACATATTGACGATAAGTTAGTTTACCAATGAAGATTGGTTTCATCTCTCAGGATATGTGAATTCCCAAAACATGAAAATTTGAGCATCAGAAAACTCACATGAGATCCACAAGTCACCCACCACTTCCTTCTCAAAAGGTGAGTGTGTGATTTGCACTTTTGCTGAAGAGCTATTGGACCAATTTTATTTGAAGGTACTGTAAATACTGATGCATACAGGAACATTTTCATGGCCTTCGTGGAGCACCTAGATGACATCGAGCTTATGCAGGAGTACTTTTAGCGGGATCATGGAACATGCCACACCTCCAATAAGTCAATGGTGCTCATGAACAGCTATCTCCAAAAACCTGTATAGCCCTTCAGGTTGCCAGACTTGAGGTCAGCGGATTACTTTTTGTGGGGCCATCTTAAGTGGAAAGTCTACAAAAACTGCCCATGAACCATTCAGGATCTCCGGGCAAACATCTCGACCGAAAAAATCAATATTGATCGATGTAGGTGTGTTGAGGTATATATCAGAAAACATGATGAAATGTACGCAAACATGTCTTGAAGAGGAGGGGTAACACTTTCAGTACTTGACGTGAGGCTGAGTCATTCTTTCATTACTAACCACTCACACACATTTATGTTACTATTTAATTATTAAGTTGAGCGATTGAATTATTTAAGGTGGGTCTGCCACTGAAATACCTTGTATTTGATGATACTTATTGTAATAAGAGACACCTGAAGTTTCAGGACATACTTAAAAAATAATGGCTCTCTGTTTAATACCTTGAGTTCTTGTCAGCCTTCTGTCTTGTGGCTGAATGTTGTGCCCGCGAGTGTTTTGGGTGTTGTTAAAAGGTTTGTGTGTTTCAATAGTTGAAATCCTCCATGTTGGTGTGGCTTTGTCTCTTGACCTATGTGGTGACAGCAGATGGGATGCTCTACCCACAAGAATCTGAGACCAGAGAAGTTGTTTCACTAGACGGTATTTGGAAGTTTAAATGGGACAAGAACCATGAAGGATTCAGTGACATTTGGTTCAGTAAGGAGCTGCAGAATGTGAGTGCCTTCACTCTTTGTGTTCCAATATATCTTAGTTAAAACTTCTGCACAGATTAAAACATTTTGTCAAGTAGATATACAGGATGACTCAAAAGAATGGGAAATTAAGGAATGACAAATAATGGACGAGTATACATATTTTATAAACATCTATTTTGCCAATCAATAGTACTGAGTATGCCATTATGGAAATACACACCAAACTAATGCTAACATGTGTTCATCAAATTGTTGCCGCATTAGATGGTCGCTAGGTTTGAGTTGTTGAATGATCTGTAACCTATACAGATGGAACTTTAAGTCCACTTTCAGTATTTGTTGAGCACTCAAACAATGCACCTGTAGAGACATTGCATGATGTCGAGCCGAATCCTGTGGACTTCTAATGACAGCTGTTCCTACAGCCTCGATCGTGTCTGCTGTATGAGCAATTCATGCAAGTTTATTCTTCAGAGGTGAACCTGTTTCCTTAAAATTTTGGGCCTATGTGTTAGTTGCATGTGCTGAAGGAACACACCCTTGCCGTCCGATGTTGAAATGAGCCAAAAGACTATACGTGCAGCCTCCACACTGCCAGTCGTGTAATATGCTTTGACCGCATAAGCACGCCGCACACAACTCAGCTGCTCCATGCTGACTGATTGTCAAGCTGTGGGGAGTAGCCTTGTGTATGTCCTTCTGTGCTACCAACCTTCCAGGGCCACTACACCACGTTTCAAAATTTCCCATTCTCTTGAGTTACCCTTAGAAAGACTCATATGAAACAGGGAAACTTGGTTAAACTATATAATCATGTAAATTAATAAAGTGTATCCTGGAGTTCATATGGTAGAATAGATAAAATATAAACCTTTTATTCAATATGGATTGTATATATAATTTAAAACTTGCAGTACAGTAAATATTCACTAAACTCACAGTTTTATCTTATATGGAGTGAACATTTAGGTATTTTTTTTAAACTTATGCCTATACCAAAAATAAATCTAATCATTTATTAAATTATGACTGAAAACTCATTCACTAGATATACGTCAATTTTCTTACAAATTGATAAAACTGATAACTAAAAAAATGTTACTAGATCTACTTTCATGTACATATAATTTGTCAAGTTGTATGAACTACAGCTCTCATTTGAGTGTCGGGGCAAAACAATGATAATCCTCATTTTATGAAAATGTGTGAGCAGTGATTTTAGTACCTATCTTACCTCTTAACTACAAGTTGTTTTTATAGACCTTGAGAATAGCTAATGTCGACACTTATTTTATTTATTTTCTATATTTAGATATTTTATAGATATTAAAATAGTGAACATATCCCATCTAAGTCTATGAGGATTATCATAGTTTTGCCCCGATCCCCTCATTTTCAATAAATATTATTCTAAAAAAAAATTTACTTACAAGATAACACTATTAACTTGGTAAAATGTTATCAATGTTGCTCACAAAAAAATATATTTGTATTTTCTTAAATGTGCTTCAAATATCCAAATCATAAGAAAATCAAGGTATACATATGATGAATCTTATAACTGGGTTTGATATAGGATGAACCAAATAATTCAGTAGAACCAAGTGAGCGTTAGTATAGATTGTTAGGTATAGCTTAAACCATATACACGTTATATAGTGCACTTTGTAAAATAAATATAAAGTCAACCCTATAACTTAATGAAAGTGTGAACTTTATAAAACAGTATGTAGCTTTAAAATCAACCCTAACTCCAGAATAATCGTAGAGTTGCTCAGAATGACACATACAATAGGGCCCCATTCATACTGCGAGGTAGGTTCCAGAGCTCCACTGTAAAGTGGAACATGGCCTTTTTTTTTTAACTTTCTGATGCATATAACATCTGAATAACATGTTTACACTATCATATACAAAGTGTGCAAATAAAAACAATTGAAAACTATTGAATGATCATTTGTAGTTTTCATCACTCGATAGTCCCCATCGCTACTGTAAACATACTGAATTATTGACATAAAAGGATGGCCAAAGTCATTAACTGTGCCCGTCATGCCAAAAAATGGCGGAAGAGCGAGACAAGCACCTAACATATGGAACAACTATCATAATTGAAAACTGTTGCATTAGCTGAACGCTGTAAAGTTCCCATGAGGAAATTTGTCCTCAAGTAATGTTTCACTGTATCTACCGACAGTTGTCCCCCTAACATTCTGTGTCGTAGATTTGAACCAATGACCAGTCGATGGGTGTGACACATGTGTTGCAGTGGACCTCCATGCCTGTCCCCTCAAGTTTCAATGACATCCCAGTCTCCTCAAGTCTGAGGGACCATGTGGGCTGGGTGTGGTATCAACGATCATTCTATGCCCCCACCGCCTGGCTTAAACACAACCTGCGAGTCTTCATAAGGCTAGGTTCTGTCCACTACGCAGCCAACGTCGTGAGTAACAGGAATATTTGCCCACAATCTTAAGGTTGGACAATCTGTGTGATGTGGGGAGTTGTACTTGACCTTGCATTTGGGACTTGGGGGCTATGAAGAAGGACAACAGTTTTCTTTGAATCAAAAACTTTAAAATGATTGAATTTATACATTTAAAAAAAATACATGAAAAGTGTTAACATCAGTCATTAACTAACTAAATGTTAATTTAATTGTATTGTATATAAACACAATCCTGTACATTTAAAACATATATACTCGGCAATGTACCGCAAGTCACAGTAGTTGTGTTTCTTATAACTACCACAGAGTCGTCAACCTCAGACGTCCATCATAGATTCCACTTTAAAACTACAAATGGTATAAGAAGCTATGCACAGGAAAAACCCCTATAACGAAGGGCAGAACATTGGCACGCTAAGCCAAATATTCTGAATTTGATCCCATATCAAGGTGTCATGTTTCAACATAGATTTTAATTAATATATGTGAACAACAGTCATCCATACTAAATGTTAATTTGATTGTACTCCTATTTGGTAATGCTCTTTTTGGTTTTGTCAGTGGTTAAAGGGAGAGCTTGTGACCAGTCACAGAGGAGGTGCTCTGCCATTCCAAGGAGAGGTGACTCAAAGTGTAAACTATGGGGGTGAGAACATTGTGACAGTTGCTGCTAATAACACACTCTCTCAACACACCATACCACAGGGCACTGTACTACACACCAACAACACAAACAGGTGAGTCACTTTCACATGCACTGGCCTCCCTTGTAAGCGAGCTAAGAAAATAAACTGGTTGATTTGTTAGAGTTAAGGTTTAGATAGAAAGCTCTGAAAATACTTATAACAAGAGATATATATATATATATTTTAATTCAATGAATTAGATAGTTTCAAAATTGTTAGGTGTATTAACTGACATTAAAATTCAACAAGATTGATTATAATTTGCTTTTAATGAGCAACAAATTGTCATATATGAAAATTTTCAATCAAATAATATAACATCATCAAATAAATCAAACCATAGGTTGACGACAAGTCTAAAATACAAGTGTTACATGTTAAAAATGTGTCACAAAACATGGATACAATAAATTAAGTACAAAACAAAAGTTTCCCCTACCATTTCTTCAACTCCCACATATAAATTTCAAATATTAAGACTTATTTGATTATTTTGAAAGGTTATTCTACCTACTTGCCAAATTTAAATATTCTATCACAGCTAAAAGTTGTTTTTATTTTTATAACCCCTATTCTGGGGTCCTATTTAAAATTAAAAATGCACATACTTATAGTAATTTGACATGTCCCTTTACTTTACGTTAACATTTCAATTTTCTACCACACTGGGAATTAGTTGTTTCTATTAATTTTGAAATATTTAAGCTCATTTTTCTAACTATCATTTAGAAATTTCCATTTTTAAGTCTTATTTGGTTATTTGGAATTGTCCTCCTAAACGACGGGTCAAATTTAAATTTTCTAGCACACACAAAAGGTTTTTATTCTTATTCTATTTATATTGCCTTCCTTGTGTCCCATGGTCCCCTTATTAAACAAAATATTCATACTTTTATAATTATTTGGAGTGATCACATTGGTTGTCTAAAGAATTTCAATCTTCTATCTCTGGAAAGTATTTATTACATTAGTTTTGGTAGTTTTTAACACACTTTTTTACCAACGCACCTCGGGAACCATCGTGTGGTTGCCATACATAAATTAATTTCATACTAGTATTTCGCGACCCGATAAACCCCCATATATCAAATTTCATCTTAATTGGAGGACATAGAATTTACTGCCCCTTTTTTCCCCTTTACGCGATGAATAAATTTGAAAAACCATGAAAATTTCTCACCCAATTCTATAAAGAAACATTCATTTTAAATATCAAGGCTCTATGTCCACTAGTTTAAAAAATGCACGATCTGTGAATTTTGAAAACTTTTGAACCCCCTTTTTAATCTCATACAGGTTGATGAATTTCACAAAATTCGGTCTTGTCTCTGGTCTAGAGCCAAAAAGGAACTTTTACTAAAAATTTCAAATGTCCATGTTTGAAACCATTTAGCTCTTCTAACAAAACCACAAACTCCCCCCACATCATTTATTGTCTCTAGGGCAAAATTGGCCTTGTAGTTTGGAATTTTAAGCAATAATGTCTCATTCCCTTATATCCACACTTGTGTTAATATTATTGAATCAATATTTAGTTTAATATAAGAGACAAAACATAATAAATCCTCAAATTTGTGCTTTATACTTCTAATATTTAGATATATTATTTTTAAATAGCAGTTGAAATGGACTATTTGCTCGAAATTAACTGTAGATAAATGTTTTCAATAGATGATTCTTCTTTGATATCAGTTTTGTTATCCACTAAGTGAGAAATAATGTTTTAATAAAGACGAAACTACAAACAAGTTTATAAGTTGTATAATATTAACTTGTGTTCATATTATTAAGACTAATAACTAGGCCTACCTCAATAAATAAATGGTATGGTGCACCATACAGACTTTCTCTCTCCTTTGTCTAAAAATGGAAACATTTACTTAAAACTTGTAAGATTTGTGAAACTAGATAATATACCATTTTTGCAGAAACATTATGTAAAAAAAGAGCATCACATTCCACAAAGAGGCATAAATGAAAGAAACATATTGTTCATTATTCATATTTTACAGATTTTACATATTTTCATCAAAAAGCATAATAATAAACTCCCGTTTTCCGAGACCTCAATTTAAACAAAAATATTTACCAATAGCTTGGAAGTTAGGGACCATTCAAGAATTACCTAAGGATTTTTTTGGGGTAGGGGTGGTTAGTAATTTCTTTAGTTTTCATGGGGTGGTCAGAATCCAACTTAACTAAGGATCTCATCAATGTTTATGGTGAAACAAAATCTAAAAAAAAAATTCTACAGACACGCAGTCAAAAAGGTTGCACCTATCGATGACAGATGGTGCTGAAACGTAGCCTATAGACGTACACAGCTAAACATAACTATAAAATGTCATTTATTTATGATGTGTTACACCTAATTTTACTGCGATAAGTATTCTATAATTTCACATCACCAATCCTTTTTGTCTAAAATAATATAATTTACCAAATTGTAAGAAAATTACGTAAGGTCAGTAAGGGAAGAGGGAGGAACGAAAAATCTTACGATCAGAACAATTTTCAATTTGTGAAGCTTGCATCTTAGGAAAGAAATTCAAACTTTGCGGACAGACAACGGTCTGGAGTACTGCAGTAACGATTTCACAGTAGAGATGTGTATTGAAGGTATAAGAAGAGAACATATGGTAGTAGAAACCAGAACAGAATGGCAAAGCCAAGCGCACTCCAAAAATTCCATGGTGTCAGTCAACAATCAAGCTATGCCGACTGAGCTGCCACTGTCTGCTGGCAAAGTCAGTGCTTCTGTGGATAAAGGGCGTCATGTGGTCAGCACAACAAACATATGGCTGTTAATTTCAGTTTTCTATAATAGAGCCGCTTCTTTAATGCTCAAGTATTTCCTCATTTGTCCTCAGTAGGCCGAGTTTGACCCCATTCTAAACCCACTTCTTTAGAGAAAACTCTGGAAGAGCAAGGGATCATCCATAGCACCACAGAGGCGGTCTAAATAATCTAATCTAGGTTTTAAAAAATGGTGTGATACACCACACAGACTTTCTCACTCTTTCGCCTAAAATAGAGATATTTACTCAAAATTCATAAAATATGTAACCCAAATAATATACATTGTTGCAGAAATACTCCACCAAAGAGCAAACATTAAATAATATAGGTAATCTGTTACAGAAGCATACTGAGTGAGAAAAGAGTCATATCTATGTTCACCAATTAAAAGGTGTTTTTTTTATCTTTAATGTCTCTACAACTTTGCAATGATAAGTTATTTCACATCTAAAGATATTATAATTGGGAGTTTCCGGCTTTGTAAAGTACCCTTAAAGCAATTTCCATAGGAAAATCAGAGCTGCCATTTTGTTTATGATGCTTAAATACAAAGTTTATTCAAAATTATCAAAGCATTAAGTTCACTATTATTAATTTTAAGGTTAGATAAATAATTCCAAAAATCCCTTTGAGGAACATTTTGAAAAACCTTGATACCAAGCTTTAGCCTGATCAGCAAAATTGTTTCGGCTCTAGTCACAATCACAGTAACAGACAGACAGACAAACAGCAATGCCAGTAATAGACGATTTATGGCATTGCAAAAAATACTATTTCGGGCTCAGAGGTTCATGAAACATTGACATACATGAAAAACTCGAGTCCAATTTTTTTTTAATGCTCATAATACTGAAGGGCACCTAAGTGATTATGGTAAGAAATACTATATTTAACTTTGATAATATGTTGAGTGTGGGGAATGCCAGGTCTCCACCGTGGTTCGGATTCCACGTTAAACTGTAGGTCCTTCATTTCATCTCACAATCACCCTACCATTACACATTAGCGTAAGTGCGTATAACCCGAACGGGTAGTAAGACGCGGTGCTAATAATAATAATAATAATAATAATAATAATAATGATAATAATAATATGTTCATTAAATTATTTTTACATAACTAATGGAAATCATATTAAAACATTTTTAATAACATTGTTCATTATTATTATTATTATTATTATTATTATTATTATTATTATTATTATATTATTATTATTATTATTTATCACCGTGTCTTACTACCCATTCGGGTTATACACTTTAAGTACTAATTATGTTAATGGATTAGGAATTTGTAAGGTTAAATTAGAGGAAGTGAACCCGCATTTGCGTGGAGGGAGAGTGGAAAACCATTTAGGAAACCCCCCCCCCAGCTCACCCGACCAAAATTGGAACCTCGATCACCCCATCCTCAACAGTCGAGCTCAACACGACTAGCGTGTTAGCCAACTACGCCACCAAGGCGGGTTTCATTTATATTGAAAAGTGATTTTAAATCGATTGAATAAGTTACTTAGAAAGCAGTTGATCAAGTAAGGTATTATTAAATATCTATTATTAGTCCCTTAAAAACATTTGATGTGCATGAGCCAGAAACATACAATTTGGGAACATCAACATCTTATCACCACTAGATGCAGGGGTAGGCAGGCTACACACAACATTCAAACCATACACAATTTTTTTCTAGATTTATAGCACAGGTATAAACTGTACCAAAAAAAAAAAAGTAAATATTTGATAGAAATATAGACTGTATATTTTTAATAGGAGCATGAAGACTGGTTCATCCCAATTCTGACTCGGGTTGATGTCCTAACTGTATAGATAGCCTAATTAGTGTTTACAGATATATATTAGTGGCTCTACGCTATGATTGAGAAGGAACCAGACACTAGTGAACAAATAATTTACTTTTCGTGTTTTACCCTGAGCACAGGGCAGTCCTAGATCGTTCATGCTCAGTTGCAACATTGTGGGCATGGAATGCCCAACCACACCACCGTAAGGGACTTTACTGGGTTGGCTTCTTTCAAAACTTCACTCAACCAAAATATTATTTCCAGGCGAATCTAGTGATTCATGCTTTTCTAAACATAACAAATAAAAAACTTTATATACAAATGTTGGGATAGTTGTATGAATAAAGGATTGAATGGAGGTAATCTAACTACAGTATTACATCTACAATTTAGTCAACTCTACTATTGTTATTATAAGATAGTTTAGTTTATGTATTGGTTAAGTGTAAGACAAGGAAAACTAGTCTTAACTTCGCCAACATGTATCAAAATAAAGACAATAAATAAATAGTAGATCATTTTGCACACAGCCCAAAATCTAAGGTTAAAATTGCTATCTCTGAATTGTTTTACTAATATAACAACTGTTTTAAAAAATCTTTCTGGCCTCATCAGTGGTCCCATGGTCTAAGGCAGGGGTCACTAATTACTATTGATGGAGGTTCGTTTTAAAAATGTCAGTTTTTCGTGGTCCAAAACTTTAACAGTGACTCAAAGTCAAGACTTTTACAAGCCTACTGTTTAGGTATTCTGTTGTTAAAGTAAAGTTATGATGATATTAAAAAAACACAGTTCCAATGGACCAGTTTTTTTTTAATGTAAACAGATAATGTTGAGCTCAAACAAGTAAAGTAGTATGTTGAAAGGCCTACTTTGATGTGAAGTTGAGGTTGACAGTCCTATAGGTACTGTCTGGATGGGTGCACTTTTATTCTTGATTATCACACTAATTATTTGTTGAGAGGAGCTACCCTTTAACAATATTATGAATAAATAATTCACAAACGTAGTACATTGAAACTAGTTAATAATTATATACATATCACCACACAATATCACTTGATGTTTAGCGTGAGTAAATAGGTTGCGAGCTTGAGGAACATTGTTGAAAAGTGAAATAGTGGGTAGCAGAGTAGTAATTGTTTATTCAGAGAGGCCTAAAATACACTGGTATAGAGAACAAGTGCACTATGTGTGGGACGCAAACCCAACCCATTTTTGAAGTTGCAGTGTGGCGAAGAGGGTGGCTAGTTCTGAGAAATTTGCTGCCATGCAGATAAAATAGGGGAAGTGAGGAAGGGAAATAATCAGGTAACGGTAGTAGGGTTTTCTGTAGGTCCAAAAAATAGAGATATTCAACACCTAGTGTCCTCCACTAATTAAAAACATGATTTTCTCTATTTGGTTACTAAGAAACTGTTTTTAACTTAAGTTTATGTTCAATACAATCTCATGAAACTAAATTTTGCTTATTGTGTTCAATGTTGAGAAATGACATTATTTACTTTGAACAATCTGCCTGAAGTTTGGAGTAAAGTTGGTGCAACTGATTCTCATTAATGCGTGGGGGTGAGCATCTGTGAGACGAGATCTGAACTTATTCTTTATGAAGTTCATCTTCGAGAATACTGCTTCACACACACATGTCGAGCCGAACATTGTACATAGTTTTATGGCTAAGGTTTTCATTTCTGGGTATATACTATGACACACATATTTAATATAGAATTATTCACATTGAAGGGTATTTAGAATTTGGTTATATTTGTCCCTTAAAGTGAAGTCTTCCTGGAACTCAAATCCTTTCCATCTTCAGGGCAGCTTTATTGCAGTTAAAAACATCTACCACTTCACCGCTTCATTCACCATTAGGCTGCAATACTGTTGTTTAAAATGTGCACAACATTCTCAATTTTTTTGAAGTCAGTCAATCTTGCTTCAAATTCTGTTTTAAGATCCC
Organism: Timema cristinae; assembly: GCA_039000515.1. Classification (NCBI taxonomy): domain Eukaryota; kingdom Metazoa; phylum Arthropoda; class Insecta; order Phasmatodea; family Timematidae; genus Timema; species Timema cristinae. The sequence goes on from JBCFYV010011164.1 coordinate 46,707,707, forward strand.
TCATGAAGTTAGTGAACTGACTGACATCAATACCCTCAGTGTTTCCACAAACAGCCTTTAGGCTGGGAAAGTGCAAACGTTTATTGTCAACACCATCATACAGAGTAGAAAAACTTCTAACTTTGACAGTTGTTCACACGAGAGATTTCCTTTGCCTTGTCATTTGAATTTCAAGACATTGAGGTGTTTAAATATGTCCATCAAAAACTAGATGGTTGTCACATTTTCTTCTATGTCAAGGAAGCCTAAAGAATCCTTTACTAAATATTGATCACTTTTGGAGAGAAATAATATTATTTCTTCCAATACTAAAAAAAATATTTGTAGTACACAGCCTTTGTTCAGCCTACTCACATTGTTGTGAAGTAGTAAATCGTCATACTGTGCATTAATTGAATCAATAAATGATTTGGACTTACTGTGCTAAAGTAGTTGTGTAGCACGGATGAAGTTCACTATTTTGATCACTTGTTGCATAGTAGGCCTACTCTCGAAAATGGGATTTAATTTGCAGCACTATACACTTTGATTGATGATGCAATGGTAGGATATCAAGGTTTCATTGCATTTGGGGTCATTATTCAGTCGCTGGACCAAGCCTTTATTACTTCCAATCATCGTTGGTTCACCGTCTGTTGTTATCGATACAAGTTTTTTCACGTCAAACCCTTTTTTTTTCTCTAAATACTCCAGTACAGCCCTGTACAGGTCCTCTCCTCTAGTGGTTCCCAACATTGTCAAAATAGTCAATAATCCTTCATCAAATCATCCATTGGTCTTGTCTAAGTATCCACAAAAATAATAAGCAGTGTTCTATCCATATTCTCACACGATTCATCCATAGCCAAAGAATAACCATTTGTGAACGCTAAAACGTATTTTAAATTATTATGATTTTCCTCTGCCAATTTTTTTTTTGTGTGTGGTTGGAAGTCATAGATAATAAGTATTTCCTGCCTCGAGCATGCATTATTAAACTATATCTTTATCAGTAAATGGTTTAATATGTTTGGAAAGAGTCCAAGAAATAAGCAAATAAGCTTCAGCATATTTTTCTTGTCAAGTCATTGAACGATACATAATTTGGGTTGATTTTGTGTAAATTGAGCATAAAATCTCAATCTTGGATTTGAGAAGGTTGCTGCCTACTGAGAATCTTTCTCAAATGATTTGTGTTTAGTTTCATAATGCTGTTTAGTATTCAAAGTTTTAACTATAGGTCCACAGTTTGTTGACAAATCAAACACACAGATACTGCTACTAGTCTGAAGAATGTTTCCAAGGTCAAGTACGTCCATGTGTCGGGTCTGTGGAGGGGCTGATTAAAGCTGTACAACCATGTCTAACACTAGGCCACCTGAAATATCATTATTTCTTCTGTTTTTCACTATCTCGCCAAGATCCGCAAAAAAAATATGTTCCATGGCCCACCATTTGCTGACCTCTTCTTTAAGGTGACACTCTTCAATAGATTGGAGTGCCGGTTATGAGGAAGCTAGATTTTAAATCTCAATCAGATATTTTTAGTTTGGTTTCTCCTAAATGGTTTCCCACTCTTCCTCCAATCAAAGGCATGTACATTTCCATCTTACCAATTCTTAATATGAGAATAGACTTGATTGGTTTTAAGTTTTGGGGCATAAAAAGTTAAAAAAAAAAAAAAAATTGTCTAAGAATATAATTACAGTAAGGTCTGGTTGATTTGACATGGGTTTATTTGAAAAATTAGATAATTCGAACCCACCATGATTTCCCATAAAATTCCTATTTAAATTAATGTTGAAAAGTATTTAATTTTAATTTTAGAAGGGAATATTTGGATAATTTAATTCTTTTGAGTTTGTACTCATTTCAAACCTTACTTAACAATATTTATTAAATCCCTCTTATATGCCAAGAATGTCATGTAAAGTTAGATCTATTGACACACCGTAAAAAAATAGTAGGGAACTCTGCACTAGTGGCGAGTCTAGGTTTGCTATTTTTGTATGTTTAATATTTCTAAGTTTTATATTTTATGTTTAAATTTTTCTTAATTTTCATGTATGTATAGATTGTGTGTTCATATATTGTATATTTTGAGGTTATTGGTTTATTCTTAATCTGCTAGCTGATTATATACTCATAAAAATAGTTAATTTGAATTTAAGATATTTCACAATTTTTTTTATATCCCTTAGACTTTGAATTAAAAAAGTTCTGCTGCACTTTTGCAAACATAAACTTAAATTTTAAAAATAATAATTTTTAGCAGAATCTGTGAGATACTAACTATATTTATTACCCGATAGATATCCTCTTGATTACACCAAATATTCTATTGTCCCTGACTACTTCAACTATGCTGGGATCCATCGGCCTGTGGTCCTGTACACTGTTCCTCAGACGTTCATCGATGACATCACCGTGCACACAGACATCAACGATACTACAGGTTGTACAGGTTTCCTCTTATATCAGCTTTGTTGGGGCTTGTATTGGATATATATGTTCCATAAGCAAATACTCTTTTGTTTTTATACAGGATCAAATTATAAATAATATTTATCTTACCTGCTTGGGTGGCCGCATGGTCACTCTTATGTTAGACTAGACTGCTGAGGATAGGGAGATTGGTGTTCATATCCTGATCGGGTGTACTAAGGGTGTTTTTCCCTAGATGGTTTTCCACTGCTTCTCACACAGTTGTGGATACAATTCAACCTTCCTCATCTCTAACTAATGAGTGTAATTACTAATTAGTAAATATATGTACAACCCGAATGAATAGTTACATGAGGTGCTAAAAATATATATGTATATATTGATATTTTGGTTTTAATGATGAAGGCTTAAAATGCCAATAATGTTTATTGATTTAAGTAAATCATACTTGTGATTATTTTTGTAGTCAGGTGACCTGGCAGTCTAGGGTAAGACAGACTTCAGTGCTGGGGGTACGGGGTTCAATCCTCGGACCCGCCACAGATTTAGCTAATTGCCAAACCCTTTCTTCACCTCTGACAAGACGTGTATTAATCACAACTTGTGAATATGTAGAATGCCAGGCCTCAACCGTGGTTCGGATTCCACGTTAAACTGTAGGTCCTTCATTTCATCTCGCAATCACCCTACCATTACACATTAGCGCAAGTGCGTATAAACCGGACGAGACGCAGTGCTAATAATAATAATAATAATAATAATAATAATAATAATAATAATAATAATAATAATAATAATAATAATAATAATAATAATAATAATAATAATAATAATAATAATAATAATAATAATGATGATGGATGATGATGATGATGATGATGATGATGATGATGATGATGATGATGATGATGATATGATGATGATGATGATGATGATGATGATGATGATGATGATGATGATGATGATGATGATGGTGGTGGTGGTGGTGGTGGTGGTGGTGGTGTGTGGTGGTGGTGGTGGCGGCGGTGGCGGCGGTGGTGGCGGTGGTGGTGGTGGTGGTGGCGGTGGTGGTGGTGGTGGTGGTGATTATGGTAATTGTTGTTATTATTATTATTATTATTATTATTATTATTATTATTATTATTATTATTATTATTATTATTATTATTATTATTATTATTATTTATGTAGTCATAGTAAAACTAAAGTAAATTATGTAGTTCTTGTGTGAACTATGTTTAAAATAGTTATTTAAATACATTTAATTTCAATATTTATTATTTTAAATACCTTAATGAATATTATGAAGCTTAAATGATAGCCAGCCGGTGGAAAAATGTATGACTTGATTAAAAAATTGACCCAGGCCATAGTTTGGAAACAGTAATGGATTTAACTGTAGCTTGGATTTATTCCCCCTTAATAAATCTTGAGCATTTTATTAGTAATATTCAAATGAACCACTAGTCGTCAAGCAAAAGTTGATAGTATTAGTTCAGTACCAGCAATCTTGTCTCTAGCAAGGAACACCAGACTTAAAATACCAGACATATGCAATAGAGTTGTTTTAGTTCCAATCCAAATGTTGTTTCATCTCCAGGAAAATACTGATGGATTTATTTGACAACCACCTCATTAATTCTTTCCCTTTAGGGCCTAAGTTGGGGATAGGTTGAATGGATAGTGAAAAGTTAAATCTATTTTGTAAAATGTTGGTCAAATACGCTATTTTATTAATCTCGAATCAGAATTTTAAAAGAATTATGAACAAGAGGAAATAAAAATATAATAGAATAATATAAAATACAAATATTAACTAAATGTTAATATTCTTTCTTATAATCCATTTATTATAACCTTCATACATTCAGTTAAGTGTTAACTACCTGGTCTGGGACCTAGTTGTTGTTAGAGAAAGATCGCCGCCAGTCAATTAAACCAACATCGGTCAGCACAATAATATTACAAGTGACGAAGTCATGGATGTGCACCCCAAACTAATAACGGTATGACTCGACTGTCTATTGTCTGGTAAAGTAATGCGCTGCACATGCTTAAAGATGGCTACACAAAACAACCGCAACTCATCATAAAAGAATACCAACATTCCAACAGTTGTTAAGTTCATCCTATAGTTATAAATGATTCTGAACCACCAATAAGCAGTATTAGAGTTCTAAAACAAATTTCATTTGATAAAAGAAATAAAAAAGAGATTTTTTTTAATGATTTGATTGTCGAATCTTGAATATCCTTGAGGATTTGAGGGTTCCATCTGTACTATGTTGTATAAGAGTGAATCAAGTTCAACATTAGATATTGTAATTTACTCGAGCCAGAGAGCACAAACTCGACATGTCAAATGCCCATTCAGTTTGATTTGTTGATGACTAGGAAGCTTAGGCTTGAAACCTGGCTGTATGTTCTGAGAGTAATTTTTCCCAAATGGCTTTTCACTCTCCTTCCATGTTAATACTTCTATATTTTCTCAAGTATGTACCTTTCTCAATTAGTGTTAGTAATATTTATGCCTACAACCTGAGAAATGGAAAAAAAAATTGCAATCTTTAATTGGCTGTGTGTGCCTTTCAGGTGTTGTCCACTATACTGTGAGCTACAATGTTGGTGAATATGGTGTGGTCGACCCTGCCTGTCATGTTGAACTACTGGACCATCAAGGTGTGATGGTCTCTAATGGCACCGGCCTTGTTGGCACTTTGTACATCCCTGAGGCTAACTTCTGGTGGCCCCGTTTGACCCATTCTCGTCCAGGTTACCTTTACACGCTCAAGGTCACTCACTGCTTAATATATCTTGTTCCTTCCACTCTTTGTAATGTAGTATCATGTCACACCTTGTTGAGTGAGTAATGCTGATGGCCTATAATCCTAATACTTGACACAGAGCAATGTACAAAGCTTCGAAAACTTGGATTTCAATTTTAATATCTGTTAACTTTGACTTCAGTTCAATAGAAAATTTTGATTACAAAGCTCTGCCAGAAAAATAGCTTACATTAAAATTAATATTTTCAATTTTTATCATTTTCTGTTACCAAACCAATTAAAATAATATTCAAATAGGTATCACATATTTGCTGTAGTTTGTTACTTGTTTTAATAATAACCTTACCCGCTTTGGTGGTCGCATGGTCAAAGGCACTACTCTCGCAGTAGAGTAGACCGCCGATGACTGGTAGATTGAAGTTTAAATCTCGATCAGGTGTATTGAGGCTGATTTTTTTCAAAAGTATTTTCCACTCATCCTTCACACAAATATGGGTACATTTCCTTCAAATATAACCTTCCTAATCCCTAAAACCCCTATCTTAATTAGTACATAAAGTGTATAACCAAAACATGTAATAAGATGCAGTGATAAAAAAAATGAGTTCTAACCTTATCAGCAATAAAACATCACATAAATTAACTTGTTTTTTAAATCAAACTTAAAGTATTTGTATAAAAAAAACTATTATCTCTTTTCTCAACTCAAAATACTTACCAACAAAAATATTCAAACTTTATCTTGCCTTGGGAATATTTAATATATATTTAACTAGAATTAGTCTAAAAATTTAAAAAACCTTCACAAAGCAATATCAAACTTGACGCACTCTTATACTTATATTTCTACTGAAACAAGCATTCTGAAAAGTTTTCAAAATAAAATAAATAGCATGCTCTTGTTGATAGCATAACCTAACATCGTTTGCATCTATGAGGCTGTGCGTTCCCCAAGACTCTGCCTCTCTTTGTTAAACTAGCTTTTACAGAACACATATGATTTCTTTACCTCACTTTTGAGTCAACAGGAAAATATTTATAAAATGAATTTGGAGAAGGATTATATGATAGATGTAGTTCTTCACTCTAAATTATGGAGTAGAAAATACAAATGATAACTAAACCAAAATTGGGTGAAACACTTTTGATTTTCATACATTTAAATATTAATATTTAGTATTTATTTTGATATTTTTATTGCTTAGTAGGCCAAAAGTAAAATATTTATTTTTACAAGGAAATTTTCATTTCTAACATGTTACTTGCTTAGTGCTCAGAAAGTAATCATGCAAATTTCGCATCTCTAGCTTAAATAGTGACAAATGTTCTAATGTTGACTGGTACATGTTGTTTCATTCGCTCTCGGCCCCTGAGTGCTTATCATACATCAATTATGTCCATTAGTTTGAAAGTTATAAGGGAAACCCAAATGCCGAGATTGAGTGAAATAACCTGTACTATCTTTGAGTTAGAATCACAGTTATTATCTTTTGTTATATTAATTTGTTTTATCAGGTCAGCCTCATTGATAATGACGAGCTTCTAGATGTATATAGGCTGTGTATTGGACTACGCACCTTACAATGGAACAGCACCACTCTTCTACTCAACAAGAGACCAATTTACCTTGCAGGCTTTGGGAAACACGAGGATGCCAATGTAATTATTATTGCCTTCATTGATAATAATTCATTATCGCTCACCCTCACATGTAAAATTCTCTTATCTTGAATCCTGGAAATAGACGTCAGTTGAGGACAGGTAAAATAAATCTTATTTATTCTTCCCTATAATTTGGATTCCAAACACACTAATAACCAGGGACTCTAGAACCTGTTAGAACCCCTAACTGATTTTTAATTTTGGGACATTGGGACTAATTAAGACCCTCCCAATACTTCCCACAAATATTCAAAACATTGGGTAATACTTGACTGTCTCACTAGTCAGAGTTCCTGAATACAGATCCAGAAGTTCTGGGTAAAATCCCAGACACGTCCAGATTTTTCTGTGAAACAGGGTTATCTCAACCACATGAGGATGATGGTCGCCACCGGGTTGCGTTCTGTATTATCTTGTGGTGACTTGTTGTTTACCTCTCTGCTGGTCTGGAGAGAGCGGAATTTACTTCGGCACCACCGTGGAGTCAAAGGTCATCTGGAGGTTCTTCAAGACTTTGTGAATCTTGCCGTGGGGCACCATGTGGGCGTTGGGGAGTTGGCCCACTCGGGGTTCTTGTTGGCTGGCATAGGGCACATATATAGGGTAGAAGAAGTAAGGGCGGGGGGGTGTAGCGAGGGGTCTCGGGTGATAACCGGCGGGACTGAGTGGGGTGATTGGGGTTGTGGGGGGGGGGAGCACATACCGTGGGGTGAGCAGAGAGGAGTGTGGCTCGGTGAGTCGGGAGAAGTTAATCCCCGAGGCCTGGCAGCCAGGGTGGCTAGCGTGCCGTCTTGGTAGTGTGTGGGACACTGAGTTGAATATTCCGCCCGCAAAGTGCTTGGCCCTGGTGTGGTAGGGTTGTTATTGCTGCTGGACCGTTTCTATGCGTTCTGCTGTCTCGTTTGTTGGGCCTTTCCGGCGCGTTTAGTAAAGCCCATGTCATTCTCGAGCTGGTTACAGCAAGACTGACAGACCCATTGAAAGATTAGGGGAAGGGGGGTCAGGTGATAAGGGGATGATCACACACGGGTGGTTAGGCGAGGAGGGGAGAAGCCAGGTTGTAGGGGGTAGGGGAAGAGTGAGGGGGAAGGAGACCTCGGCACTAAAGATGGCGCGGTGAGGCTGGGAAAGGAAGGAGACCTTGGCACTCGAGATGGTGTAGTAAGGTGGGGAGAGGAAGGAGAGCTCGGCACTCAGAATAATGCGGTGAGGCAGGGAGAGGAAGGAGACCTCGGCACTCAGAATAGTGCGGTGAGTAGGGAGAGGAAGGAGACCTCGGCACTCAGATGTTGCGGTGAGGCAGGTAGAGGAAGGAGACCTCGGCACTCAGAATAGTGTGGTGAGGCAGGGAGAGAGGGATGGAGGGAGGGTTAGAGACTGATAACTCATTACCTGGTGTTATGCTTAAAGACTCATTTACTGATGTTTTACTGTGGGCAAGGCCACTACAAAACTAGTACCGGTCGTACTGGCCCGGTATTGCTACTGGTACTGATGATCTGAGTTGGGAGCCAGCCGCTTGTATCCCCCAGCCGTTAATCAGACCGAGGTAGGAGGGTTGTTGGCGTGACATGCACATCCTTTCTCCTTACACAGTTGGACAGCAGGGGTAGCGTGTGTAAGAGCGTACAAAATCCTAACTACACTGGGTCCATGCAATGACCGGCTATGACATGGTTGGGGTATAACAAGGAGAATTAACCCATTACATGGTGCATATTTAGCACAACAATCTACGCAGACCAGGCAGCCATTTTTCTACTCGAAGACTCTTATCTGACACATATTTTTGCTACTCACTTGTTTTAACATTTATTTATGGTCATAATATAGCATTGAACTTGTAGCCCCATTTATTTGCTTCATTATGTGGTATTCAGACTGGCTAAAAGTACAGTAGTTCATCGATAGTAGGTATAACAATAACTTATGCAAAGAAACATTGATTCACACCCGCGTCAGAGAATGTTCGGGCAAACAAAGACGTCAAACACCTGTGCCAGGGTATGGATTAAGGAGCTACTTGAATAAATAAGTAGTGGCTCCAGTCTAGAAAACAGGGATTAATGGCCAGAGGGTTTGTTGGGCTGACCACATGACACCCTCTATTCATAAATGCTGGGACTATCTTTGCCAATGTGCGGTGGCCGCTTGATCAGTATAGCTCACTTGCAGGCTGACACCATAGAGTTTATTTATGGTGATACTTAATACAAATATTGTGCTTATTTTTCATTTTCAAGAAAAGAATTTAAATCTTATGTCTTTTCTAATCGGTTTTCTCTATATTTTTACTGTCACAACACTTAACAAAAACAATTTGGTTAGAGTCATATGTATGCCCTATAAACATTTCTCTATCACAGGGCTATTTAGCTAGACCACAATGGAACAACTCAAAATACTTAAACTAGTAGAATAGTTTTAATAATGTTCATATCTATTTGGTAATCTACTTTGTTATTCTTTTATTCCCTTCTCCTTATTTGAGCCTAAGTTTTCTATGTATTTAAAATAAATCATCATCATAATATATAAAGTATTTATAAGCTTGGTAATATAAGTGATTATTTATTTGATATTTTAAATATAATCTTCTAATTTCTCTAGACTATTAACATTTCTAATGTTTAACTTTATTAAACATACAATTTTATTAACATACTATATCTATACAATATTTCACAATACAGTGCTTTTCCTCAGACCCTAAGATGATGTAACATATAACACCAAAACATGTTGTCATATAAAACTAAGGCTCATAAAAGGAGAAGGGAATAATAGAATAACAAAGAAGATTTAATTTTATAGTCAAATAGAGCTCTGCATTTTCATTGCATTAACACCGATAAAGTAGGGGTCTGTAATTACAAGTTTTTATCCAAGTCAAGTTCAAGATGCTTCTCAAAAAGCTCCCAAATACCAAGTCAAGGTTTAATTTTAGTTCAATAAATTTATAAAATTAGTTCTTTCATTTTCATTCCTGAGCCAAGCTTTTTGATAAATACTTTGATCAAGCTCACCAGATATATGGACTCAGCAATATTGTTGATGGATGAGTGGATGACTCATTGTTTACTCTTTTCACTGTCTGGTTGCTCTTTGGGAAATGTGCAAAAGATATTATGAAAGGACGATATGGATGGAATAATTTTAACAAAGAGTAGTATAAATACATCTAGGTATTAAAATGTTTTTAAACCAGTGACTGAGTAAATTGTTTGTTGAATTGAGGAAGGAAGGAGACAAATAAAAATAAAGACATAGGAGATATAGAAAGTATTCTCTTTATATAACTATATGGCTATATGGCTGGTACAAATATATATATTCTAGTGCAAGAATGTATCAAGTATAACCTAGTGCGAACGTGTACTTCACACAACTGCCGTAACTTCTTTATCAGATAGTAGGGAGATATTTGTCTTTCACTGATTAATGTCCAGGTTAGCACCAGGTGATTAGCTGCATTACAGATGGTAGGGTTGTAGTTTAATAATCTCTGATTAAAAATAACTAATTTTTCAATTACTCTTTTTCACAAGTTTATTTAAAACTAAATAATTGATCTATTTATTTAAGATATTTTAATTTTCAAACCATGTTATTTATTTTAAAAATAACTATGCTATTGTCATTTCATAATATATCTTTTTATTTTCAATACATTAATGTTTATTTACAGAGGGAAGTTTTGATATTGTATATTTATTAAACTCAAACTAGACTTGATACTTAGGAGCTTTATAATAAACTCACTTGCACTTGACTAGAATTAATAAACCTTTAGATGGCAAGCCACTATTGAATATACATCACATTATAAAACAAAGTAAAAACGAGGTTTGTTTGCTTTGAGTAGAAATTTATTTTGTCATATATTGTTCTTTCGGGGTAATTTTGTGGAGCTTCAATGTTTCAAATATTTTTAATAATACTGTCAAAATAAAATCTTATAGATGCAATCATATTTACTTGTTTCAGCTGCGAGGTAAAGGTCTTGACAATGCCCTCTTAGTGCGAGACTATAACCTTATGACATGGCTGGGAGCCAATAGTTTCCGCACCTCCCATTACCCATATGCTGAGGAGACTCTGCTCATGGCAGATCAAGAAGGTTTTATGGTCATTGATGAGAGCCCTGCTTGCAGTTTGGAGTGAGTGCACACAACTGAATAAACTGTTGTGTAATAGACAATTGCACTTAGAACACTTCTTTCAATAATGAGAGTGAGAGAAACATTTAGTCACTTATGATGTCATCTAAGGATATTGGACACAAAATAATGGGCACTGTATGTTTTTAGTGTCTATTTGATGTGACTCTATCTTGTTAAAAACACTACAATTGACTAAGACTAAGATAGTCAACATCAGTACTGATAACAGGGCCGCCTGGGGTATATAGGGGAAAAATTAGTTGCAATGGGAAATTTTTTGCTTTTGCGCTTGTATATTAGCCTCCCTGTTTAGGCGAATTACCAGAGAATACATTCCCACCTTGTTTGCTTTGCTTCAACCTAGAAAATTTATTGTTCTGTAGAGATGAGGTCTGGCTGCAAATAATATAGGTAGTGCAGAAGCATTGTCCTTGACAATAGTAACGGGACCTAACCCTTGGCCAACATTCATAACAAGAGGGTTGTAACTTAACTTTTTAAGGACTAGGAAACATACACCACCAAGTAATGTCAGCTTGGACCTCCTAGTTTGTACTGTACATATTTGTATGGACATAGAATAAAGCATTGTTATAGTTCCATATTCATTGTTGTCATTGTAAATTGTAATATTCTTAAAGTAATCTTTAAATGCTTAATTATGTGTTTGTGTTAGTGTTAAAACTGCCACACATGAATGATCTATTTATTGTGTTTTGCTCAAAATTTTACTTGTAGCGTGGTGGTAATTAAATTTATTCGTGTGCAGGGCTTAGTTGGCATTTGTAGTAATTTCTCTTGAGCATGACAAGTTTCGTAAGTACAAATTGGGTGTGCAAAAAAAAAAAAAAACACAGACATGAACAGTTTATCTCCAGTGAGAGAGGAGCTTTTGATTTTAATACATGCTCATCTTATATTTACTACCTGATATCATTAATAATTATGAACTTAAAGATTTTTGAATTACTGATCCTCAAAATGGTTTTTCACTCTTTCTCTTTGCATGAATACAGGTGCTCTTACTATAATATTCAACCATACTTATCCCTAACTCATTAGTGTAATTAGTACATAAGCATATAACCCGAACGGTTAGGAAGATGCGGTACTAAAAAGCAGGGGGGCAGATGATAACCTAACCAGGGGCCCCAAAAACGAAGTTTTCCTAGGGCCCGTGTCTGCTAAGGTCGGGCCTGGCTGATGACATAATGAAGTTAGATTAAATATACTAAAAACTCATATAGCCCCCTTTAAACTGTTCTAAGTGCTTACTGGTGTGAGCACATCACAAATTGGTGATATTGTTCTCCTGTTCAGCTCTGAGAAAGTATGGGTTGAACAAAGTCAGTTTGCTTATTATGTGGTTCAATAATATCTAAAGTTCTGAATTTCTAAGGTTCAGTGATCCTCCAATTATTTATTGGTATTAGTCAATACCAAACAATGCAGCAAAAAAAAAAAATCATTAAAAAATGAGGCAATAACATCAGTCTTAATTAACCTTAATTTTCTGGAAAGATTTAATTTGTGGTGAAATTATTTACTTTATTTTATTATTATTTTACTAAAACTTTGCAATGCTTACAATCCTCTGATTGGGAATTTATGTTTGAAGCATGATGATGTAATGATGTCAACCTCAGTAAATGCTTTTGAACAAACTATTTTATGTATTGGAATAAATAAACAAAGAAAAGGTAGATATATTTATTACTGATTCTAGAAATATTGAAGTATTTTTAAATGTTTTGTAAACTATTAATTCCAGACATTTATTTAATGTGTAATTTAAGAACTGTTTAACACAGTGAATACTAGCACCTCACACTATTTATTTTATTCCAAATATCAAATTTTTCTAGTGTACATGAACTTGGTCAACTACAAGTACAATGAGGTGTACATATTAACTTTATCTACATGGATGATTGCAATATATTCTGGTGATCTGCCAGCTCTAATTTTATTACTTTTAAGATAATGTTAATATTTAAAGATCTAGTTACTTGATTAATTTCCCAATGATGTGTTATTATAGTGGGTTTGATGTCATCCTGCTAGAAGAACACAAGGTCATGCTTCAAGAGATGGTCCTAAGGGATAAAAACCATCCTAGTGTAATTATGTGGTCCCTGGCCAATGAACCCAGGACTGATAAACCAGAAGCTGAAGACTACTTCAGGTATGCACTTGGAAATATTCAAATTTATGTGCTCCTCATCAGGGTTGGATTGAGACATGCAATACCATCTTACTATATGGAACATTGAGCAATTGCCCAGGGACACCCTTGTGAATTTATCACCAACTGATTAATGTTGACTATAAAGTGATTGAAACTAACTTTAAGGAATGGAAAAGAGCCTACAAATGATGATGATGATGATAATTTATTATTATTATTATCATCATCACTATCATCACCATCATCATCATCTTTTCATCATCGTCATCATTATCATTATATATATTTTTTTTTTTTTCTGTTTACAACAGGTCCATTCCCTTTAACAGTGAAACTTAGACCTCCAATGCACCCTGTCCTCTGCCTCTTCCTTCAGCTTCCAGAATTTTCTTCTTTCCTTCAAGTTATCGAGTATTTGAATCCTACTTCTTCCTAAGCTCCTTTTTTCCTCAACCTTTCCTTCTATGACGTCGTGCAGAAGACAGTTCCTCCTAAGGATGTGTCCGATCCAGTTTGTTTTGCGCCGAAGACTCACATCCAAAATGCATCTCTTCTCACTTACCCTTCTTAGGATTTCTTCATTTGTCACCCTGTCTGTCCACCTGATCTTCTCAAGTATTCTCCAGCACCACATTTCAAAGCTCTCCAAATAGTTTATTTCCATCTTCCTTAGAGTACAAGTTTTTGCTTCATACAGTGCAATGCTACAAATGTAGCATTTCTTCAGTTTTTTCCTTAGTTCCAAACTCAACTTGCTGGTCTCCTCTTGTTGAAAGCTTCCTTGGCCATGGCGATCCTCGACCCAATATTTTTAGTGCAATAGGCATCCTTTTTCAGAATACTTCCCAGTTACTTGAACTTCTCTACGTTTTCCAAATCCTGGTTTTCAATTTTGATTTTCAGCGGCTCTTCATTTTTTGAAAATATCATTACTCTTGACTTTTCAATGTTGATCTCTATGCCATGTATTCTCCCTCTCTCCACTAACCGGTCCAACATTTCCTGCAACTCTTATTTATTTCTGGGAAGCAATGCTAGATGATCTGTATATTTTATTGTGTTGATGACCTTTAAACATCGATTGGGAATGCCAGGCCTCCACCGTGGTTCGGATTCCACGTTAAACTGTAGGTCCTTCATTTCATCTCACAATCACCCTACCATTACACATTAGTGTAAGTGTGTATAACCCGAACGGGTAGTAAGACGCGGTGCTAATAATAATAATATTAATAATAATACATATCGATTATTCTTGCACCTGATTGCTTAGTGTCCTTTAATGACCTGAATCAGTAATCAGCTGATTCCTCTGAAATTGGTGTTTTATAATTGGATCAAAAAATTTTGTTTAAGTTTTATATCTGAAAAGGGTGACCTGGTGGTCTAGAGGTAAGGTGTCAGACTTCTGTGCTGGCGGCCGGGGTTCGATCCTCGGTCCCGGCAAAGATTTATCTGATTACCAAACCCTTCCTTCACCTCTGACAAGACATCTTGTGAATGTGAGGAATGCCAGGCCTCCACCGTGGTTCGGATCCCACGTTAAACTGTAGGTCCTCCATTTCATCTCACTATCACCCTACCATTACACATTAGCGTAAGTGCGTATAACCCGAACGGGTAGTAAGACGCGGTGCTAATAATAATAATATCTGAAAAGTTTTTTCCTAACTATATTAGATCTTATAAGAAAGTATTTGATTATGTTGTAAAGTTTATTTCTCTGTTATATGTTTATGATTATTATTTTTCTTGTAGAGTACATTAAGTTACTGAAGCATATTTTGGGGAAATATTAGCTTATTAAAACATCAATTGTATAAACTTTTAAATCAAGAAGGTGTAGAAACACACTACAATAATGGAAAGTGATAGTGAAGTAAGCCAACCTGAAAGGATAGTTAGGTTAGGCAAGAAAAAACACACTTCTCTATTTCTTCTTACACTTTTACACATACCACTTTTTAAAAATTTCACAGTTGCACATTGTTTTAAATTTTTGGAAATATTTATTTTTCATATGAAAATACATTATTGAAAAAGTAATATACCCGAAAATTCAAACTAATGTGCAACTGTGGAAGTTTTAAAGAAGTGGAAAGTGTAAAAGTTTAGGACGACATGAAGAGAGAAGTGTGTTTGTTCTTAACTAGGCCTAACCTAACTATCCTTTCAGGTTAGCTTCCTTCATTATCACTTACTTAACATCATTGTACAGTGTTTCTACACTGTCTTGTTATACATTTCCAAGCCATCATGCAATTATTCATTTTATTAACTTTGTTTTATAATTGTTATTGTAATTTTAATGTCCTTAAATTATTATTACCACTGTGTCTTATTACCCATTCGGTCTATACTATGCACTTACACTAATGTGTAATGGTAGGGTGATTGTGGGATGAAATGGAAGACCTACAGTTTAACGTGGAATCCGAACCACGGTGGAGGCCTGGCATTCATTGTCCTTAAAGACATAAGTGTTGAAACCATTTTAATTATTTGTTTTTCTATTAGTTTTTTATTTGAGTGTTCTTGTTTTTTAAATTGTGTTTTATAAGTGTTATTTCTAATTTAGAAATCAATATTTCCATTATTTAACTTTTTTTTTTCAAAAGTGAGTTATTTACTATTTTTTAAAATGGGTGTCATTCATATTTTAAGAACATATGTTTTAATATACTTTTTAACATTTTAAAATTATGAATAGGCCTATACTCGAACTCGGGAGCTTTTAGAGAAATACTCGACTCAAATGAAACAACCTAAGCTCGCAGACCCTTAAAAATTACACATTGTCACTATAAAATCATTTAGTTAAGATAGGTAATAAGTGAAACATTTATTTTGTAGTGTACAGTGACTAAACTTTCATTGCTGCTAGACAGAACTATGCGGACATTTTTCACTGAGTGAGTGATTCAGCAAGTGTGGTTGGCTCACTGTTTGTGTAGACAAGAATAATTCCTGTCTAGACAAAAAGATGTTAAGTGAAAATGCTGATTTCCTATTCAGCTCTGTTTGTTGGTCTATACATTTCAACTGGGGATGGCATCCTTGAGTTCCTCAAATCCTTAAGGATATTCAAGATTCGAGAAAATTTCAGATTCGAGACACAAATCCTTAAAAATACATTAATTTTTCAAACAAAACTTGTTTTAGAGCTCTATTACCACCTATTGGTGGTTCAGAAACAATTACAGGATGAACTTACATACAGGCCCCAGATCAGTAATTTAACATTTAACTGAATGTATGAAATGAATGGATTATAAGAAAGATTATAACATTTAGTTACTATTTCTATTTTCTCTTATTGGATTATTTTTATATTTCCTCTGATTTTCATAATTTTTTTTAAGATTTGGATTTTTAGAATAGTGGATTCAACCCAACTCTAATCTCAACCTCACCCTCCCCTGATAATATACACAAGCCCAGTGAATTATCCTAGATCCACTCTCTCTCTTACCCTCCATCCTCAACCCATCCACCCAGCCTCCTGTGACCTGGCAATATACGAGGTATGGCTATTAAATAACCGGAATGAAGTCATAACACTTTTTATTCATCACCAATTACAGCAGAAGTTTTATTGGCTTCATTGTACTCCCCTTGGCGATCCCTACACCGCTCCATATGACGTTTCCATTGTTTAAAGTAGTGCTGGAAGTCCTCTTCTGTCAGCTGGTTGAGAACCTCCGTCGCTTTTGCTTTAACCACTTCCAATCTTTCAAATCTTGTCCCCTTCAGCGCCGACTTGACCTTGGGAAATAGAGAAAAAGTCACAGGGGGCAAGGTTGGGCGAGTACGGTGGATGTTCCAACACGGTGATGCCGTATTTTGCGAGGAACATTTTCACAGGCAAGGCAGAATGGGCTGGTGCATTGTCTTGGTGAAGGATCCAGGACTTGGTCTTCCACAAATCGGGTCTTTGTCTTCTCATACGCTCACGTAGGGCCGTCAGAACCTCGATGGAGAAATGTTGATTGACCGTCTGACCCTCGGGTACCCAGTGAACGTAGACAATGCCACGAATGTCAAAAAAGACAATCATCATTGCTTTGAATTTGGATTTGCTCATCCTGGCTTTTTTTTTTTCCTTGGCAAGCTTGGGCTCTTCCAATGCGTGGATTGCCTCTTTGTTTTGGGATTGTAAGTAAAAAACCACGATTCATCACAAGTAATCACCTTGTCTAACAAATCTGGATCAGTGGCGATGTTGTTTAGGATTTCAGTACAAATGTTTTGTCTTGATTCCTTTTGCTCGGGAGTGAGGAGTTTCGGCAACATTTTTGCGCAAACCTTCCGCATGTTAAATGATTCATGCAAAATCTATCGAACTTTGTTTGTCGATTCCTGTCATTTCAGCAAGCCCTCGGTTGCTCAGACGATGATCAGCACGGATTAATTTACCAATTTTTTTAATGTTTTCGTCCGTTTTTTGATGTTGAGGGCCATTCTGGGCGCCGATCGTCTTTGGTCATTTCACACCCTTCTTTAAACCGTTTAAACCACTCAAAAACTTGTGTGCGGGATACACATTCATTCCCGTAGACTTCTTTCAACATTGCATAAGGTTCTGTGGCAGTTTTCCCTAGTTTAACAAGAAACTTGAGGTTAACCCGTTGCTCCGTCTGACCACTTGGCATTTTTCTGACACGCCACTAGTGCGTAGACTAATTCAATCAACTGCTACAGTCAAACTGAGCGACCTGCTGGCTTGTCTAGCGAGCTCAGGGTGGGGGAAGAACCATCAGACACAGTCATGTTCAAACATGTCGCGGCACGCTCGCAGTTTGCTGGGAGCAGCATCAGTCCGGTTATTTAATAGCCACACCTTGTACACAAACCCAGTGAATTATCCCAGATCCACTTCCTTGCTTACCCTCCATCCCTCAACCCATCTACCCAGCCTCCTGTGGCCTGGCAATATACACAAACCCAGTGAATTATCCCAGATCCACTCCCCCTTCTAACCTCCACACCTAAACCCCCTCAAGACGATCCTGGGCACTTAACCATATATGCTGTGTGTTTTACAGGTCTATATTAGAGTTCACTCGAGGACTAGACAATTCAAGGCCAATCACATTTGTCACCAGCCAGGGTGTCCATATTGACAAAGCGGTAAGTTGCAATAAATTCAAAATTTCTATGTCCCTTTTCTTTCACTGCTTGTTTTAAGTGAGTGATAGGGGAACTTATTTTATAGATACCAGAAAAGAATTAAGTAACAAATAAATCTATTATAACAAACAAATAATAAGATAAAGGATTACCTTAGAGAAAAGCTTTTATGTTAAATGGTTGACCGTTATAAAAGTTGAAAATGTTCGATCGGACCACCTGTTGGCGATACAGAGTAGCAGTGAATACATCAAAGTTGAACAGAGCAAGTGGTTGGATTTATTATTATTATTATTATTATTATTAGCACCGCGTCTTACTACCCGTTCGGGTTATACGCACTTACGCTAATGTGTAATGGTAGGGTGATTGTGAGATGAAATGAAGGACCTACAGTTTAACGTGGAATCCGAACCACGGTGGAGGCCTGGCATTCCCCACATTCACAAGTTGTCTTGTCAGAGGTGAAGGAAGGGTTTGGAAATCAGATAAATCTGTGCCGGGACCGAGGATTGAACCCCGGCCCCCAGCTCAGAAGTCTGACACCTTACCCCTAGACCACCAGGTCACCCCTTAGGTTGGATTTAATAACTCTAAATATACAGGTACTGATTGTTGCTAGGGAGAACAAGTGTCTAAGTCAACTCAGCCACGGTAAAATGAGAAGTAACGTTGAGAGAATACATTCTAAACAATATTGCGGGGCTGTCGCTGGAGCAAACTTAGAAAGGCAGGTCATGAATACTACAGAAACAATTTCTAATAGATACATACTCATATATCCCATAGATTTAGAGTTACTTAGGAGAATATCTTCCAAGCTAACTATCTTGTATTAAACCTCAAGGAGGGTCACATATAACCATGGAGAAATGTCCTGTATGAGGATCTTCTATATTTTATGTAAATACTGCAGATGGCTATCAGGCATCAACAGCAAATTGTACTATGGCCGGTCCTTTCCTAATGAGTACTGCCAGAGCAATCAATAGTGCATATGACTACCCACACCCTGGGGTATACAAAACACATAGTAGATACTATATTTTGATACATAGATACATAAAGCGCCCATCGGGCCAAAAGAAAGTACTATCTACGCAAGCCACTACTTTACACTATTTCTCACAAGTTGTGCACCGCAAATAGTAACACAAAAGGTGCCAACTAGACAGCATACAGTTTCTGACCTAACAAGGTCCCAGACGAAAGTGCTGCTTGTAGCCATTAGAAAATAACAAACGTGAAACTGCCGTTTTAGGGCGTCATGAAATATTACTATGTCTTAAAAGTTTTAGTAAAGAAATATGAATTCATAGAATAGAGAACTTGAACACCTGGTCCTACACACATATAGAGCATAGAGCCCTCATATTTAAACTATGTCTGATGGACATAGGGAAAAAGGACAGCCAGAGAATCTGACTGTGTCTGAAGGACTTAGAAAGCAAATATTCGACTATATATATATCTGAAGGACTAGAAATATAATTTTAACTACTGTCCGAAGACACATCAAAACAATCTCTCCATCACTACAAATTATGTCTGAAGGACATATCAATCAAAAGATTAACTACTGACACAATACTTGATGAACTAGAGTAAACTTCTTCTGCGACGCTGCGAATAAACAGACACTAAAGACATCATGGCCGTCAGTATTTGGTGGTGCTGGGGCAGAAGTTCTTTCTTCAACGATTAGTTACAATAAAGGAGAATAGAGGATAGAGAGAGAGAGAGAGAGAGAGAGAGAGAGAACGAGTTTCAAGGATTCTCCGCATGGACAGTGGCGCTCTTTCGTAGGACGGTTGGGTTGAGGGAGAACATCTTTCTTTTCAACCATGTGTGTCTGACGATGAAGACTAAGTAATGTTGGTGCTGCTGGAAAGGTCAGCCACCTCGTGGAGATTGTATCCGCTAACATCCAGTCCATGTGAGTTGATATCTGCATTATAATAAAGGAATATATTAGTTTTAATTCTCTTCTTTTAATCCCTTTACTTTATTTTTTCTTTGATATGATTGTAGATGTCTTTTATATAGAAGACACTTTTAGGTCTCTTGAATGGGTGCAATTTCCTTTCAGCTCAGTAATATTATACAAAATCATGGATGATTAAAACTAGAGTTGAGTCAAATTTACTATTTTACAAATCTGAATCTTCGTTTTTCTCAGGAATCTCGAATATCAAATTCGAACCCAAATCTTTGAAAAAATTATGAACTTCAGAGAAAATAAAAATAGAATGAACTAATAAAAAATAAGAAATAGTAAATAAATGTTAAAAGAATTTCTTATGATTCATTCATTATAACATTCTCACAATCAGTTGAGTGTTTAAATTAATGGTCTCGAGCCTGGTTCTGAACCACAAATAGGCAGTTAGTAGAGCTTTAAAACAAATTTCAATTCAAAAGTTGAAGAAAAAATATAATAATTATAATAATAATTTATTCTTCAATTAGAGTCTCAAATCTAATATTTTCTCTAATCCTTGGATCTTGAATATCCTTAAGGATTTGAAGGTCTCATCCTTAATTAAAACAAAGGTCTATTGTTGCTTTGTTTTAGGTACAGTACATGGACATTATCTGTGTGAACCGGTACAGAGCTTGGTACAGTGATCCTGGAAGATTAGACTTAATATCTTACCAAGTTGAGAGGGAACTCACCAATTGGCACGATCGGTTCAAGAAGCCAGTGCTGGTGACAGAATACGGGGCCGGAGCGATATCAGGAATGCATGTGGTTTGTAAACATGTTGTAGTAGATACTGATATGGATAGCGATAAATATATATATTATTATTAAAGCTATACCAATAGGATATCAAAACACAGTATCAATGAAAACTATGGTACTCGTTTTGGTTTAAATATTGAAAAGCAAGAAATATGGCCGATGAATGGCATTATTATATAATATAAAACTAAATTATTAGTCTAATGGAAGCATACAGCAGCTTTACAAAAATTCAATATTAAATTACCAATTTCATACAAAATCAAACAATTGAAATACATTAACAGTGATGCTCAAGCTACTGGTTGGTAATTTAGGTTTTACTTGTGTCACTTTTGAGTCTTGTTTGAGTATCTCAATGGGATAAAGGTTTAATTTTTTACAACTCTCCATTCCTTCATAAATTATTTTGAACTGATACCGTTGTCAATTCACTTTAACAAGGTTGTGTTTCAAAAAATGTGAATAGGGCATTTGTCGGGCAGTGATAGCGAGTTTTGTCAATGAGGTAAGAGAATGGGAGCAAAGCGGAAGAAAAATTAATTGAAATAATTTTATCTTAAAACAATATCACACTTCGTAGATGTTTGGAACTTTTCAAAATAATTATAATACTTTCTAAATGTATTTAGAAGATGATTCAGGAAAGATGGATAGAAACATATAAAAGGAACAAACACACTATGGCTTTTACAATGAAAATAAGAACACAGTTCACATTTTACATTGCTACCACTGGACAAAGAGGCAGTAATTGCCTCTTGAAGAAACTCAATTATAACCACTCAATCCCCAGACCTCTAGGTTTCATTTAATCGGAACTCATCAGAAGGAAGTGAGAAATATGAAATTCAACTTCCTAACTAAGGAAACCAAAAAACGCTTTCTAAAAATTATTATGCCCCTTCCTTATATTCAAAATCTTTACCAAACCTATGTTGTTTTTTTCAACAGATTGAGAAAACTAGCCAAACCAGGAGTTATAATTTAATTTAGTCCATCGTGGGGGAAAAACCCAGGAAAGAGCTTAAATTTTGCTATTTGTTGGAAATATAAAGGTGAGAACCACCCCAAATAGCTTCTACAGCCATCTAATTTAAAAAATCTTGGTTGGAACACACTAGATAGATTCTATAGGAATGAATCTCTATTTAATGAAAGTTCTGGGGAAGTGTCACTTCAAACATCTGTGAGAGGAATTTGATTTTCAAAATATTCGAGGTTTCCTCTTAAAATAGTTTCTAGGTGCATTCCTTTTAAAAACATTTTTTGGGTCTAGTCCTTGGATCCCCCTTTGACTTAGAGGCCAATTTTTAACTTTTTTTAATCACTTTTTTCTAAGCTCCTACACAAATAAGGTTCCACCGCCACCGAGTGTAGCACATTTGCATAATACCACTTTAACTTCCTACTTTACTACTAAGATTATTGGTATTTTCAACAAACTTTTTAAACATTTTATTTCAAAATCGTTTGTCCAATTTTCACATCCAAAAACAAAGACTTTTAGAAAATTGGGTAAACTATTCTTTGCGTCTTTGCCCGAAAAACTGAGAATTATTCTGAAATTATATTCTATTGTTTGAATGCCCACCTTAGCATAAGTGGGGATTTAAGTGCCTGTAAAAGTGCACAAGGGAATTACTATTAACCTTCAAATCACCATTATTTGAATCACAGTGGTGGTTGAAGGTCATCCATCTCAAGCATAATACTTCAATGAACTTGTTCAGTTGCCTGCGGTGATGTGGACAGAAGACTACCTTATGTTGACCTTAAAACAACACTTTCCTGTGTTTGATAAATTGAGGGGTGAAGGCTTCCTGCTTGGCGAGATGATATGGAACTTTGCTGACTTTCAAACACCTCAAGGTAGGTTTGGGAAGCTGTTCAAATAAACATTATTGTTGACTTCCCACCAGGATTAATTTTAATATATTTGTAATTCATAGTTTTTTGTTTGTATATGAAAGGGTTTTAAACAAATTTTAAAGTAAAACTAAGACAGTGATTTTTCTTTGATAGGCCTATTCATTACTTTTGCCTCTTAGGCGGGAAGCTTGGCGCCTTTTTAGAGTGTTTTAGAGGGTTTTGAGGGAAGACAGGTCTAGACTCAGGCAGAGGGCGGGAAGAGCTTGAGGAGTGCGAATGTTCCACTGCTGGTGGTTTTAAAAAACTTTTGAAGTTTTGTTTTAATGCAGTGCCTAATCAATATAAGTGGGAAGTGGGACCTAAAAGTTCCAGGAAACAATTTCACGCTGTTCACTGAAGGTGGATCGGGTGACCAGTTTTTTTATAATTTATTTTCACCCAGCGAAAGGAAGACGCCTTAGGTGAGATCATTCCATCTTGGAACTACCATCACGATAGCACTTAAATTTACATCATATTCAGGCTGCCTACAAGTTCTCCCCCCTTAATTTTTCTTCTCAATTCAATTTTTTTTACCTTTTGTATTTTTATTATCATGGTTCCCGCATTAAGGTTACAGGGAAATCCAACTATTTAATTGTGTATAGCTAATGAAAGACTACTTTGAACTCCTATCAAATTTAGTCAAGTTTTTTTTCTTAATTTGGAACATTGAGACTCCCTACTATATTTTTCATTTTATATTTGCATATTAATTATTATTATACATTTTTTGTATCTCTTCTTAATTGCAGCATATCCTCAGTAGGCTGCTTATTAATCTGTTGTTTGTGTCCTATCGAGGATATTATATATTTTATTTGTCTGGTGTATTATAAAATGGGGCTAACCGAGACATACCATTGAACCCTGCTGAGCAGGAATAACAATGGACGTCAACAGGTAAGGTTGTTTTCGGAGTATTACAGCGTCTTTCATTCACTCCCCTAGCCCAATGCATTTCGAGGTTTGTCTACCTACAACCAGAAGTTTCCCCGAGATTAGATAATTATTTACTCCGTTTTTCCTTATTAAAAGTACCTTCATTTGGTCGTTACATATATTTATAATATTAGACGTATTAGAGTAGATTTCTTACAGTGTCTCTTTTATAACTCTCTTAATATTTACCAAAGAAACTACATGTCTCTCACTTGATTCTCCATGATTAAATTCAAAAGTGTTCGATAAAATGTGTTTGACTATAAAAAAATTGCATTATTAATCATAGTCAATTAATAAAATTAAAAGGTGGAAAATCACACCAGTATATTATTAAAAGTGTTATTTTATTTAACAATAATCCTAAAGAAAGTCTAATCTTCAATATAACTGTCTAATCGAGGAGAAAACATGAACTCTTCAAGATGCTCAAACAGTACAATACAATTTTTTATTGACTTATGGTTTTAGGTTGAGTTGGTTTGGGGTCAATTAAATTGTAATTCTTGTATGTGTTGTGGTACGCTCTACATCCTATAATGAACCATCACTTATATTGTGAGCACACATTCTCATTTTACAACCAGAAAGATAACCTAAATAATTCAAGGTAGATAATGTGTGAATATGGCATGCTGCACTATATCCTCAATTCCGTCAACTGCAACTGAGCCATGGTGGCAACGGTTTTAGGTTTAGACAATGGGCGGCCCTAAGGTGACACAATGATAATCTTTTACAAACATCTCAAAGAGCACCCAGGATAAACCTGGTTGATTTTTTTTTTTCTCTTGACAGGACAGACTAAACACTTAGAATCACTGTCTCAAGTGTAAATAAAACCATTAGAAAAGTTACTTAAAGAAACCAATCAAAAATAAATGTTGACAGTTAATTCTACTTGCCTGTTCAGTTTTTAACTAAAACATACTTGGTATTTGGGATTGACGACTGAGGAATCCCTATTTATAGCAACCAGGAGGACCACTGAATTAAACAACTCAGAATTAATTATTATTTTACTAAATCAAATGGAAGACCCTGTTAAGTCGCTTCATTTTAAATAAATAATAAAACAAAGGACTACAGGCCCATGTTAACAGAAAGCGACAACAATAAAACAAAATGCTCATAGCAAATGCAAAGATACACAATACACAACATATCACCCACCAAAAATAACACATATTTTTAACAACAAAGTTAGAAGGTCTTAAATAGAACACATAACATATAATAAACACTGAAAGCACTATTGTACACGAGTCAATTGTAGGGGACACAGCTTTTGTATCACCTGTTTGACAACACTGGATGACGTATGGATAGTAGCTACTCGAACACGATTGTCAAGACCACAATGGATTTCTTCCACCACTGCCAATCTCCACTGTAGATAGGGAACATCATCGACCTTCAGGAACACAACCATCCCTGGTTGAAGATCGAGGGATACAGTAGTCCACTTGGAGCGCTGCTGGAGCTGGCTTAAGTAGTCGGATGACTACAACTTCCACAATTGCTGGGTGCATTGTTGAACCAGTTGCCACCTAGACAGTCTGTTCATGGGAATGTATGTGTAGTTTTGACTCTGGTATTTGCAGTGATAGGCCCACCTATCAAGAAATGACCAGGGGTCAGACTTTGAGGCATACTTAAATTTGTTCAGAGACTGTAGACTACTCTTCAAAGGTTAGACTACTATTGCCTACAACACGTCTCATGTGGAATTTCATTGACTTGATACCCGCTTCCCAAAAGCCACCAAAGTGTGGTGATTCTGGCGGGATTCAATGCCATTGTATACCCTCAACACTTCCAAAACCAGCCACTTGTTCTTTAAACTTATCTTGAAATAACCTATAGATAGCTCAAAGAGAATTATTAGCCACTACAAAATTAGTACCATTATCACTGTAGATATTGTTACTCCGTCCGCGTCTGGCAGAAAATCTTTGAAGTGCTGCTATGAAGGCCTCTGATGTCAGATCGCTTACCAGTTCAATATGGATAGCCTTTATTGCAAAACACATGAATATCACTGTGTAGCATTTTACTTTGATCTTGCTATGCCGCCCACCTTGACAAATTAAGAATGGACCAGCATAATCCACACCACAGTTAAGAAATGGCCTTGCTGAACGTACACGAGATTCTGGTAACTGTCCCATCAGTTGTTGTGCTGCCCTTGCCTTTAGCCTGAAGCATTTCATACACTTGTGGGCTATGTGCCGTACAACACTCTTGCCATTCACTATCCAATATCGTTGTCCGAGAGCTGCAAGTAACAACTGGGGACCAGCATGAAGTAGTCTTAGATGCTCATTTTGGATGATTAATCTTGTGAGGTTGGAGCTTGCTGTCAAGATGATAGTGTGTTTCTGGTCGTACTCAACCTCAGCAGGCTGCATTCAACCTCCCACTCATAGAACACTGTCTTCGTCAAGGAAAGGATGAAGATGGCGAAGAACGCTTTCCTCCAATTTTTTAAGATCTTGGAGATCTTTAACCTCTTGGTGATATGATGATAGCTGTAGCTGCCTGAATAAATAATACAAAGTTGCTCGAAGCTCCTTCACCGTTTTCGAACCTTGGTGTTTAATTTGCTGTTTTCTTGCAGTGGTTGTGAAGCGAAAACAATAACTTATTACTCGCTGCAATCTGGTTAGTGATGAGAATCTTATGACAATTTACTCAGAATTTTATGTCACTGATTGGTTCTTACTTTCAGTTGTCTCCTACTCGGGTGTAATATTCTTGCAATGAGGCCATTGATCACCTTCCTTTGCCAGCCAATATGGCCCTTACCACCATTTGTTATTCTTGCAAAGGTCTTCTGGAGGTGCTACTCTGGAAAGGATATCAGCAGGATTGCATTGTGTTGGCACGTGTTTCCAATCACAATCTGATATCAAATGTTGAATTTCTGAGACCCTGTTTGTTACGAAGGTTTTCCATCTTGTAGGTGTTGCTGCCAGCCATGCTAACACAACTGTAGAATCCGTCCACTGACGTATGCTGTTAACTAGTAGACATAACGATGATGTGGTCTTATTTACAAGTCTCGCCAAGATTAAAGCACCACATAATTCCAAGCGAGGCAGTGATATATGCTGCAGAGGGGTCACCCCTGACCTAGAACACAGAACATGTACGCTGATGTCATCCTCTTTGTTGACACAACGAAGATACAAGCAAGCTCCAAATTCTTCTTCAGAATCTTCTGCGAATCCATGTATTTGGATGTTGGTTATAGTGCCATGACACTTAACCAATCGTGGTATTTTTAGGTTGTTTAGGAGTGGCATTTGATTGTAGAGCAAACTCCATTCTTCTTGCAGTCATATGGGAAGAAAATCATCCCACTGTAAAGAACATGACCATAAGCACTGCATAAATCTCTTGTAATGAAGGATCACTGGTCCTAGAAGACTGAGAGGATCAAAGATATGATACTTAGTACTATCCTTTTAGTGACTGGATCTTTATGAACCTTAACACATATATCAAATTTTAACTCATCCAGTGCAGGATGCCACAACAAACCCAGAGTCTTTACTCCCTCCGAATGGTTGAACATGAATAGGAGTTGTGTTTTTCTCTTCCCATCTGGGATGAAGTCAAGTAGAGAGGCATGGTTTGCACACCATTTGGCACACCATTTGTTGAGTTGGAATCCACCCCTTTCCAGTGTTTGAATTAGATCTTGCTGTAACTGCTTAGCCCTGTGAAGATTAGCATGTTCTGTCTTACATAGTTAAAATAAAACATTAGTACTACAATCAGTCAATACAATTTAGATAAACAACAAAACAAATAGGAGAATAGAGTTAAGAAGGGTAGCACGCCCCAGTTTTTTTTAAATAGGTACTGGGGTTAGGTCTAGGATAATGTTCAGGTTGTCCCTTTTCACTTAGTTGAATATATTTGTTATGTTAAGGTTATTATTCTAAGAATTGTTTTGTTGTTTATCTAAATTGTATTGACTGATTGTAGTACTAATGTTTTATTTTAACTATGTCTAAATAAACTAAACTAAACTGTTCTGTCTGAAGGTCATACATAAACATATTCTTTCTGATAGCTTCTGACGCTTCAGGATACTTAACTGATGCTTCATTAATTAACTGTATGAGGCATATGGTTGTGAGAAAGGAAGCAGATGATGTACCATATGTTACAGTTGTTAATTGATAGTGTTCTAATGGTGCCTCTGGGTTTGAGCACCATGATATGTGTTGTAAATTATAATCTATTGGGTCTATGCAAATTTGTCTGTATATCTTAGTGATATCAGCAGTCATCGCATATGTATGTGTTCTGAAATGTAATACTATAGGCTGTAGATCCTGTTGTAGGGTAGGACCAACCATGAGAATATCATTTAATGACACTCAGCTTGATGATTTATCAGAAGTATCAAAGACGACCCTTGTCTTTGTGGTCGTGCTACTTTCCTTGTGAACAGCAAGATGAGGTAAATAGAACACTGGTTCCATAGTAGCATTGCACTCTTAAGTTGGGTTGGAATGAGGTGCAGGCAACAGCTTCATGTGGACCAAGCCCTGGTACTCCTCCATAAAACTTACATAATTTTCTCAAAGAACTTCGTTCTTGCAGAATTTCCTTTCCAGATGTTAGAATCTGTTCTTGGCACCGATGATGAATTCACCCAATGAGGCATGGTCTGTCCTTCAAGGCAAAGGCACAACAAAACGTCCTGTTTCATCCTTTGATGTATTCTCAATAAAGAGCTGCTCACAAACCTTTCCTCATCGGCGCATGGAAAAGATACTAACTCTTCTTGTTCCCTGAACCGTTGCAGCTGCTTGCTTCCAGCACTCGTTGGCATCCTTCCAGCACTCGTCCAGTAATAATCCAACCCAATTCTGCCTCCTGTGGTACAGGATGATTTTGATCATGTGTCTGCCGCCCACTCTTTAGTAGGTGCAGGAACAGTTAACCGCCTAAAAGCAAGTCTATATGACCAGGGATGTGAAACTGATCATATGATAGCTTAATGTTGTCAGGGATACACCACTCACCAATGTCTAGACGTGTAGCTGGCATAGCACCTGTAATATTGGGAAGTACATAGCATGTTACATTAGCCGAGTACTCTGAAAACCTTGACATTAATTGTATGTCTACACTCTGTGAAACTCTAAACGCAATGTCATTGATTCCTGCAATTGGCAATAGGTTGTGGCGACACCTCAGTTTTAACTGCTGAGCAAGTGACTTCAAGATAAAGTTCGACTGCGAACCACAATCTGAAAGTACTTTGTTTTGAGTTGTTTGTGTGGGGCTAAACTTTTGAATGTCAAAAAAATGTAAGCGCAATAAAAACTTAATAGTTATCTTATTAGAAATATTCCAACTTGAAGAGTAACTAAAATAATTATGTGTCATTTTAGAGGTGATTCGGCCGGTGCGCTGTGTAAAGGGCCTGTTTACCAGAGAGCGACAGCCAAAGATGGCAGCACATTTGACAAGGTGGCGCTATTGGAGCCTGGCTGCCAACATGACTGGAATCGCTCTACCTGCAGACCTCATGTTCATTGGAGTACCTTAATATTATTATTGGCATTGTCACAGAAGTGATAATCTGACAACAGTTAGGTCTTAGCTTCGAAACACAGAGTTTCAGATTACTTGTCAAGTATGTTTGTTGTTTATGTTTTATCAATTTTGTGTTTGTAAACATTTAAAGTATGTTATCACATTGAAAGCTTGAATATACTGTCGAGTGTCGAAAAATATAATTATTACATGTATGTGAATTAATTTTAGTTCCTTCTTTGTATGCTTAAGCTTGGTTGAAATAAATAAATTTACTCGGATCTACATCCCAAAATTTAATCAACTTATTAATAGGGATTGGACCCTTAAAAAAATGTTTTTCATATGTTCTAGTTAAATTTGTTTTAAAGCTCTAATACCAGAACCAATTATAGCTATAGGATAAACTCAACATTCAGGCCCAAGACCTGTAATTTAACACTTAACTGAATGTATGAATGTTGTAATGAATGGATTTTAAGAAATAATGTTAGCATTTAGTTACTACAGCAGTGTCTCAATATTTCGACCTTCGGTTATCTGACATCCCGTTAAATGTGACATATCCTGACATGCAATTTACATTGTTGTGCAGTATCCACATGCTTCCCACTACCTTCGTTTCTTTGTCAGCGAGAGAGTCACATACCTCCGTGGTTGTAGCTCTGTTCTCCCACCTTAGTGAATGTTTGCACTAGACTTGTTCATAGTGTGATTGAGTTTTGCAGTTTCCCATTAATCTAATTTTACTGTGAGGATTATATCAATTGAAAATAGAAAAAAAGTATATCTTTTAATTGATGAAAAACTTCAGGCCTTAAAAAAGATTAATTACAACAAAGCCTATTTCATACCTATTCTGTACTTCTATTTACAATAATTTGGATTTGTTTCTCTGCCCTCCCCCCCTCCTACACCTGTTTCCGTATTATTCTACATTTAGATAATTGTATTTTCTATTATTCTATTATATTTAGTCTTATGTTAAGAATTTTTTCAAAGATTCAAATTCGAGATTTCTGATTAAATCAGAGATTTTGATTCATAAAATAATGGATTCAACTCAACTCTACTATAATAAAAACGAATGAACACTAAACTTAGATCAAGAAAAAGGCCGCCGGAACTCCTCTTTAGGCAGGGGGAGGGAAGACATGACCTTTAACATTTTTTTATTATTGCCTTTCCTAGTACAGACCTAAGGTTCTGCCTTTACTGACCCAACCTGGATAATTTTAGAGATGTTTCATATTTTTATAATATGGTAAAAGGTTTTAAAAAAAAATTGCAGCAGGCTGATAGTTGGATCACCCTTATTGTATCCCATCCTTTCAGTCTTGCTTCTTTGCCAGCTCATTTGTGATGTGATCTCAGAACTACCAATCAAATAGTGTCAAGTTAAAATGTTCTTTTCCTAATTCCAAAGCCTTTCACAGTTTTCCCACATTCACTAATGCTTCCTATTTCCTTTGTTATTATTATCAGTCCACCACAATGTAAATAAAATAGAAAAGTAGTGTCAGTTGGAGTAATTTATGTCACACAACAGTTATATATTTTAAAATAAGTAGAGTAATGATGTTAGTTGGACATTGAAGTGGATTTTTTTTAAAGATTATTGAAAGTTTCACAATGTGACCTGATTTTTAACAGATTAGTTTGTCTTCCATTTCTGTTGAAATTATTTTTAGCCACGTGGTCTAAGAGGCTATTCTCGCAATAGACTAGACTGGTAGCCAGCCAATGATGAGATCCTGGTCAGGTGTAGTGAGGGTGGTTTTTTCCTAAATGGTTTCTATCTCCCCATACAAATGTATGTACACTTCCTCATTCTTAACTCATTAGTGTAATTAGTATATAAGAAAAATATATTAAAGCATTAAAAAAAATTTTACACATCTGTTTACTGATCATAAAAAAATGCTGTCAAACTTAAAAGGTATCCGATAAAATTACCTTCTCATTTTATAATTTGGAATATTTTCAAACAGAAAAAAATCTATTTTTTTAAATTAAGAAGCTTAAGAAAAGGATTTAAGGTAAGTAGAAGTATTTCACTAAAATTAGTTTGGAGAGAGGCTGAAAAATCACCAGAAAAACTGGACCTTTATACTGAGTCGAGATTGAACCCTAGTCTCTCAGATCAGTGTCAGGCAAACGATTTCTCCTGCCAACTCTGCCTTTCAAATTTACTCCTATGAATAAAATAGAATTATATTAGTTTACCAGCACTAATATATTTTCATAAATATAAACAACAATCAGGAATTATGTACACTAGCAAATGTAATAAAAAAAAAGTGAATGACAATCTTTGTAATGATATATTCATTATTCAGTCAGTTATAAACATAGAACCCTTTTAGGTAAACAATAATAATAATGGCAAACATGAGATTCTGTGTCAAATTTTATGCATGTATTTGTCCAAAAACAAATATTTTTTTATATTTTGAATAATATTCACCAACATTTAGGACAAATAGCTTATATACATATCAAAAGGACATTATAGTCATCTAAACTGTATTAGATAATTTTTAATTATTTATTCTTGTATTTTCCCATTGATGCACTATTCCTCAAACAAAAGAAAACAATATAAACATAATTATGCCTAACAAGTAAAAAAAAATCATAAAATTACAAAAAAAAAAAACAATATAATTAATATGTTTAACAATGAGATGACCCAAAGGCTAAATTATATTATAAAAATGGAAATTGACAAAAATAAAGACACTTGGTAGTTTTTCTTTATTTTTGTAATTTTCTATTATCATTACTATTTCAATTGGGAGAGAAAAAAATTAAAATAACAAATGGAGCTTTCTGTTTACAGTGAAAGGTAGCAGGCTAATCTTGCTTGGTTCCACTAGGGTGCAACTCATAAAATAGGACCTTAATGTAACTATTCAAGGTAAGACTGCCACCTTCTGGGCTAAATGGATGTACATCAAATAAAATTAAACTAAATTATTGCATTGAAATATGCTTTTTAGAAAAACTTAACATCAAAAATAATCAATCAAATGTATTTACTCTCTTTAAAAGCCCAAATCACTGCTGATTAACCTGAATATTAAAGAGTCATGAACCATAATTAAACCAAGAATTGCAATGATGTGCAGTTATATGCATTATTCACTCTCCAATAGCAAACTTGGGTTTGAAAGAAATATCAGCTTTGACTTAACTTCAAAAAAGATTAAAGCTTTGACAATTAAGAAGCTTTGTCAATTAAGATAATGACAGCTAAATTACTCAATCTTGGTCAATTATTGCCATTTTGAGCTGTAAAAAATAAATATGCATACAAAAAAAAATCTAGTAATTTAATTCTAAGTTGTGATAACTGGATTTATCAGAATAAAACTAATTACAAAAAATTGTGCAATAAAACATTCTAAATAACTTTAGGGCATAAAGATATATAGAAATCAATATTATTTTTAAAGCCTAAAACAAAAATAAAAATATTTGAACTTAGATTTGGCTTCGAGAATATTTCATGCATTCGAGTCAAATTCACTTTGAGTTGAAAAAGTGGACTTTACACACCCCATTTTTCAACATTGATGTATTATTCAAAATAGTGTCAAAATATTTCACTGGTCTCAATTCCAATGTTTACTGACGAAGACTTTCTGTTATTACACAACAATGCAATGCCTGATTTAGGCTGTACCTAATTAGGTGCTTTGCAAAGAGTGAGATGAACTTGTAAGATAAATTTAATAAACACGTTATTTAAAACAAATATTTATAATAGTGACAAACATAAAATCTCTAGCATAGTCTGCTTTGAATATATTATGTTGAAAAATTCAATTTACTAGTAAATTTTAAAAAGTACATCAGGTTAAACAAACATTTTAATTAGTATGACACTTTTAATAGTTCTTTCTATAGGCCCAAATTTTAGTTGAAACTTAAACACGACCAAAAACTGAATTAATCATCTATTGTTTGGAAAACCCACATCATCTGCTGTCTTTTACCATAACCAATTTGGCATATTAGAAAAATATTGAAATGTAAGTTGGTAGCCTTTTACCCTTCGCTCTAGAGCCAAGCGAAGAGAGATTTGTGGATGTAAAGCACACGTGGATTCTTTAGTTTCTCAAGATAAATTTAATAAATGTCTCATAAGCAATATAATTGTGCAGAAAGAAGCTTTTTTTTGTACATTCTTTTTAATTTTTCCTTCCAAATTAGCAATAATGATTGCCATTTATGACATGCGCAACCAACTAAATTCCACAAGGCTGTTAGTATATTGTCATGATGAAAGTCTCTTGCATATTGAAAACTTAGATAATTTATTTGGAAAATTTATCATTTTAGTGGTTATTAAAAAATGAAATACCAAAATGAAAAAATATTGATTTGAATACAAAATTGGTAGGCTACTGATTTTGTAATAGTTTAAATTTTATTCCTACTAGATTATGAAAAACAAAATAGCTGAGCTTCATGAATGTTGTTAAAAGTGGGCTCTACTATATTTAAATAGTGACATCTTTTAAATTTTGATTATAATTAATGTACAAATTAGAAAATTATAAATACTTTTAGAAACATACATTTCCTGGAGTTAACCTACTAAAGCATTTGAAGTGTACAGGGAAAAAGGGGGAAAGTAGAATTCGAACTTAAATATTAAGCCATTGCTCCTATTTGTTACACAATCACGAGATCTTTCTAATGCACTTTAAACCAGTGTTTCTCAAAGTGTAGTCCTACAAAGTTTAATAATAATAATTAGTAATAATGGATTAAAGAATGTTGATTACTTTGAAAAAGATTAATATGAAATATCCATGCTATGCTGTATTTATTTTTTCAGTCGGTCACATAGAAAAGAAAATCTGAACAATTATTTATCAAAAATTATGAGGTTTAGAATGTTAAAAATAATCAAATAACTAGGGATGGACAGGAGGGGGGTCAATCATGCTCGACCAACGGGAATAGACAAATTCCCGACCTTTTACCCGCAAGTTCAGGATCCCTTCCACCCCTACAAATAACTATTAATTACTAATTTAATTCAAAAATGAGGTGGCCCAATGGCTAGATAATTTTATAATTTTTTATAATTTATAATATTTTCATGATCTGGCCTCACTCCGAAGAATCCTTGGACGTCTTTCTAGATAATCTCAACAATTGCAGCCCCCTAAACTTCACCCACAATAAATCACATCATAGTCTTACCTTCCTTGATGTGAATCTGTTCCTTGAAAATAACCAAATTCGTACCACTGTACATATAAAACCCACCAATCACCAACAATACCTCCACTACCATAGCAGCCATCCTTCATACACAAAAAGGTCTCTACCATTCAGCCTTGCCACACGAGCCAAACGGATATGTTCAGAACCCGACGATTTAACTGAATATTGCAAACAACTCTCCACAGTTTTCCAAAGTAGAGGTTACCCCAAGCCTCTAATAGACAACCAAATCTCCAGAGCACTCTCCAGGGATGACCACGACCCTCCAAAAAAAGTTGAGGACATCCCTCTCACAACCCAATACCATCCTGGTCTACAACGTATCAACACCATCCTTAAATGTGGTTACAAATTCCTAACCAGTTCTACACAGACCCAAAACCTTCTTAGTTCACCCCCAAGAGTTACCTTCAAACGGCCACCCAATCTCCACAATATTCTAGTTCATCCCAAACTTCCTGACCCCAAGAGAATCCGAGAAGAAAAACCTACCACCAAAGGTTCACACCCCTGCGGTAGCACCCGTTGCAGCACATGTGGAATACACCTACCAGCTACATCCTTCAACAGCAAAGTAACCAAATTGGAATACAAAATCCCTGGGTATTACAATTGCAAAACCAATAACTTGATATATCAACTACAGTGCAAATCATGTGATGCAGAATATATAGGCCTCACTACAGGTTCTCTCAGACAGCGAATGAACAATCATCGCTTTGACACAAACCACAAAGATCCGGACAAGCCTGTACCCATCCATGCTAGTACCCACAACCAGGACTTTCAAACCTGCTACACCACCAAAATATTAAGAGCATTTCCCAAACAGTGCAACAGTTCTCAACTTAGACAGTGGGAACTGGCCCACCAATGGATCACCAAATCAAGATTACCACCAGGACTCAACAGAAGATAGTTTATTTCTATAATATTATTTTCCAAATTTAACATTATTATTATTATTATTTTCTCTTTTTTCTCTAGTCTATTATTATTATCATCATCAGTTTTCTATAAATATTAAAATTACTAATTTAATGTAATTTATCTGTAAAAGGAAAATCTCCTTTCGATTTAAGAAGTACTTTCTTCCAAAATATGATTCAATATAAATGTTTGATCCCCCCTCCTCCAAGATTACAGTTAATAAATTAATTTTAGTCTTGTATTTATAGTTTAAAAATGTAATTACCTAAAAATAATGTTTTCCCTACATATCTTTCAAACAACCTTTAATTTGGTGGTCCTTCATCACCAAAACTAAGGGCAACACTGCTTTTGACTAGTTAGAAGTGGTCTTTGTCTTTTTCGAATTTAATTTAAGAATAGTAGGCCCTATGTGTTGGGGTTTTGCTTTGGTTTTAGTTAGATATAAGAAAATGTGTGTAATGTGATATCTCCCCACACCCTTCATATATTATTGTCTTTTTTAAATACATTTTTATTCAATAATTGCTGACTGGTAAAATAAGGCAAGCACAAATTATTCCTAATAAAAATCCACACATTTAAATAATACTATTCCTTATAATTTTTTAGATATATGTGTAAAGGGACGAAAATATTCTCAATTTAAAATGTCTGTAATAAAAAGTTGAAGGTTAATACAACTACATTAAAAGAAACAAATATTGAGCAAAGTGTATTGTATTAACTTTCATAAAGTTAATAAAATTATAGTTAATAAAAAAACTTTGAATAAAGTAACATTGTTAAAGATAGTAGTGTGTAATATATTAGTATTTTTATATTATTTTTATAAGCTAGGGAAAAGATGGTGAATTTATTTTTAAAGCTTGTAATTTCAAACAAGTCTACAAGTGTTTATTAATAATATTCAATGGTAAGAAACTTGTGATAAGCCACTAGATATTAAATAATTTACTATCATTCATTTAAGTATAAATCAATAGCATGTTAATGGATTCTCCCACCACATAGAAAATAAAATAAAAGATAAATGTATATTAAAAACACATGGTTTACACAGGTCATTACAATATCCTGCAAACAAAATTCACACCAATAAGTTCACTTCAAAAGTAAATTAGCTTTAATATGAAATCACAAATAATTATACTTGTAGACTAATTCAAAATAAATATCACACTTGTATAATATATCTTCTATACTGGTTTGTCCAAACATGCAAAATATGTATATTTCACTAATATTTAGTTTAAAATGAGACTTGCGCCATATATGAACCATCACTGAATCAAGGCGGCTATGTTGTCCATTTCAATAATATCACAACAATGAACTGGGGAAAGTATCTAAAAGAAGCTTACTGCAGGCTTGAAGTGTCCTCATGCTATGTCTACATAATTTTATGAGGCATATATGTGCAAGAGGAATATAATTAATACCCTAGGAATGGAAATACATTAGTGTTTATAACCCGAAATTTACAGGCCAAAGTGCACATTCGGAATAATATTATTTAGGGGAACTAGTTTCTACACTTTTGATATGGGAATACAAACTTTATATGGATAAATAACGTACATCAATAAAAATAAGAAAAAATAAACTTATGAGTGAAAATTGAGTAATGAAAGCTCACCTAGAGAAAGGAGTAAAAATGTGGGTAGAATACAATAAACAATGGAGACATCATCTTCCTTTCTTTTGTCTAAGAGTAGAAGTCACACAAACACATTTAAACAAAAATAAAGTTTTTATTTTTCAGCAATGTTGCCTTTTTCAACCAAAAACAGAGGAAAATAAACGAAAGACCTTTTGAACAAACATTAACCTACTCTAATTTAAATTTAAAACAATATAATAAGAGTAGGTTAATGTTTGTACAAAGTGTTTTCTTTCAATTCTGTTTGTTAAATACATTAACACTGAGAAATTAAAACTATGGGTTTTACTGTGTAACTTTTAATACTAAAGAAGATATCACATTTGTGCATTGGATTTAAGCCATATTTTCTCCTCTTTCCTTAGGGGGGCTTTTTTCCCTCAATTTTCAATTGTAGGTTTATTTCCACCTCTTTATATTTTCATATTTATATTTGACACATTTTTTATTCATAAAACCAAAAGTTGGTGAAATATTTTAAACAACTGATAAAATGATTGAAATTGCAGATATCTTGAATGAAACAGAAGAAAGTGATTTGGATTAAGAGTACAGGAAAGAATCATGGATAAAGGTAAGAAGGATAACCAATACACTAGATTGGGTGGAAATAGTTGAAACAAAACATAAGTATATTCCGTTCACGATAGGTTTTTACCTGGATGACAGTTCGAAAATAATATATTTAGGTTTTGGGTTGCCAACACTTGTAAAAGATCACAGTTTTGTTATAAATGTAAAGATCTTTAATTACCTGTTATATATTACATTTGAAATAACATAAACTTGAGTTTTCTCATGCTATTTAATTTTTTTAAATAATTTCTTTTTATCCAACTCAAAACAATATTTTAAACATAATTAAAAGTACTTATTTTTCAATTTGGAACATTATTGATTTTGTGTAATATAATGCACACATCAACACAGGCATCGTATTTACTTGGAAAAGAGAAAATTGTTGTCATTTTTTACATACAATAAATGATTTTTTTGATTATTTTATCGTATTTTGAAATATTTAACTGAATAAAATATTTTCATCAACTGTGTGTCTGCATGATTGTAAAAAACTTGTTTACCGTTATGTTCAATCATATGGTTTAGATTCGTCAATCGCAATTTTGAAGCTATGTTCGTTAAAAGTTTTTGTGAAAGTGGTGTTAATATTTTTTTAAGGGGAATAAAACTATAAATAAACTTTGTGTCCGACCTCAAATAAATATATAAATAATATTGGCCTAAATTACTGTGGTTAACTATCACATTAATATATTACCATCTGTTTTCATTACAGTCATCCAAAGTGATAGATGTCAGCTGTTGGTGTAGTGATATATTAGGGATTACTTCTAGTAACATTTCGAGCTGTCATCCAGGTAAACTTAGCTCGTGAATTACTTTTAGCAAGGGACTTTGTCATGAGCCAAGATGTCTCTACAAATAAAGCACCTTCATAATTGAAAATATTGCTCTTAAAAAGCTTTAAAGCTTGTGTTGAGTCGATACTTGACTTTCAGTATTCTATAAGCTTTTATATACTATTTATAATCTTATATCTCAGTATTATCGTTAGATTAAACATTGAAAAGAGGATAGAAGGGCAAGGTCTACACACTTCTTTTAAAATTGGTTAATTCAAAGTTTTCTTGGAATATCACATACAATAAGCCACGATGAGAGAAACTAATTTAAAGGTGAACAACTACCAATATTGGTTTTGTGTTTAACAGAATAAAACAAAGATAATTATCACTAACTAGACCAACTTTACTAATATGATATAGAAAATGTCATACATTAATAAAAGAAGCTGCTATTATAATTCAGAATAAGGAGCAGTTTGTTAGCTTTCATATGTTTTCCTTGCCAATATATTTTTTTAAAGACTACTTTCTTTTACCAGAAAATTGTCAGGTACCGGTACCGTATTCACTATAGGTGTGCGAGATGAATTTGGATGGAAATATATTATTTCTAGTACTATGCATTTATGTTCGAATAGCAAGTATGGTTGAAATAACAAAGGTTTCATTAACAACACGACTATTAAAATAAATTAGGTACCAATATAAATAGTAATCAAATATAGGGCTTTGCAATTTCCAATATGAAGTAATATGAATAAACCAAACATGTGAAAAGTTGGATGCAATATAAAACTGCAACACAAAGGAACATGGCTTGTTTCATTACAGGCATGTTGAATATTTTTTATAAACCTGTGTAATCTTGGCTGATGCATAATATGTTAGTTTTAATTAAGAGGCTGAATATTTTATGGGATTTTTTGAAATTCCAAACTTAAAGGTTGAAACAGAAATGGGGTAGTTTTACTATGGTTTCAAAATTTCAAAAGATACTAAACCCATGTGAAGAACGGGCTATTGGCTAATAATCTCTATTCACCGAGTGTTTGACTTAATTTTAACAACTTAAACAAAAGATAGTTTTGAATCAATAACATGATACTTACTTTAAAAATTGTGCAAAAATTAGAGATGGAACACCCAAATCTTTGAATCCACCGAATCCTGACAAGTATTAGAGATTCGAGAATTCGGTGTTTTATTGGATTCAATGATCAAATCTTTCACCTAATAAACAAATCAGAATATTTTGATTTGAAAAATTACTTAGTTAGGTCTACTTGAAAAGCACAACTTAATCCTGTCATTATTTTGTCGGACAAAAGCGATAAACATGAATATATATATATATATATATATTTTTTTTAATAATAATAATTGTTAGGTGTAGAAAATTTAACGTGCTTAATACCCCACCCTTCCACCCCTAAGGGGAACATGGACCCAGCCGTTTCAGCGCATGTTTGCTTCTGAAACTTTCAACTCACGAAAAATCTTGTAAATATTTTAATGAACACATTAAAGCTCTTCAAAAACTGAAAATCAAAACTAGAATTACAAACTCAAAATAAATAAAACAAATTACAGCTTTTTTTTTAAAGAGAAATAAGAACACATTACACACAAAACACGGTCAGCCCCCATGATGTATATATTTACTCGGCAGTGGCCAGACTACAGAGTGATGATTTAATAAACATGACTGATAATTTTTACTACCCAACTGGTTTTAATTATCTACATCTATGCAAAGAACCCCAATTATTTCATACGACCCTTAGGTTAGATATTTTGTTGAGTTTCATGAAAAATAAATACTGGCAACAGACACCGATAAAACTGTTTGTTTACAAAACTGTTTGTTTACGTCTACCGGCCTACGTATTGTAGATTGATTATTTGTTTAGAATCGATTCAGGTAATCTGATCACTTAGTAAGTGCTATCGACTTTTAAGAATTAAATAACGTGCAAATTCATAATTTGTTTTTAAATTGATTTTAACTAAGGGCTCATTATTTTCTTCAAATATGTTATTGAAGTAATTGTAAAAATATTCAAACACAATCTTGCCTAATAAAATAGGAATGAACATATTGCAAGAGTCGAATATATTTCTTGTTTTCTACATGAAGAGACAAGAGATATAAAAGAAAATAATAATAATAATACATACATACATACTTAGGTACTATCGAGATCAATATTTCTAATGTGTGTTTAATTGTTAAGCATGTTGTTTTAGTCCTTTTTTTATCTATTTTTATTTTAGCTTTCTTATCAAAATAAATTATAATAAGAGGGCGGTTCGGAAAGTAACAGCCATTTTATCGTGGCCCTAGTAGTTGTGTACAGAGCACCGTCATTGTCACATCTGCATGTTAGTTTATTCAGTAATTGTCCAACTGTCAGTATGAAATATGAAACTCGTTCTTTCGCGCAGACATTCATCGTCAATTGTGTACTGTATAAGGTCCAAACGTTATGAATGAAAGTGTTGTGCAGCAATGGGTCAGATTTTTTAAAAGTGGTAGAACAAACATTCATGATGAAGAGAGGAGTGGTAGGCCTTCTGTTGTGAGTAATGATCTTGTCAAGAAAATTGACGAAAAAGTTCATGAAAATCAAAGATTCACCATCTCTGAACTTTCTGAACAATTCCCGCAAATTTCTCCTACGGTTTTGTATGAGGGTGTCACCGATAAATTAGGCTACCGAAAGTTCTGTGCTCGGTGGGCACCAACATTGCTTACAGAGGACCAAAAAACCAAATGAATGGGCTCTGCCTTAGACTTCCTTTCATGTGACGCAGAAGGAGAAGGTTTTTTTTAAGAGAAGTGTGACTGGTGACAAAACTTGGGTGGCGTATGTAAACGTTGAAACGAAACAACAGTCGATGGCTTGGGGCCATACCAATTCTCCATGCAAGCCGAAGAAATCCCGCCAAACTTTGTCATCGAAGAAGGTTATGGCTACGGTTTTTTGAAATGCCAAGGGAGTTTTGCTGGTTGAATTTATGGAACAGGGTACGACGATCACTTCAGATGTCTATTGTAAATCTTTGAAGAAACTTAAGCGAGCCATTGAAAACAAACGTCGGGGTATGCTGGCATTTGGTGTTGTGTTTTTGCATGACAATACTCGTCCTCACAGTGCTTGAAAAACTATTAAGAACATTTAAAGAAATTAAAATGGGACTTTTTGCTCATCCCCCTTACAGCCCGTCTTGGCGCCAAGTGATTTTCATCTATTCACTCACATGAAGTAGTGGCTTGTGTCGCAGCACTTCGATGACAACGACGAACTTCAAAATGCCGTGGAAGATTGGCTACGTGACCAGGCGGCTGAATTTTGTGAAGGGATTTAATTGTAAATTAGTGAAACGCTATGACAAATGTGTAAATTTAAATGGTGACTATGTTGAAAAATAGTAAAATGCGGTAGTTTTAAGATGTATATAATACAATATTTTTTCTATGCCAGTTTTGAATTTACAGCCAAACAGAGGTTATTTTCCCAACTGTCCTCGTATCTCAAGATGATTAAAGTTGATTAAAATGTAACTAGATCTAATCTGTTTTGTTTATTTCACATGTTTTTTTAGAAACTTAACTCATTCTATCAACCCTTTTAAAAATAACTTAAAGACACTCAAATTTTGAGTGATTTGATTTCTAAACAATATG
Organism: Timema cristinae; assembly: GCA_039000515.1. Classification (NCBI taxonomy): domain Eukaryota; kingdom Metazoa; phylum Arthropoda; class Insecta; order Phasmatodea; family Timematidae; genus Timema; species Timema cristinae. The sequence continues at coordinate 46,750,113 of JBCFYV010011164.1, forward strand.
AGTCTAGATTTTTTAATTTGGCAAGATTTTAGCCAGTATTTTGCGAGGGGTGGTTGGGGCTGATTAAAATTGAAATCATGATTGAAATAAATCTTTATTTACATCTTAGGACTTAATTGTGTAATGTAGGTCTATTTGTAAATCATTAAAATTTCATAACAATTTGCTAGGATTCGGATTCGAGAAATAGTGGATCCAACCCAACTCTAGTAAAAATACATTTTGGTTAAAAATAATAAAAAATTATATCCAAACCACTATTTAAAAATGTGACAAAGCCACTGGTTTCAACAAAAGTCATCTTATCTTAGAATATTTTGAGAGATTATCCAATAAAGAGATTCAAAAGTTGGATCTTGAGCGCATTTTTTCTACTAATATAGTTAATGAATTAATTTAGTGCCCTTTTAAAGGCTACCAGTGTGGATTAGCTTTAATTCTTGATTAAACACAATAACCAGACAAAAAATTATTATTAAATGAATGAGGAGGTTCCTTATCCTAGCATATTATCTTAAGAAAAGTTTACTATCACATTTTGAGGTAGTGATTGGGGATATGACCCTCAAATACCCAAGGATATTCAAGATATGAGGAAATATGGGATTAAAAACTTAAATAATTATTTATTGTATTATGTTCTATAGTTTTAATAGGTAAAACTTATTGATGGATCAGACTCATTATAAGTATAAGTTAAACTTAACAAACAGACCCCAGACCAGTAATTTAACACTTAAAAGAATGTATTAATGTTATAATGAATTATAGCAAAAAATGTTAACACCTATTTACTATTCTTCTGTTCATTCATAGTTTTTCTCAAGATTCGGATTTGGATTTGAATTAGAATTTTCGGATTCGTAAATGTAAAGATTCAGCTTCGTAAAATAGTAGGTTCCATCCATTCTATCTATTCCATCTCTTATGTGGGTGTATAGTGTGTCTATATATTTATACCATAGAATATTAACAGTGAAGTAATAATTTTAAAATAAATATAAAATAAATTGAATTCTATCAAAATTGTAATCATAAATAGGCTACTTAAAAAAATCATTTGTTAAAGCAGTAACAATTACCCTCCTATGCCAGTGTTTCCAAGATTCGGGTTTGAGATTCAGAGTTTTGGATAAAATGAAGATATTAATTCAAAATTCAGACTCGACTTATCTCTAATTTTAACTCCTACCAACCTTTCTATGTACAGTCAAACTCATATAGACACTGAAACCAGGGGCAGATTTTTTTATATAAAAACAGAACATGAGCCCAGTATTTGTACCTTCAGCAAATCTCTAGGAGAAAGCACCACCAACCTCCTAATTATAACTTACAAGAGTGAATGGCTACTTCAGAATGCATTAGTAATAACATTTAAACATTTTTTACTAGGGATGGGCCCTCAAATCCCTCAAAATATTAGATTCAAGAATTTAAGACTATAATCCTTAAACAAATTTTTGTTTTCAATTGATATTTGTTTTAAAGCATTTATATTGCTTATTAATGGTTAAAAATCAATTATAATTATAGGATAAACCAAACCTCAGACCAGTAATTTAACACTTAACTGAATGTATGAATGTATTATAAGAACTAATGTTAAAATTTAGTTACTATCAGTTTACACTTCCTCCACGTGGCCAGGATGAAAAAGTGGATCTTAGCAAGTGACTATGATAAAGGTGGAAATGAAAAAACTTATTAGATTGATATGTCCAATATGGGTATGTAAATTTAAACAGTTATTATAGTTACTATTATTTTTATATTTCTGTAGCTACAACCAATTTTAAATCTATTTAAAAAACTAAAGTTATATCCGAGTTGTGAGTTTGCTACTTGCATAAAAATATTTCATAAACACACGAGATACCGCACTAAAATACATGAAAAGAGAATGAAGACCTAAATGTTCTGGTACATGCAAATGACAAGGTGATTTAGGGAGACACTGAGGGAAAAGTGAAGGAACTACTAGATAAGTGAGTCTCCAAGTTCAAAAAGTATTACATGTATTTAGTTAAACAAAGACATTTGCCTTGAAAATCATTAAAAGTAAACTCCAAATGCTGCATATTTCTGGAAGGAGAATTGGAAAGTATTCACAAGTTCAAATACTTGGGTAGTGTGGTCTCTTGTAAGAGCACCACAAAGCAGGTAGTACAGAGTGAACAGGTCAAAATTCTTTAATTTGATACGACAGTTAGTATGGGACAAGAAAGTGCGAGGGAGAGCCAAGATGAGTCTCTACCTGGTCTCCATTCTTACCTACAGTTTAGAGACTTGAACAGCTGCAAATATGGGAAGTGAAATTTTTAATAAGCACCCTGCAGTAGACACGGAGAGATAGAGTAAGGAACGAGGACACGAGAGAAGAGTTAGAAGTGAAGGAATCAATGCAGGAAAAGTTAGTGTCATTAAGGTTTGGCTAGTTCGGCCATGTGAAATAATGGAAAACACAAGAACACCACATGTATAATGGAAAGAGAGGTAGGGTACAAGAGACCAGTTGGACGACCCAGAAGGAGGTGGGTGGACCAGATAAATGAATATGTAGAGAATAAAGGAAAGAGCTGGAGAAGAGTGATGGAAGGAGAAATGTTCTTGGATAGACACTGTTGGTGAGAACTTGTTTGCCAACACCCTACCAAACAAGTTGGAGGGGTTCCATGATGATGATGGTGGTGGTGGTGGTGGTGGTGGTGGTGGTGGTGGTGGTGGTGATGATGATGATGATGATGATGAGAAACAAATAAATAGCTGGTAAGAGCTGATAACAAAAAGAGTGCAAGTGAGAGGAGAAGAATGAAGCGATTATAAGAGGGAGAGTGGTGGAACGAAAGAGAACCTCATGATGATGATATTTACTATTATGATATTTACTATTCAGCGAGAAAAATACAATTCTACCCCCAGACCATTTGAATTGATATTATATTAACTCTTTAGATTATCCCAAGTTATATTAATGTCTAAAATAAATTCTCAATTTATTGATAAATTTGGTTGGTTGTTTGCTAATGACCAGTATACTGGAGTTATTCCATTTCTGCTCCTTTAACCCTAAAGTGATGGGTCGTTCTTTAGAATGTTATAGTGAACTAGATGATCCTTAAACATCGTAGAATCAACTTATTAATGAAGCATACAGTGAGATGTGTCTAGTTGAAATGTATATGGGTGGGAAACTAGACGATCAACGTTTGTATATAGTAGGAAAAAGATCAACTGAAGATTGCCTTGGGCTTTCTAGGATTATCAAGTTAGTTGGCAGAATATACCGATATGATTATTTGACTGTTTCAAGCTATCCAGAGTTTGATCTATTTTATTACCTTTACAGGTTTTTAAGCTAAATATTCATTTTCATAAATTGAAATAAAATCAAAATTAACTTTGTAATTTTTCCAACCTTTTGGTAAACAAGGCATTTATATTTTATTTTTAAAAATCTGCACGTAGAGCTCAATAATTAGGAACTAAACATTTTAATAAATTTAAATCAGTATTTATCTGTTACAAAAGAAATAATATATATTTTAATTTGTTAAAATAGATTATAGTAACAATAATATTAATATTTTACTAACATCTGTTATTGTAGTTTATTTAGAAAATTTTATTTGATTTCTAAATTCGCAAAACGTTCCAAACACCTTCACAAAATGCCTCAAGAATTTCTCAATCATTCCTTGAATTAATCAAATCTTTGACATTACCATTTCCTGGTATGTGGAATTCAAAAGGCATAAATAAGTAGCATTTTACATGAATGGTCAAATCAGTAGTTACATCCATCAAATATTTGACAAATTATTTTCCTGGTGATCTTCCCTACACCTGTCCCTGGTTTCAGGTTCCCCAAGTGTCTTTAGAATGACTAGTTAGTTAATTACGACAACCTTGAATATACAAGATTAGCATGACCTTATATCAACTGAGACACAATGTGGTGACTAGCAAAACAATATATAACTATTTCAATGGCACAAGGATATTTAGTTGGTACAAAGCAAACTATTTAGTTGGCATACAACTAATCGTCTGACATGTGTCTATTTGATCTATGCATGACTATAAGATTACAGTAGGTATAATTAGTTGATCAATGGCTCTTTGGTTTGTATGTAGCTGTTTGTTTCAGACTTCAAATACAAGGATTCGACCACTATTTCCACTGTTGTTCTTCAGATATTGTGATGTGCGGAGCAAACTACAGTCCTGCTGCAGTGAGTATCCCAGGCTGGTGTAGCAATAGCAGTCATAATAATTGAAGGTGGCCGGAAAGGAGAGCATGATATTCCATAAGCGCCTCCCGGCAAATATCACATCTAGGCAGGAACAGCCTCTTTCAGCAAGACTGTTCAGTAAAACATGCTAAAAACAAAATAATAAATGTATTTACATTTTAAGAAGCTATAAATTGCAATTTAAAAATAACAGAAAAAGTATTTTATTTCCATCTAGAAACCCCATTTAAAATGCCACTATTAATGTCAAACCATCAATTATCAAACAAGATACCTCTGAAGGATACCTTCCTCATAAATAACCTCAATAGAACTTAGAACATCGAGATCAAGCTACAGAAACCATGACGTATCGATATGTATGTGAGAGGAAATAGGCCCAGATCAAATCATACTCTTAATTCTTTTATCCATAACTAAACAGTTTTTAAGAATCTTTCATAAATAATAAATAAATTACTATAAATAGTGTAATTTTTTTTTAATTTACAAGAGATTATGGAGGGTAGTAGTGCTGTAATATGACAATCTTATTTTTTGTTTTTACTTATCAGTAATAAAAACCAATACTGTAATACATTTCTAGCTAGTAAGTGCTGACCTATTTAATTTACATCTGTTAAAATACGTTGACTGCTAAGTTATACTCATTTAATACGAACATGAGGAGTGATGCTGTTTTGAAAATGGCGCACAGTTCTCAGCTCATAAAGTGAGTTTTCACAGCTCACCTGGTATTAATGTTTATGACCATGACAATACCAGAGCTCGGTTTGGTAATGCTTTTCTTGTCAAGAATAAACAGTTTGGTTACAACCAATGAGCCAAGAATTTGTATCCCAATTTCAAAACAGCATCACTTCTGTGTTAAAATTAAATGAGTATAACTTTGTATTCAATGGATTTTAAGTGTTTGTAAATTAAAATAGACAGCATGTACTAGTTAGAATTACATTACATTAAGTAGGTAATTAAAACCATTTAGTTAAGGACAAAAGAAATAAAGTACTACATGATCTAGGCCTATTTAATATTACATATATACTTCATGTTTTCTTAAGGTTATATTTGGGAAGATATGTTTAGCTTGATATGTTTTGTAAATATTAGAACTAGTCAAAATAGGAACCAATCTAACTCAGAATAAAATTAAATAGCTCATTTTACATCGATTTGCAGTACATGTAGTAGGAATACATAAATTCACCTGCAATCTGTTAGATATACTCTACCCAAACCACTTTTTGTTGAAAAAAATCTCAAAATCGTTTTTGCGCTTCAACTTAGTCAGAACCACTTGGGTGATAGATAACACTTAATACCAGGACGTAACCAAGTCAATCACGAAAACTCATCTCTTGGTTGATGCCAGGCTATTTAGTTTGGTCTTAACCCTTTTGCAGTCAGCATATTTTCATGATTCCGGTGTAAGACACTCAGACCAATTCTTAAATATTTACCTGTGTATTTTTTAATTCCTACCATAAAAAAACTATCAACATATATATACGTATATATACAACAACACAAGAAAAAATTCACACATACGCTCTAAACATGTTGAATTAGAATAAAAATATGTCATCTATCATTATACAATAGACGAATTGTAAAAAATATTGAAATTTGGAAAATTTTAATTAAAATATAAAATTTAGAGGCGAAAAAATCAATAGAATATTTTCCTTTTGTCTTCATCACTTCTCCTGAAAGAAAAATAATTTATTTCTGTAGGATCTGATATAAGTTTGGTGTCTGTACTGTTGTTAGTTTCTAAATTGCATCGTTTTTAGTAAAAGTGTGTTTAGAAATAAATACTTTCGGAGTTAGCACCTGTGTTCTGGAAAACACTCCCCATGCAGCAAATAAATAAATACATATTAAATAGGCCTAAATAATAAATAAATAAATCACAGTTACTTTCATGCGTAAATTCACTATCATTATCTATAGTAATTATCTAAATAATCTAAAGTGTCAGTCATTTAAACTAGAACTTGGACTCGTTATTGCCTAGTTATAAAAAAAATACTGTACTAACAGCTAGGCCTATATAACTTATATTAAAAACTATTATGAAGAAAACCAAATAGCAACTACAAACACTCAAATAAAAAAAATACGGGAGTCAAAAACATATTCACTTGATGGTGTAAGCAACTGGAAATAACATAATTCATTTGTGCAAAAAAAATGTTAACACAGTACTCTCTGTTGAGTAAAATATGAACTAAGGCTTAATATTTAAGTTAAAGGCTTATGGTGCCATCTAGTAACATTTATTATACTAACGGACAAGATTTAGCTGGTGCCGATGGATCTGCTGTGAGAGTGTTTTAGACATTACTTGGCGCGATGGGCATTTAAGGGTTAAGGAAAGGGTTATCAAACCTAGGTCTGGTATTGTCCTCGTCATACACACTCATAACTAGTCAGGATACCTGAAGCACAAAACTGTTCTGCTTGTAAACATGGATTACATGTCCATCGCAAAAACTTGCTTATTGCTAGAATAACAATTATGAAAAAATATATTTTAAGTTACCTCAATCTCGCCTGTTGGCCACTACACTATAGTGGCTGTTGTGTATCTCCTCTTCTGATCTTCCTCCTCTTCCAACAAGTGCTCCGGCTCAACATTCAGGAGGAGACTCTCATTAGACGGTGCTGCACCATGGCCCAGAATTGACTTGGCCGAACTACGTTTCTTACGACGTGTAAACACTCGTGCAAGTTGGGCGAACTTTTTGCGGGACACTGAAATAAGTTACAAGATAATGATTAGTTAGAAATGTTCATTTAAGGTTTATCATGCATTTCCAAATTAATAATAATAATATTTAGCACCGCGTCTTACTACTCGTTCAAGTTATACGCTTTAAGTACTAATTACGCTAATGGAATGGATTAGGAATTGGGAAGGTTTAATTAGAGGAAGTGAACCCACATTTGCGTTGAGGAAGAGTGGAAAACCATTTAGGAAAAACCACCCCCAGTTCACCCGACCGAGAATTAAACCTTGATCTCCCCGTACTCAGTAGTCGAGTAACACGACAAGCCGTAGCAACTACGCACCGAGTGGTTTTAAAATGAAATGACACCTGGATATGAGAAGTGAACCAAAGAGTGTTGACTTTTTAATCCAATTATATATAACACCTATGTTACCAACTTGTCTTGTACCCAGGGATATTCTTTAAATGAGTGGAGACCTACTCATAGAAAAAACGGTCTTGAGATTGATTCCCATAAACAGGTGTTTGATGTTTAATGATTATAAAATGTTACTATGACATTGGAAAAATACTTGCACACTTGAATTTAATGACCGGTTTCAATCAAATTTAAAAAAGTCCTTCCCTTTGGCAGATTGTGCATTCCGTATGTACATATGGTCTCATTTTAATGTAATCTATTGGTAAATTTAGATTTAAGAAAGATTTGAACTCAAAATATGTTAATTCAAACCTGTTGCTTTTGAATGATGCACCTTATCAAGTAGTCAAAAATACATACATTGATTAGGGAAGGGCCATCGAATCCTTAAGGACATTTGAGATATTTGAGGATTCACGACTCAGATCCTTAAAAAAAAAAGTTTTAGAGCTCTAATACTGCTTATTGCTGGCTCAAAACCAATATTATAATAAAAAATTAACTTAATAACCAGACCCTAGACAAGTAATTTGACAGTTAACTGAATATATAAATGATATACTGAATTATAAGAAAGAATGTTAACATTTATTTACTATTTGTATTTTATTTTATCATATTTATATTTCCTCTTATGTTCATATTTTTTTCCCAAGATTCAGATACAAGATTCAGGATTCGGATTCATATAAAAGAGGATTTGACCAAACTCTAATATTTGGGGTGTGCAAAGCTTCAAAACAAACATCAGCTTTGACTTCGCTCCGAAAAAATTCTGACTTCGAAGCTTCATGAATAAAAATATTTACATCTAATATACTCCATTTGTATTCAATTACTTCGATTCTGAGCTGTTTTGTACATTAGAAATTAATATTCATAAGGAAAAAATCTGAAGTAATTGATTTGTACACTGTGATAATAGTTTGACTTCAGATTGGAACAAAATATTACAACCATTTGTGTAATAAAACATTTTCCAAGTAATTTTAGTGCAAAAAGTTATATAAATAACCAAAATATAATATTTTCAATCATAAAACAATAAAAAATATTCGAACTTTGATTCGGCTTCAAGAATATTTCATATATTAGATTCGAGTTTGCTTTGAATTGAAAAAGTGGACTTCACACACCCCTATCTTAAATTGATAAAAACAATTAGCATGGCTGTGGAGTCGGTAAGACAATCCTTCGACGCCGACTCATATATTTTTGCAAAGCAACAAGTTTTAATCAACCCATCCTGAATTAAAATCCTTCATAACTTTAAAATTATATTACTCCTTACTAAAATTATGAGCAAAACCAAAAATATATCAGAGTAATCTTGCAAGCTTTCAGGGTAAATGGCATGTACACAATGAGGTTGCTTAGTTAACGCCTTGCTTTGTTTTACAATATGAGCATTTTATTAGACATTATTGACACCATTTGATTTACAGTGATCATAGTGAACTAATTTAATTTTTCATTGAATTGGAATCTTCTGTTAGAGACTTGATTTTTTAAGAAGTTTTCTCAAAGAGGAAATCGTGTCCTACTTTCTGGATTGAGATTTACTTTGTAGTTGAAGTTATTTATATTCTCTATCATGTTTTTAGTAATGCAAACTATATATTCAAGAATATAGTGAAGGATGTGGAAACATTGCCAGGTGCCAAAATCAATTTTGACCATAACCTGCTGGTGTCGTACATTAAAACAAGACTGAAAAAGATCAGGAAAATGAGCAAGAGAAGACTGAGGTGGGACTTAGAAAAATCGAGAAGCAAGAGTGTCATTGTGAGAAATTCAAAAGAACAAACATTATATGAGGTGACAAAAGAGAGTATAAGTGTGGGAGGGAAGTGGAATAGTGTTAAGAATATTTTTTTGAAGGTGCTAAATGACAATGTTTAAAAGTGAAGAGAATTGTACACAGTTCTGGTGAAAACAGAAATGCTTCAGAAAATGAAAGAAGGAAATGAAAAAATGTCAACAAAGAAATATATATAAGGCTAAACAAGAGTTAAGTAGAGAAACAGACAAAGTAATGAAAAACTATATAGAGAAGACATGCAATGATATTCTTGAAATACAAAGAAAAGGAAGGTATGACCTTGAGTACCAGAAAACCCTACAACCTCATATAAAAATATATTTATTCAACTTCATTGCATAGCAAAAAAGTAAAATTGTGAAAGAGTAATAAGAAACCATTAATTTTTAGTCTTAACAATGAAAAAGATGTTTTACCATGTATATTATATACAATTGATAAAATAATTATGTATTAAAATAGTAAGCATGTATCTTTAACTATAAATAATGCTTCATTGAGTCAAACATTTATGAATACTTTAAAAAAAGGTGTAATAAACAACTGTCAAAAACTAAGTCTTTTAAATTCACCAAATAGGGTTGTTAACTGAGCCAAAATATACAGCCAAAGACGACAAATACACTAATATGAGAGATAATCAATTACTACTAATTCTGAATTTTCTTGTTTTGATTAGTTGTCCTTTCATTGATAGCTAAGAATTGAATATAGAGAATCATAATATTAAGATCGGTATTTGATTGTTTAGATATAGGTAAAATTCAAGGCTAAGAATCGAGTTTGACATCCCTAACGTTAAAATTTATTTACTAATTGTATTTTATATTATTCTATTTATTTATATTTTTTATGTGTTCATAATTCCAAGATTTAGATTCAAAGGTAAATTGGAGATTTGTATTCATAAAATATGGGATTCGACCTAACTCTACTAAAAAAAAAATGGGAATTTTAAGAGGGAAAAGAGACCTCAGTGGTTGTCTTTTTAAGCTGTACCTAGATATTAAATTTAATATTATGTTACCATGTGATTTAACATTAATATAATCTTTTATAAGCATATATAAAGACTCAATTTAATCCTACAAATCTTTATTGTAGTTTAACTGCATAAACCTGTTCTATGGTAACCACTTACACCTAGATGGTGAGGACCACAATACAACTATGATGGCGGAAATTAGCTTGGGTTACAACCATACATGTACACAGATCTCAATTAAACTAACCATAAACATTGGTGCGCCAAGCCATAGCTCCTAGGTTTGATCCTCATGAGCAGGTGTCATTTTTTTAACTATATTTAATTAAATTGAAAGAGAGGTAGGTAGGTAGGTAGGTACACCTTAAACCTTCTTTTAATTTTGAAGACAGCTCTCTTTATTAATGATGGAACCTTCTAATATGTTGTTAGTTACCAATAACATTATAAATCCAACACCTTAGCTCGGTCAGTATCATGTTTGTCTACTGGATAAGGGTCACAGGTCTGATTCCCGGCATTATCATAAATTTTATCATTGGTGAAATGTGGGTTTACCTTTTCACAGCGATGAATGAACAGCCGGCGACTGGATGTTGTGCCTGTCCTGGTCTTAAGTTAGATTATAGGACATATGAAGCTATGACAGGGTTAGCAGCCGGTAGTGGGAAATATATGGCTCGAATAAAAAACTGACCCAGACCATAGGCCGGAAACAGTAATGGATGTAAAAAAAAAAGAAGAGAGATCACTATACAAGATTAATATGGGCATTTGTCCTCATTATTTTGGATGTACGGTGTAACAACAGTTGAAAACTTATGTTAGACAGAAAGAATTACAACAGAATTTACTTCCATTAGTTAGAAATTTTATTAAGTAGGATAACATTTTGTCAACAGATAGTAGCTCTGAGCCACAAATAGTGTTGACATACAAACCTCAATAACTCTTGATATTTTATATATGTGTTTTGTCTTTATTGGAAATAGTTTGATTGTTTTTAACATAACAATTCATCCTGCTTGTTTAATAGATGATTTTGTTTGTTTCATATGTTTGTGATATTTTGACACACTACAGTAATGTCACAAAAAAAACTCACTTTTGCCCATATTCCGAAGCCTCTCCTTGAATAGAGCATCCTCATCATGACTTGCAGACAAGGTCTTGCTCAGAGGAAACACACACATATCTTCTTCTGGAGGACTTTCCCCAGCTTGATCTGCAACGACACACTTTATAGTATCAATGACTACTTTGACATTTGTAAAAAGTTACTGAATCTAATAGATTATAGCTCTGTGGTGTTACTAGGGTGGTGTCAACTCTGAAAGCTGTGGCTTTAAAATATTTTTCAGTTAACAGTGAGTAATAGCTAGAGAACCTGATTGTGGTGAATAAAAATATTGGATTTCGCTATATAAAAATATAGATTTCATTATAAAAAGTCTGTATCTAAATAAAACATTACTTTTAAGTCAAAAAATAGTAGCAAATACAATTTATTTTGTGGTATGGAAAAATTATGGCAACATTTTAAAATATCTAATGAATATTAATATAGAATGCCAGGTATAGTCTCTTCTTCTGCACTTGGTTACAATACTTACATTCTCTATGTCATAAGGAACTCCAAAGTTTATTGTTGCACTTAAAAAAGTACCGCACCTATCCTTATCTTGATAGTACTAGTACTATACCCACCACGTTCCCATCCCTCATTACACCTATCCTTATCTTGAACTAGTTCTATCCAGTCCACCTTATTAACACCCTATCATCTCATTATCTTTGAACTAGTTCAATCCAGTCCACCTCATTACACCTTATTCTTATCTTGAACTAGTTCTATCCATCCACCTTATTACACCCTATTCTTATCTTGAACTAGTTCAATCCAGTCCACCTCATTAGACCCTATCCTTATCTTGTAACTAGTTCATCCAGTCCACCTCATTAGACCCTATCCTTATCTTGATGCTACAGTTAGCCCACAGTGGCTTCTTTGGTGCTAAGTGACAGCTCACAGCTGACGGCTTTGAAAAGTTACCAGACCAATTTATGTATCCCTACGCCGAACTATATGATCTGCAAAAACATGTGTTTAGCAGTTGTCAGAAGTCAGCTGTGAACTGTCAGTCAGCACCAAAGAAGCCACGGAGCTACTGTAGTTCTATCCAGTCCACCTCATTAAACCCTATCCCTTTGAGAGCCATTTTAATGCTAGGTACTCCAAATGGTTTCTTCCTATTGGGTTTACCAGTCAGTACCCCGAACAAGGTTATAGACTCTCTCATTTGCACTGCATTTCCTTCTCAACATAAGCTACAAGACTTGATTATCCTAACAATTTGTCTTGTGATGAGTAAAGGTTATTTAATTCATCATTATGTAACTCCTCCACTCCCTGGTAGCCTCATTCCTCTTTGGACCAAATATGTTCCTAAAAACCTTATTTTAGAATACCCTACTTTTTTTTCGCCATGTAAGTGACTATTTTACACCAGTAGAGAACAAGGTAAAATTATTTTTGGTTACAATATGACCATTATAATACTCGATTCAATGATATATTTTACCAATGTTCATTGGCTGAAGAAAATAAGCTACTAGATTGAGGTAACTTTGTTTTAGTTATTGGAATGGTTATACCACTGTTATTGGACTCATAATATATTTAAAATTTTAAATCAATAAAATTGACCATAGTTGGCATTTAAAAGGTAAAGTAGCTGTCAATTTCATTTTGTTTTATTTCAGGCATATTAATGTATTAAGAATCAAAGAATACTACAGTGAACTTAAATTTTTTCATAGCCATTTTAAAGTTCTAAGTAAAAGTTTGTAAAAATATGTCTCATGAAATTTTGGTGAGTCTACTAAAGATTTTTTTTTTTTTTTTTTTTTTTCACATTTCAAAACGTGGTAGGTGAATCAAATAATTGTTCCCAGCTCTCAATCCAACAAACCGTCATTAACTTTAAATAGTAATTCAGCTCAGCCATTTTAAATTAAAACAAGAACTGGCTACAAGTAAGATCCCAGTTGTAACACACAGAGGATAGTGAAATGACTTACCTTAGAAGAATTAATTGTAAATAAGTGCATGAAAAACATATCTTAAATCCATGAATGGTCCATATACAGTATTCGAAGGCACAAAAGCAGTGTCAGACATAAGGGTGGGGTGTTTATATATGATTAGTATTTACTCCAAGTGCTAGGGGTGTGCGAAGCGTCAAAATTTCAACTTAGATTCAAAACAAATATCGGTTTAAACGTAGCTTTGAAAAAAGTTCCTGCTTCAACAATTACGAAGCTTCAGCGGTAAAAATATCGACACCTAGAAAACCAAGTTATGGTCAATTATTGCTATTTAGAGCTATTATATATATTACAAATTAATATTCATATTAGAAAATCTGAATTAGATAGTTGAATTGGAAGGTGTGAATTGATTAATCAGAATAAAACCAAATATTACAAAAAGATGGTACAATAAAACATTTTCCAAATAATATTTATTCATATTGACATTAAAATTACACTAACAATACTTATAAAAAAAGTAATAAAACAAATAATTGCATGAAGGCTTGGAAATTTACAATAAGATAGTATAAAAACATTGCATAATAATATAAAGTAGGAAATAGTGAAGAAAGCCATCCCGAAAGGATAGTTAGGTTAGGCCTAGATAGGAACAAACACACTTTTCTCTTCATGTCTTCTCATTTACACTCCTAATTCTTCCAAAGTTCCACATTAATTTTAATTTTCAGAAATACTACTTTTTCATTAATGTCTCTTCATATGAAAAATAAGTATTTCCAAAAATTCAAAACAATGTGTAACTGTGGAGTGAAAAAGTGGGAAGTGTAAATGTGTAAGAAGAAATAGAGAAGTATATTTGTTTATATCTAAGCCTAACCTAACTATCCTTTCAGGTTGGCTTCCTTCACTATCATTTGACATGATTGTTGTGCGTTTATACACTGTCTTGATAAAAAGATAGTAAAACTGACATTTTAATAAGCTAATATTTCCCCAAAATATGCTTCAGTAACTTAATTTACTCTATAAGAAAACTAAGAATCATAAACAATAAATAATTTGAATTGTTTCATATTTTATTTATTATTCCTTAGTGTAATCGTGCACGATCACGTCTTCGGTTCCGTTTCCATTCCTCTATGCACAGTTGCACATGCACATTGTATGGGCTCTTGCTAGACATTTTCTTATTGAGAAATTTATTTAAACTAAATTTTTAATGCTTGTAAAAGTTAATCTCATAGTTTAAAATTTAAAATAATGACTAAAATAATATTTCTAGCAAACAATATGAAATAGTAAATGCTTTTTTAATATAAATGTGATAAGTTTGGTAAAATATGTATTGCAATAAGTAAAATCAACATTAATTTTAGACAGGTTAACCCACATAATTCTATAACTATATAGTAACTAAATTAGTGTTAGTTTTGTAGTTAAACGTTTTAATTAATACAAGTTTTAAAACATTCAATATAGTAAGATATTCTTGTCTATTACATTCTTAATATGAAAATTGATATTAATTTTAACAATTTGTTAAGTAACCAAATGATTTTTAAGTGGAAATGCTGATATTATTTAAATTAAATAGCCTAGGCTTACTATTGTGTTTTAAATATTTATTATTAAGTACATCAAGTGAAAGCTCAAAAATGACGAACCTACAAAACTTTTGATCTCAATCTAGAGCTTAAAGGACAAGTTCGGCTCGAAATTCGAGTACTTGCAGAGCCCTAATATTATTTTTATATATAATATATATATATATGTAGAAATATTGGTAGAAATATGGAGCAATCATGCTGGCATTAAGGAGTAGAGAGTAAACTCTTACCCTTCTCAAGCATACAAAGAAAGTCCTTGTTCCAGCGAAGCTCAGCCATAAACTCTTCATTTTGTAGGAACAGTGCAATCCTTTCATCCTCCAGGTACCTGTCCAACTCAGGGTCACCAACATCACACAAAACTCCTCTCACTCTCTTGTTCTCAACATACTTCTGCTGTAACAACTGCTGACTTAATAGCATGCCTGAAAAACAAACATATCCCAGGTATATTGTGTTTAAAACAAATTAGATACTCTGAAAGAATAAGAGTGACCTACCTAGACCATTCAGGAATCTTCAATAAAATACATGCAGTATTCTATTAAAATAACACACAATGATAAATGAAAGCTTCAATTAAGCTTGTAAGTAGGAATGGGCCCACAAATACCTAAGGACATTCAAGATTCGAGACTCATATCCTTAAAGAATTTATTGTCTTCCTATTTTCCAAGTGAAATTTGTTTTAGATCATTAATACTGCTTATTGGTGATTCGAAACCAACTATAATTATACGATGAACTTAACACTTAACTGAATGTATTAATGTTATAAAATGTAATAAGAAAGAATGTTAGCATTTAGTTACTATTTGTATTTTATATTATTCTATTATATTTATATTTCCTCTTAGGTTCATCATTTTTTCTAAGTTTCAAATTTTTTAAATAGTGGATTTGAGCCAGCTCTTTTTGTAGGTCATAGTTAATATCTAGTTTAAGAAAATATAGTTTAATCAACAGAGTTATGTAGTAATATTTTTAATCACATGATATTTAGCCATAGAAATATTTTTAATCACATGATATTTATACATATAAATGGCTTGTCTTATAAAATGAAGAGGCAAATATTAAAGTTTTATAGCCACACTTAGCTATGTGTAAAACTTTGCGAGGCAATGTTCTAGGACATGGATTTAACACCTTTTGGATGCAAATACTGTGTCACCGGTATGCTATACTGTGTGTCAAGAAAATAACTCCATCGAGAGGTGTGTCAAGTGGCATTCCACTATAGTTGTGGTATTTTTATTACAGTAAATTTTTATCTGCCTTAGTTTTACTACACGTTTTGGCTATGAATATTTAACTACATTAATGGTTAGAGCTGATGATGTTAGAATTATGAGGATATGTACTTGCATTCACATACAGTGAGAGTAGGAAACAATTTAATAAATTATATACTAAGTACATCCGGCCGAGATACAGGACTCAATCTTATTATTGGCAAACCAAACAATATGAGCACTAATCGGTCATGAATACGAAAAATTATTAGTTTCATTAATGGAATTGTTACTTTGTATTTTGCCTTCAGCTCATTTTTTGTTGTTGTTTTAAAATGGTGAGAGATTGAGAAAACAATACCGATCGATTTTATGTGGAAAACAACTCATTCCCGGTGCACCATCTGTTTGTGATTAAAGCCGTTAAAATCTCAATTAACTTAATCAGCGAAGTATTTTATTATATTATAAGAGACACACCTGTTCTGCCTTGCGTCGCTGACGTTCCCTCCTCAGCCAACGTCTACGAGCATAGCTTTGATGCCAGCATGCACTCACATACCGCCCTCTCATCTGCAATCGCGCTACTAACTGCTTCCACAGCATGTTTTTTTAACGAGAATTACACAACAGTATTGTTGTAGTGACCAACACTTTATATAAGACCCACACTATCAATCAATATGATTATGATTGATGTATGATTAGTTATGATTAGTCCTTTGCACAGAAACTAGTCCATCATTGGGTGCGAATGAGACAAATTTGTTGTTTTTATTTTTTTTTTAACATTTTCTCATGCTGAAACAAATTGTGTTTCCTTTCAAAAGAATATTTATAGGTTTAATAAAATAATTAATTTGACGAAATATTCTTCTCTTTCCTTATATTGGCACTGAATAAATTATGGTAGTGTTTAGTACATTCAGAAAAATGTATCTTTGCATAATAGATAGGTAAAGTTTTTCAAAACTATTATTATTATTAATTTGTTTTGTACCATAGTAAAATGTTTCAATGAAAATATACACATGTTTTATTCTATGTTAGTATCAGAAAATTTGGAGCCTTGCCTGTAAATGAGAATAAAACAATATTCATGTTTTATAAAAAAAACCATTCCAAAATGTTTTGTTTTCCCCCTCAAGACATTAGATAAACATAACCGCCACTACACAATTTAGTAACTATAGCCTTGAAAGCACAACCAATATTTTATGTGTATCACAACTATTGTTAAACTCTCCCCAGCAAAGAACTACCTCGAAGGTTCTCACACCCACAAGGATGTGTCATTAAGATTAACTTATTGCTATATTTTGCCATGAGGTACAGAACAGTTGCACAAAGCCTGTGTAAGTAGCGCGACCCAAGTAGTAACCAACAAACCTGCCACTCAACTGTTCACTTAACAGATACTTTAAGATATCCAGGCCCTCTAGAGAGACAGTAGACAGGAGTGGCCAACACAACCACTACACAGTACTAAACATCTCAGTGTAATTGAGAGAAACAAGATGAAAGTTTGAGTGTAACAAACATTCTATTAAAGCATAGAAATTGTTTCAATTTATGAAACTATTTTGGATAGAGAAAAAACTTTCAACCTGGATATTAACTAAAAGCTTTGTTAAGCGAGCCAATGAAATTTGAAGATAAACTAGAATTAAAGTTAATCTAACATTATTATCAGCCATTCCTTAGTGGGGGGAATCTTTGGTTTTATTTTAATGATATTATTTCAGTAGCACATATAAATGTAGTAAATTCTTGTGTTACCCAGCTCCTGGGATGTAATCAGGGCTCCCCTAACAATAAGACAGTATCAATTATTGATTGGAATGACACCTTATTTAGTCAGTAGCATGGTTTTGGTGAGAGAGCTCAGACCTGTGTCCTGATGATGGTCAGCCCTGACTACAGTGTGATGACTTTCCAGACAAGGTCACTTGACAATTACTGCTTGTTAAAATGACTCACTCCACAACATCCCAGTTCAGCTTGTTACAACCCAACTAAATACATAACGAATTTTCTCAACTAATGTTCCTCATGAAACAATGCTGGTAAGGTTATTACACTAGCAGTAGGAAAACAAGATTCTTCCCGCCGTTATTATTACATTTGGATTTTTAGAGTTTGCAGCTTTATTATTGAAGTATTGTTTACTCCCAAATAAAGTCTTTTGTTCAGACACTAACCAAGAATCATTATTAGTAAACCTCAAGAGAATAATACCTGTTATCAAAAGTGAGAGGAAGTAGTTGAGATTCAGACAATGACTAAAAATCTCTGAGACTCCAAAATTCAAAATCGTAGTTGGGACCAACTTTAGTCTTGTACTGGTCTGTAAACGGGTCAGACATATGATTTGGAGATAAAATTAATAGCAGACGGTTGTTAATAATATAGTTTTTTTTGTTTAACAAGATACTGTAGTGGTCAAGGGCCATTATAGCAACTATGATATCCAACCAACATCCAACATCTTCTGTGCTTTATCAATGAGGTGATTAGTAGCTATTAAAACAACCGTGATAGTATCCAACCAACATCAAACATTTTATCGCTTTATCAATGTGGTGATTAGGGGCCATTATAACATACTGTTATAGTGTCCATCCAATAACTTATTGCTTTTTATCAATGTGGTGATTAGGGGCTATTATTGCAAATATGATAGTATCCAGAATTTTATTTCAGAAGAGTTTCTACCTCCAGTGGCTGTTGGGGACACCCAATAGGATATGGCAAATATCATTAAATTCAAGTCATGATTTTAAGATGAAATATGATTTTTTTAGCATTGTGTATTACTAGCCGTTCAGGTTATACACTTGTGTATTAATTACACTAATGGTTTTAAGAATTAATAAGATTATATTTTGAGGAAGTGTTCCCACATTTTAGTGGAGGGAGAGAGGAAAACCATTTAGGAACAACCATCATTAGTATACCCAACTAAGATTTGAACTTTGAACTCCCCATCATCTGCAATCTAGTCTCCCAAAATTGGTTCATTAGACCATGCAGCCATCGAAATGGGTATGAATGATGTTCACATGATTAAGGTTAAGTTCTTAAACATAGGATAAACCAGGATTGCGAGCAAAGCCAAAGGTTCTGGGTTCAATTTTCGTGTCAGGTTATCATTTTTCACTTTATTGAATTATTTTTAAAAGGTGTACGCATAAATAAATTTCTTTCCTTTCTTTCTCAGGATGATTAACATAATTCAAGAATATTACCAAGTATTAAAACAAAATGTAAGGAGTCAATTTATACTGTACTTTAAAAATGTTGACTTCTTATTATTAGTATAATTATTATTATTATTAGCACCGCGTCTTACTACCCGTTCGGAATATTATAATTATAATTATAATTATTATTATTATAATTATAATTATAATTATAATAATAATTATTATTATTATTATTTTTAGCACCCCGTCTTACTACCCATTCGGGTTATATGCCCTCATGCTAATGTGTAATGGTAGGGTGATTGTGAGATGAAATGGAGGACTAACGTGGAATCCGAACCACGGGGGAGGCCTGGCATTCCCCACATTCACAAGATGTCTTGTCAGAGGTGAAGGAAGGGTTTGGAAATCAGATAAATCTGTGCCGGGACCGAGGAATGAACCCCGGCCGCCAGCACAGAAGTCTGACACCTTACCCCTAGACCACCAGGTCACCACTACCAATTTTAAAATCTTTGAGAAAAAGTAGTGCTAAAATTGTATGACAATAAATCTCTCAAATCTAGTGTTTGGATGTACCCTGTTGGTGTGCCTGGAGTCCGGACTTATTCGCAAGAAATCATCAGGTAAAGGCCCAAGCAGGGGTGGGGCCCAGCCCCTAATAGTTTTAAGGGTAGTTCTCCTTCTATCACTCCACTGGAAGATACAGCTTCAGTCTGAGGTAACTTCTGAGGGCTCCTAAACAAAAAACACACATACTGGCACTGCACAACATTTTTAGTGATAAGGTGTAGCGAGCGCTTAAATCTAATCATCAA
Organism: Timema cristinae; assembly: GCA_039000515.1. NCBI lineage: Eukaryota > Metazoa > Arthropoda > Insecta > Phasmatodea > Timematidae > Timema > Timema cristinae. The sequence goes on from JBCFYV010011164.1 coordinate 46,770,255, forward strand.
TAATATTTTATGAATGAAAAAATATAAATAAAATGTAATGATTAATAATTCTATTTTTTTAGCCCAGCATTTTACTACATGTTCAGGTTATATGTATATGCACTAATTAATCTAATGTAATAGGGATGAAGAAGTGTACCATCATTTGCAAGTAAAGAGTAGAAAACCATTTAGGAAAGATCACCCTCAGTACACCTGACAGAAATCGAGCTCCGATCTCTCCATCATCGGCAATTTAGTCTATTGCGAGAGTCACAACTTAGACCATGTGTCCACTGAAGGGGGTACAATTCCATTTTAACTTTTCTGTTAAATTTGTTGAAGTTACCTGGATTAATAGTGGTTTGATAGTTAAATAATATTTGTTAGGTTATTGGTACCTGTGAGTGCAGTTTTAGTCAACTCTGAATTATCGATTCCCCCTTTGCTTTGGAACCAAATAGTTTGACAAGTAGTATGACAGTTGATATTTAATATTTATGTAAACAAAACATATCTTCCCGTTTAGAAAGCTGTCTTCCAAAGAAAATAGTTCTACATTTAATCAAGTGATTTTATTTGAAATCATTTGCTCAAAGTCTACACAATAATGTGTAATATAATAATATTTAGCACCGCGTCTTACTACCTGTTCGGGTTATACGCTTTAAGTACTAATTACGTTAATGGATTTAGGAATTGGGAAGGTTGAATTAGTGGAAGTGAACCAGCATTTGCGTGGAGGGAGAGTGAAAACCAATTAGGAACCCCCCACCCCAGTTCACCCGATCGAGATTCGAACCTCGATCTCCCCGTCCTTAGCAGTCGAGCTCAACACGACAAGCGTGTTAGCCAACTACGCCACCGAGGCAGGTAATGTGTGATAGATGGAACATTTTTCTATAAGTAAACTTACTTGTGTTTTAGCTTAGTTATTATTTTATTGTATCGATTGTACTGAGTAATGCATTTAGCTTTTGCAAAGTGTACTGGATATAATAAATATCATGCATGGAATAAAATTAGGTGGGTTAAATATTTTAAAATGGGTTTTCAAAGAGTTCCGAGTCCATGTTACTAGTTCATATTTATGTAATGCCAACATAACTAGAACAGTGAGTAGGGAAAACACATATGTGGTTAAGGGAGAAACATATTCAATATAAAATTAATTTATGTAACTTCCTTATGCACAGTTGGAAGGACAAAACTTCACCTGAGCTAAAGTGTGTTTAGGTTGATTTCTGTAAATAATTAATGAGGGTTATCACCATATTAAAAAAGATTCAATCAAGACAGAAATTACAACCTAGATACAGGAATCAAGCACAGGACCTTTGGCTTTGTTCACCAATTCTCTACCACTGAGCCATCCTGGTTTGTCTTATATTCAGGACACTCTTTCACTTGTATTGTTCAGTTTGTAATACATATTAATGAATTATTATTATCATCATCATCATCATCATCATCATGACCATCACCATCACCACCATCACCATCATCATTATTATTATATTTATTATTATCATCATCATTATTATTATATTTATTATTATTATCATCATCATTATTATTATATTTATTATTATTATTATTAATAATAATAATAATAATAATAATGAAGAATATTGTTTGTGTTTAAGCCAAATTTGTGTGTCATTAACAGTCAAAGTTTGACATTTCAGCTCAATCGTGTGCCTTCCTATTGTGCTCAATGTCCTAGGTTTGAATTCCGGTGCCGCCAAAAGTTAATCTTTTATGGGAACATCTCAAGATTCCTCGAGTGTAATGGGTATGATTCCCATGTTTAGGTATAATTTTTCAAATAATTTAAATTAATTGAATTGTGGTATCCTCCATATGGATATTCCCGTAATCACAAAGATTTGCTGCCTATTTTGAAAACATTCTTTAGTGGTGACACCTAACTAAATGTGCAAGCAGCACTAAGAAGACTGAGACAATCCTCTCACCTTACTGGGGAAGGGTCCTGAGGTCGAGTCTTAGTTTCAGTCGGTCCAACAACAAGAGTTTCCTTCTCTTCGATTTCATTACGCAACTTCTCATTTTCGTTGTCTGTGGTCATGGTGAGCAGCTGGTCGATGGTCGCATCCACAGCTCCTTGGTTGGCTCTTAGCACAGCCTGCATCAGTAAATCCAAACCAGGAGATTCTGGTTCAAATAGGGTCATTTTGAGTCTAATCGAAACAATTTTTATGCAAAAAAAACATTAAGTAAGCCCTACTTGACTTTTTTTTAATGGGGCTTAAGTTATTAGCGCTATAAATTTTAAAGGAAATCTTAATTTTCAGCCCAATAACTCTACCTAAACAGAAGTTACAGGCGATAAAAGATTAAGAACATTGGTATGCCAAACTGGTTGACCCAAGTATATTTGGTTTACTGTAAAATGAAATGTAAGTACTCTAAAGAGCACAAACTAGCAAGGGCGTCGTCAGCCCTTGTGTCAGGGGGAGCAGAAGGATGAGAAAAAACAAAAATTTCAGATTTGTAATGGCTAAGATATATCGACATATTTATTGAACTCTATTGCACAAACATACAAAAAAAAGTTAGCCAACTTTAGCCGTAAAAAGTTATTTCCCACTGGGTACATATTTTTTATTTAAAAACTTAACTCAAACATAATCTTCTCGAGTTTTTTGTAAATTTGTCCAAACCTTTGTTTTTATAGTCCTCGTAATTATCTATAGTAATCCTCCTGTGTAGACTCATCATGGCTAATCCATTAAGACGACTTTATCCCATTGTACTTCTCAGCCAAGTCTAATTCTTCTTAGGCTACTATAGGATCGCTCTACAGTACACGTTGTGCAGGGCAGAGTTATTAAAATTTTCAAAGCCTTTGCTGTGTCAGGAAATAATGGTTTTGCCTCTTAAGACGGTAATAATTGTCAATTCAGTTAAGTTGACTTTGTCATGCCATACTTGTTGCCAAAGTTCTATTTCATGTTTTATATTTGGTAAATTATAAAACTGGGCAAAGATTTCACAGTCTTTTAGGCTTTTCAGGGACATGTTTTGCATCTGCACTGGGTGTAATTTTGATAACATAAATGACAAAGTGTTTTCTTCAGCAAAGCATACTTCAAGGAAGCAATTATAAAGTATAAATATGGTGTGACTAATGATACCTTCCAAAATTCTGAAGGGGTTTCTGCAGAGTGGTTACGCCAGTGTCGTTGTCTTTCAACAATACGCGGCATTGATGTTATGTCCTGCTCTAGTCCGAGTTTTTTTGCGATTTCAGTAGCGTCGCTTATAATTTCATCTATGGTTTGTTCTGGATTGTCACAGTGTCTCTTCAGTAAATGCACAATTCTTTTAATGTGCTGCGAGATCTTGACTGCGTCCATTGCTATGGACTGGAGAATCTTTACAATGGGCTCAATCAAAGCCAAGTATTTGGCTATTAATGTGAGACACAGGATAAATGAAACTTTTGAAGCAGCTGCATGGAGCTGAAAGGCATTTTTTTGAGTCATACTATTTCCTTCACACGATAAGGTTTCTAAAGCCTCCATAATAATAGGAAAATTATCCTTAAAAACTCTTATAGTTTTGTGTTTTTCGCTCCACCTTATTTCGCAGAATTTGGATATATTGGGTATCATTTTCCTTCTCAAAACCAATTCTTGAAAGAATGTTATAATATCTTTAGTAGTTCCTATGGTGTTCCTAATTTCAGGCAAAGCATTGAGATCATTGACTACAAGATTTAATTTGTGAGAGGAGCAATAAAAGAACAAATCTCTTGTATATGTTTTGCGCAGGATTGCTTGGACCCCACCATCTTTTCCAGCCATGGTGGAACAGCTATCAAATCTTAGAACGACACATTTCTCCGGCTCAAGACCTTTTTCCAAAAATTCTTCAATGGTCTGTGCTATCGATTTTGCATCCAGGCCTTTCAGCTCAACAAATCCAACAAATTCTTCTTTGACTTATTGATTTTCTCATGGAAATATTACACTCCTATTGATAATTGTTTAGTTTCAGAAACGTCAGCTGTTTCGTCTGCTAAAACACTATATGCTACTGCTTTTTTTATGTTTTTTTATAATATCTTCTTTGAGAACATCCCCACACATGCTGATATTTCATTTTGAATATCAATCGACCGATAACTTGCGTTCTTTCTTCCGTGTTCAATATGTTTCTTCAAAACCTCAACCCTCGCATCAATTTGCAACTTAAATAAATTTTTGAGGATTCCTTTTCCTTTTGAACTGTTCGTGAGCATCCTTGAATTTACAAAATGGCCTGATAATAAATGATCCCAACACGCCTCTAACAGACACAGGATTTAGCGGAAATAACGTGCAGAATTTACAAAAAGCTTCCTTTTGGTGACGTGAATACGCTAACCATGGAGAGTACATTTCCAACCACAAATAGCTGAATTTCCTTTTTAAATGCTTCGCATCTTCCGCAAAGTTATACATCTTAGGAGTTCAACAGTTTTCAAGTAGGTCCTTTTTCTTTTCTGTTAATAATGTTGAAGCCTGACCAATGAAATGACCAATATCATTTTCACTATGGCAAGTAGAATCAAGATCCGGAGTCAAGTGTTTGGATGAGCTTGGTATAGGTTAACGATGGATCCAAATTGCCCACAAAACCACCAGGAATGCGGGCCTCATCACTAGGTTCTTTGACTAGTTCCTGAGGGTGATTATCTTCCATTGTAGTTTTTATTGGTTTTTCTTCCTGTTCGTCACTGTTGTCGCTGCTTTTGTCAGGTTTTTTTCTTTTTACATGAAGTGCAAAATAAAACGTATCGTAATACTATGTGTAAATAACCAAATTAATACAAACATAGTGTACAAGTACATCATCAAACAATATTGTTTAAAAGATTTTTAAAAACATACTATTAGACATACTATTTTTTAACTTAGAGCCCTAAGAGAATAAAAATGAAGTACATGCATGAGCTTTACTTCTGTCACAAAATAGACAGGTACAGAAGGCCGGCTCCGACCGAAATTGATTTTTTAGTTACCTACGCTTGACTGTAGCGCTAGGGCTGGCGTCTACAATATTCTGTGAAAATTACAATTTGGGAATTTCAATAAAAACATTTTTATGTTAATTAAACGCGTTTATTTCTAATAAATAAAAGTCTATAAATTTGTTACTGAAAAGTACTTCCGTTGGTTACGGCATGTTCAAAAGGCATGATTAATATATTACAAAGTATAATAAAGCCTCATTCTTAAATTAAGTTTTTTGTAATATGCCATCGCGAAACGTGTACAAGGCATTGAAAAGTATATATTTTCGACTCTTGATAAGATATCCTATATACTACAATTAATATATTTTTTCTAAAAAAAATTGCCAAATTCATCTAACAAAAAAAAATTCGCCCCCTTTTTACATACCGTACTTATAATATTTTTGGTGGATAAATAAAACAAAACTTTGTTGCATCATAAATACAAATAATGATACAAAATAATCCTTATTTTTATATCCGTAGAGAATAGAATACATTGGCGGTCTCATCAAGTCCTGTTTATGTAGAATACATCGACGGATTCTCTATGTGTTTAACTAAGGATTATTTTGTTTGGATTGAGTCTTGTTGCCTCTGTGTTATGCAGTTGCCATTATGATATCGATAACCGATAGTGACGGATGGTACACACCTATAGGCTATATAATAATAAATATGCCAAAACTGTGAAAAGCCCAACTTTTGTGACTATGTTTTTATTGTAAGTAGGTAGGTAGGTACGTCTTCACTGTTAGTAGACTGTCATACTATAAATTATCTATTAGGTATGTAACTACTATTCAATCATTTAGTCAGATAGGTACAACAGCAAACAACCCAAATTAAGTACCTACAACAGTTAAGAAATAATTTTTGTTTTCCCTATCTTCACTGATGGGTCATTTAAAAAATGTTTAATTTATTTTGGTTTAATATACCGAATATTTAGATAAGATTGTTTACTCATTATCAATTCCGAACCTAACATCACGCACTAAACAATAATTTATTTAGATACGTATTTCGACAAAGCGCGGGCACTCGCGACTGGTGTTTGACTGACTTGATCCAAGATTGTTGCAAGTGGGCGTTTATGTGTGCTTGCGCTTGTTATCGCTGGTTGTATGGAGCCAGTCTTCTGTACCTATTTATTTTGTGCTTCTGTGCTCTCTATATTTAGTTTGTGGAATGGAGAGGATAGAATAATAACTATTACAGCATAAACAAAAATAACTAAATAGTCTTAATCTACCTAACTTTAAAAAGAGATGGTGTATTAAAAATAGTGAACAAACTAATAATACAAAATAAACTTACCAAAAAATTTTCTGATATCCATTTTTTTACTGCCTACTAGTAACCGACTTAGTTAAAAAAAACATTTTTCGTTAATTATATTCACTATTGTTTTAATTTCACTTTGTACACATAGTCAATTCATGGGTAGATAGGTAAATACTCGCACACAAATCACAACACAATATTTTCTGTTTGTTTCGAAATCGAATGAAATGAAACAGAAATGAAAAAGTTTGAAAGTGTTTTTGATTCTCACTTAAGCTCACTGAAAGCTTTAATAGTCTATTCACATTCAATCAAATAAACACCTCACATTGTTTCCAATAGCATGCTATATGCAAATGGTGGGCGGGCTTTCATTTGCTTGTGCAGGTGTGTTGCATCGCACGCACACATTTACAACCAACAGTGCCCGCAGCGCTGTGAGCGGCGGTCGGTTGTAAATCGTGTTGTGTTGTGATCAATCTTTGTGCCGCGCAAATTCAAAGTATGGACCGTGTGCGTTGGTTCATAGATAATGTGCAAGTTGGTAGCGGTATTAAGAGTACATAGAGGCTCATTTTTATCCTAAAATTTTATTTTAGTCTACTGTATGTTACAATAGCGTAAGCGTAATAAGAAAGTACTTACTTTGTTACATCAGGCAGAAAAAGTTATAACCTAAAAAATATCCCAAGCCTCTAGGGGTGGGGCAGCTGACCTTTATTTGACTTTTGCATGGTAGTTCTAGTCAGAAAAATAATCTAAGTTTTCAAAATATTTTCTTATTTTTAAAATGATAATTAATAGTGTTAGTGTTTATCAAGTTTTACTCTAGGACTTCCATGGGATAATAATTTAAATATACGACAATTATATTTACATGGGTCTATTAGTTTTAGTAAAAATATGCCTTCAAATAAACAGTTTTTAATGATTTCTTTTAATCAACAAACTTTTAAAATGCTGATAAAATTGTGACTATATAAGTTTTAAACCTACTTACTTCTTATAGTTGGGACTATATAAAACTATTGTGTTTATTCAATGTAGGTTCAGAATTTGTAAAGCACGATTTTAGCTAAAACTATGTGGCTATTTAGTGTTATTTTATATAAACCCATGATTCCAATGAGGTCCCAAAATAAGACTTGGCAAACACTTTCTAACACTAATATAATTAACTATATTAATATTAAATAATTTGTAGAATATCATTTTTGTTTTTTTAAACACATAATTTCTTTAAATGAAAATACTATTTTTGAAAACATCAAATTTTAAATAAAAGTTATTTTTAAGGAATGTTGTCATGAAATATATCCAATTTTAAGAGCATTAACAAATTATTTAAAACTAGGTTGATTTGAAGTCTATAAGTTTAATATAAAGCCCCATCCATCTACAGATTTTGTATATATAAATCTGTGGTCTTTAGAAATTGTACTTGTGTCCACACCATCCATATACATAATCATGGGTTCGTGCCAAAATATGAGATAGTCGGAGACTTTTTCAATAAAACTCTTTGGAAAAAAATCATCTGGTGCAAGGAGCAACTGCCAAGCAGTCAGCTGATCAATAAAAGAATCTAAAACAACTTTTTGAGAAAACTTCCAGGATATACTTGAAATGTAGGTTAAGTGCAATCACATTACATATATTTATAACATGAATCAAATAGCCAAAGCTATTATTTATGCTTTGAATGAAGATTACTCTATCAAGATATCATATTCTGAAAATTGAACCCGGAACCTTTGGCTTAGTACGCCAATGCTCAAACCACTGAGCTATCCAGGAATCGTCCCATGCCCAGGGTCATGCTTCACTTAAATTTAAAGGCAGAGTGTATGACGGAAGTGTGGAAATTGTCGACTACAAATTTGTGATTTTATTAAGATCGCGAGTTATCAAATAACGGAGCCAATTCAATTTTCAGAATATGATATCTAGATGGAGTAATCCTCACTAAAAGCATAAATAATATCTTTAGCTATTTGATTCTTAAATATGCAATCCCTTACAATTATAATAATTGTACAAGTGGCAGCAATAAGCCAACTACTGAGTCGAAGATGGCTGCATTATCCGATAGCTCATGATCTAAATAAATCACACATTTGTAGCCGATGATTTCCGCACGTCCATTATAGACTCTGCCTTAAAATATGAGTGAAGAATGACCCTGGGCGAGGTACAATTCCTGGATAACTCAGTGGTTGGAGCATTGTCATACTAAACCTAAGGTCCCGGGTTTGATTCCTGTGTCCAGGTGTCATTTTTCAATTTTCAGAATTTACAGCATTATATGAACTATCAAACTTATAATTAGCAATGAATCTTTTGGTGACATTGGTGCTTTTAGTTTGATGCACGCGCACATATGTAGGCCTATTTATCTGTGATTGGTAGTCCATATAACCTAGTCCTTAGAGAGTTAAGATTGGCCAACTTCTATAGAGTACAGACTTGGATAAGTAAACGGATCAGGACTCTGTAGACAGAGCAATCTAATACCTATCCATTTACTACGGAACACGGACTTACAGATTTAGATTCTCTAGCTGGGGCTTAACTAGCTTTACAACCAATCAAAAGTGTTTTGATTAAGAAATCTACGTTAATTTTTTTAATCTTGTATAATCTGTAGTTTCTGCCCAAAATAGTTAAAAGAGTTAACGACAAATCTACATTTTCTTAGATCTTAGTAGTGCAAAAAGTTTTGGTAATTTTTTAAAATAAAAATTGGAGGTCAGTTTTGCAGTCGTGTTGATTTGATACAGAATGGCCTGAATGATTGCCTAATACTTTATTTGGCTCTATTCACTGCCATCAATTAACCAGGAAATCCAGAAACACAAGTTTTGATGTATTATTATTATTATTATTATTATTATTAGCCCCACGTCTTACTAGTCGTTTGGGTTGTACGCCTTTGCACTAATTATACTGATTAAAATATGTTAGGGATTATGAAGGTTGAATTTAAAGGAAGTGTACCTACATTTGTGTGGAGGAAGAGTGAAAAACCAATTAAGAAAAGCCATTCTTCCTCAGTACACCCGAGTAGAAATGAACCCCAGTCTTCCTGTTTGTGTAGTGTATATTGCAAGAGGAGCGCCTTAGATTATGCGGCTACCAAAGTTGGCTCATTTATTTATGTATTAAAATAATAGTTAGTGCGGTAGATGTTTTAGCAAACAAAATATTAATTAAAGCATGGAACCTACAACCCTAATTGTTTCTCTCTTGAGAACAATCTAAACATCACTTTACCTTGGTACTCTTCAAATCTATTTTCAAAACAAATATCTTGTGAACTTATACTCTTGAAATCTTTGTTTAAAGTGGGGAAGAATGAGGTTGGAAAGGGTGATAGACTGATAATATTGTGATCCTAATCACATATTTTGATCTTGTCTCGCTGATTCAAAATCAATAGGTATTGTTAATTGTTGATGAAAAGAAGTTTGGTTTTTCAAAGTGAAAAAATGTTAAGATTTTTATGAAATAGGTCTACCCAAAGGTAGGTGCATGATTACTCTTATTTCTTAGTCTATAACAATATATGTGGGGTGCAATACAAAAATTGAGTTTTCCTGTATATTTTTTACCTAAAATTATGGATCTGTTGGATCATAACACTTATTTTTAAATGCACCTCAAATAAATTTTGGAATGGTTTTGTTTTAACACACTTTTGTGTGTGTGTGTGTTTGAGAGAGAGAAAAGATGAGCTCTGGTGAGCAGTAGACATACCTCAATGACTTCATCATCCATGTCAGGGAACATGGTCTTGAAATCAGCCATGGCCTGATGGAACTCCAGCTGAGTGGTCTGCTGTTGTACTGTTGCCATGATCAAATGGAGGCAAGCAACAGCAAGTATGGCGACTAGGCTATTTCATAGTAGTGGGTGCCTATCCTTCATTATAACATGTGAGGTTGATTCTTTCACAATATTCAAAGCTGCATTGACACCCATCATCATTAGCCCTAACAAACACACCAGGGAACATCAGAAAACTTTTTCAAACAGTGCTGGGAAGTCGGAACGACACGATACTCCAGCCTCAAAATGAAAACTTAAATTATTATAAAGATATTTTATACTTTTTTTTATTATTTAGGACCAATATTTGTAATTTGGATTGACAAATCTATTTAAATACACATTCTCAAAGGCAAAGAAACTTTCCATAAAGTCATATGTATTGGAGCATTTTATTGCAGTCAATTTTTTATTACAAACTAACATACATTAGCCAGTTGAGTCCGACAATAGAAAAAGAGAGGAGTAAAAGGCTTGGTGTTCCAACTCCACAACCCTGTTTTCAACTACACTAAAAAGCTAATTTATTTATTTTAAATTTTATAAGAAGGCATTACAACAGCTGTTGGCTGAGTAACCAAATTACAACTACAACAGTTCAGTAGATTAATTTAAATAATTGCGAGAGCATCTTAGTAAAATACATAGCTTGTATAAACTCAAACATGCGTGACGGCTATTTAGGGGCTATTTAATGTGGTAGCCTAATTTGTAAGTAATTTAGTATTTTATTTTCAAAAATGGATTGTTGTATAAATTATGTCTAGTCTTATCATAGTGGCTTTTTAATTGGATATGTGAGGCATACAAGACCAAGCTGGATTGTACAAATACCAGTAATTAATAGTGTTACAATCACAGAAGAGTTTGTTTGTAATCCTATATTTTTATTTGTAGAAACACATTCACAACAATAGTTCCTAAAATAGCTAGTTTGTCGTCTACTGGTGACATGGCTTAGATTAATTCTAGTACAAATACATTAATACCTGAGACCTAGTGGCAGCTTGTGGTTTGAACACTAGGGGTGTGGGGAGGTTAATGAAGGGGTGGAGGGTGGGTCAGTGATTTATGTGGCGGCATGAGGGGTAATTTGGAGGTATATATGTTTTATTTAAACATATCATAAAGCAATGAAACATTTATTAAAACTAATTGATTTTAAGACATTAGCAAAAAGGTCATTCTACAAAATATAAAATAAAAATTAATCTTTTTAAGAATAATATGGCCAGAGTAAAAATAAAATTAACTTATTTGTTTTGTTAACTCTATAAATAACTTACAACAATACTGATTTGGTTTTGTATTTGTAGACTGTAGTAAGCCTATGTAAAGGAAATTAATAATGGCAACATACTTAAGTTAGTTGTAAAAAATAAAATCTATGGTGTGAGCCCGCAAGCAAAATATATTGATTGAGAGGTTGTCACCATTAGCAATGATAGTGCCTACAATAATGGAAAAAGGGTGTTGTGTGGTCAGCACAAGCAGCCTTAATCTCAATTTTCTACACCGGAGCCGCTACTTCTTTATTCAAGTAGGTAGCTCCTCATTTGTCTTCACTAGGCTGCACTGCTTCATAGTTAAATATTGGAAACACTGGGGATTGAACCCGGATCCTCTCATCTGTAGCCAGAAACACTGACCACTAGACCACAAAGTAATAAATAAGACAAAATTGCTTTTATCTAAAAAATTATATAAAAAAATAAACAAACAAATCAAAATTTCATTTCAATATATCAATGTGCAATAAATAGACACAGAGATATACTAATTAAGATATTAAAGTGAGTGTTTCTTTCCTTAGAATAAATTTTTTATTATAAATTAAATTCAAACTGTACAAATGCGCTAATGACAATTTAGAGGTTCATAATATTTTAAAATACACATTTAATTTTCCCAATGGAGATTGATCAAAAATAGTAATTGTTAGTAAATCAAAAACGTTCTAGTTTCAGTATTCATTTTTGAACTAATTAGATAGATAAAACAGTTAAACATGTGAGAATAGAGAACTAAATCAAAACAAAAATATTAATCATATAGGCCTAATTCAGTTCAAAGTTAGACTATGGCTGTCGAGGATATGTGCAACGCTTGCAGCTAAAGTCCTACATTACCACTCAGGCATTTATCCTATTCCCCCTCTTTTGATTCTATACTTCACCCCTATCCAAGGGGTTTAGAGAGAGTTGCAGAGCCTGACGCCCCGCCAATAAACTCGTGAAAAGCTTCCATTCAAAACATCACAATTATTGTCTGTAGAATTTAAAAATTCTGAAATATGTTGAATAGGTACCCATAATCTTTTGGGTTGTGTAATGGTTGATTGCACTGCACTAAACTAAAATAAAATATGTGTAAAATTGTTGGGGGTGCTACAGCTCTTATTAACAAGCTACCACTGCAAAGACCATAGATGTATCACTAATCGAAACAATTTAAAAGTGATAAGCTTTTCAGGGTTGTTATAATTTTATCCCGCCCAAAAAAATTCACCTGGGTTTTATTTTTTTTAAAACACTTAAATTATATTTTGCATACAAAGCAATTGTCTAGTTAATTTTTGAAAATGGTTTAGTCATTTCGTTGAAAACTTTTTGGTCAAAGCCAATAATTATACATTGATTTATATGGGGCCTATGGTGTTATTCACAAGTCTTGAAATTACAGATTTTATATAATATACTATGCTATAAAATATGTTTTAATTGGTTGAACAAAATAATATGTTCAACTAGCAACTCACTTGGGATAATATAATTTAAAGGGGCTACACTGTATTAATTCTAGGCTCTATAAATAATACTTTGTAAAAAAAGCAAATGAGATAGCATAACAAAAGTTCTTACCTTTTATCTAGTAAATAAAGCAACAAACCAATTGTGCAGCTGGCTTGCCAGTAATTTTATGCATGGTCTCCCCTCCTCCTTCCAACTCTGTAAATTCCTTCTACACAAAGTTTTTTTTCAACCTTCTAGCTTATACAGTATCGTTGCCAAGAATTATATTTATATTTGAATTATTGGTTTAATTATATAACATAGGTATATATCTTTAATTAAACCACAAAAAAAAACAATAAAACCCAACCTAACCCAACTACTGTAACTCCCCCCCTTTTTTTTCATCCTTGAAGCTTTTAGTCCCGAAAACAAATTGAACTAGATTGGCTACCCTTAGACTAATACGTAGACGGCCAAGGGTAAGGTGTCAGACTTCTATACTGGGGGTATGGGGTTCAATCCTCGGTCCCGGCACAGATTTATCTGATTACCAAACCCTTCCTTCACCTCTGACAAGACATCTTGTGAATGTGGGGAATGCCCGGCCTCCACCGTGGTTTGGATTCCACGTTAAACCTCCATTTCATCTCACAATCACCCTACCATTACACATTACACATAAGTGTGTACAACACGAACAGGTAGTAAGACGCGGTGCTAATAATAATAATAATAATAATAATAATATGCTTTACCAAGTGAGATAAAGCGTCGAAGTTCACAGCAATTAGTTTCCTCTAAGCAGAGCTCTTGCCAAATAAATTATATTCACCTGAAGAACCATTCAAAAAAAGAATTATTTCGGAAGACATTTTATATGAATCACAAAACACACATGGCTTACTCACATCATGGGATATTTGGGATATTTTCCTAGATTGTTGGCATGATTTACAATCAAAATCTTAATTCCTTATTTAACATCAAGTGTGGCAAGTTCATGACAATTTACTATATCAACACACTAAAGAAGTTTTATTTTATAAGCCAACCTTAGCTGTAAGATATTTTAAAAATATATTTTTTATTTAGGGTTTGTACCATATACTCGTGAAGATCTCATTTACCTTTTTCTCATTTTTTTTTAAGTACATACTGTACTTAACTCCAAGTCAAACCTCCAGCCATGATTTTTCCTTCAACTTTTTATCCAGCCTATCAACTATTATTCGAATGGTCCCAAACAAAACTTAAGCAAGTATATTATAATGAAACGGGACTAGATTTAGAGGTGGTCTGCTTTAAGCCTATCCGTCAAATAAACCCTTTATAACACCTCTTACAAAATATAAGACTGAGGAACAAAGCATATTATTAAGGGTCAAAATAAGTCACTTACAATGATTACTCGAAATAGCAAGTAGTTTTTGCTGAATTTACTGATACATTACAATTGTAGAACAGATAAATTGCTTGAACTATCTATGAGTTTAATAAAAGCTTCTCGCATGCTGCCATTTTCAATTTAGCTAATCTACTGCCATCTGATGGAAGATAAAGTGTCAGGCAGAAGTGTGAGGGAAAGTAAAGCAGGTACAAAAACCACGCTTAGAAAAGATTATACTCATAAATTCTCACCACTCAAAGCGCTATAGATAATAAGCATGTGGGAGGTTCTCAAATTAGTTATTTATTCTCAACATGTTTGATACCTATTGTAGGCTCAACTATCACCGGTCAGCTTGTAAGTGTAGAGTCAAGAATTTGAAATGTGAGATATTTCCTGTGCACTCCGCACGTAGACCCATAACTATTGATTCCAGTGGAAGCACATTGAATCTGTGAGAAGCGGTGTTCAAGCATCGCGTGGTTTTGGATGACATGGATCTAGGGCATTGATTGGTGCTTAATGCCGTCATTGAAATCTCCTAGTTAGCATATTCTAGCTAGTGTGTATTCTAGAATGGAGCTCTGTGCAGTTTGTTCCAGGCAGTTGGTTCGTGTAGTTGGTTATAGATGGTTGTCAAGTGTGTATTAAGATGAGTCCGTTTAGTGATGGCGTGCCATATGCACCATGAGTGTAACCATGATTAATACCTTGGATAAACATTGGCTATAGAGTGGTTAGAGAGTTGTGATGCCACTCCTACGAAGGGAAGTTGGGATCTCAAGTAATATGTTGATTGTGGATGGGTGAACGACTCGACAGAACGTATCATGAGTTCGACGGCAATGTGTGAGAGCAGATGGCTTTGAGAAATAAACCGATTAGGTAGTGTATGTGATTGATTGTGTTTTCCTCGGTCTCTCCCTTAGACCCCTCACTTACAAAATGATAGCCAGTAGTAACGAATATTTAGGTATGAAAGTGTAATATTGAGCCCGTAGCCTCTACATATTTGTGTCAGATAGTACAATAATGTCGGTCTGACTTTACAGCTTGGTGTCAGAAGTGGGATCACAACTCTCTAACCACTGTTTAACCAATGTGTAACCACCAGGGAAAAAAAATTGGAACAGAAATTTATAAAATTATGTGTTATTAGTATTTCGAATACAAACCTTTTTATAAATGTATAAATAAAGCATGTTTTAGAGTGTGTATTTTGTGTTATATAAAATAAGTATTAATCTGTGTAACAGCATTATTACGGTACATGCATGACAAGCTTGAGATCATGGTATGTGTAAAATTAGGAAGCAGTATTATTTATTTATAGAAACCTTTAATTTTCATCTTTCCGAATGGCAATGATAGATATTTGTTAGTTAATAATTATGTTTTGAATGGATTTACTTTAGTAAAAGGTGAAATTCAAAAATAAAATAAGGGTAATATTTCTGCTATTATGACGTCTTAGCATAAAATAGTACGTAAAAAATGTTAGACATTTAATCAACATAAACATAGTTCTGTATTTGAAATGAAGCTACGTATAATTGTTGGGTCTGAAAAGAATATATAGCATCCAACATAGCTTTCTCACTCTTTGTTTAGCTTAAAACTTTATGCAAATAATAAAAATAAGAGGTGACAAAAAAACATAAATAGTCGCCAAACTTGCATCTTGAAAAAAAAAATCATCAAATTTTGGTTTGATAAATACCATAATGGAAGCCAAATACAGTGTTATAGTTTGTCTGCACTGCTAATTTTATTTGAATTTTTGATTGTGCCAGTTATTTACTAAACGTTTCGTTACTGTGGTGATTTCTTGAATATGTATGAATTAATATTGATGGCTCTTCATTAATTACGTGTTTAGGCTTGATTATGAGTTTTGTGCTGTTTTCCATTGCCACTTGGAGCCTGGTGGAGAGGTGTGTTGCAAGGCGATACATTTCACTCTAGTTGAGTGTTCAGGGCTTGTTTTCTTTGGTTTGGTTGTCTGAGGGATTTTTGGGCTATTGTGGGTTGGTAGTGTTGCTAATTAGGAATTTGGGCGGCAAATACATAAAGATCAGTGTCCGTGACTCTATGGTGAATATGGCGTTAAAGCCACAAATTGTATTTGTATAAATCAGCCGATATCTTAAAATAATTACTGTATACACCTCTTAGAACTTGTGAGTTTTCAAAGCTATATGGATCAACTAAATCCTGTCTGAAAAAAGGAGAATTTAGATTACCTCAGTGGACTAAGTTATATCCTTTGGCGTTCCTGTTGTTGCGACCCGGTAAAGGTAACGATTCTTTTTGTATTGTTGATGACTAGTGTACCGGTACATGGTTCTTCACACTGGGTAGAGCCATTATAATTGTTATCCTTTCTTTATAATATTGTTTGTGAAATGTTATAAAAATCCAGGTCCTACAGGTTGAATGTAATTATATTTTTTACTGATTGTTGTGTGCATTGGTGCACTCCTACTTAGGATTGGGTAAAGCCATTAATAACTAACAACTTATTCTTTTTAGTAAAAAAGGGTTGTAACAATTATTTTCTATTGTTGATGTTGGGTGCATGGGGATAATGATAACATGAGTTTTTCTTTGTAATATAAAGCATTATGACTATACCTGAATTGTATTTTTGATGTTTTGTGCATGGGGAAAGTGATAATACATGCTCATGGTAGTGATTGAACTTGTATTAGGTCTTTCAGACCGGGTAAGATTATTCAGGGGACTATAACATTTTTATTTTTAGTCTACCTACAAAGGGTTATAACAATTTTATTGTATTGTTGATGTTGGGTGCATGGTGAATGTGATAACTCTTGTCCATTGTTGTATACTATCTCGGGGTTTAGAAGGTACGTAACATACATACATCAATATAAGAAATAGAAAAAATAGGGTGTGATATAATTGAACAACACGGTCCCTCCACTATTCTGACGGCATCGCTTCTGATGGAGCCGGAGTCGTTCCATTAAGTATCCAAGACGTTGGTATGTAACACAGACATCTATGTATTACAAAACTTGTATGTAGATCAGGGAAGAATAATATGTGTGTGAATTTTACCCATAATTAGTTGCTTCAAATTTTAGGCTGAGCTGGTTTAGCCGTTACAGTTGTATGACATATTGCACTTGTATTTGGTATTTCAGACCTGTTGAAGCGATTTTAAAAAAAACTACTTTTTTAATGTTAAGGGTTATGATATATTTTTTATTTAATTTTACAAATTTAGTAGGCTATTAAAGGCTATTAATTAGTTTGTTTTGGCCTTTACCCCCCTTTCCTCCAGACAGACTTGGCATCTGTTTTGACTGAGTGAACCAACCAGGGGTCCTGAGATGGGAAACCTACTCCCAAAGAATCAAAATGTTTGCCAAAATTTGAGCTAATCCAATCAAATATAATTACTTAAATTTTTTTGTTATCATTAGAGGGGGTTTAACGTTTTACAAAACTTAAGATAAAATATAGTCATAGGACAAATAGCAGCAGGATGGGGAAAGGAATGTTTTTCATCACAATAAATACAGGCCTACCCATTGTTGAATATTGCTTCTATGCTTGAAGACCATGACTGAAAGGAGGATGTGTAGGAATTGTAGAAGTTACAAAAGCTGTGAAAAGCATAGGCGTGGGTGCCACGGCACCCCCACCAACAATATATATATTTTGGGAGTGACAAAAAAATTAATAACTTAATTCTTTTTTTAAACTTCGTTGATGGATATTCCAGTCTATACCCTTAAGGCTTTAGCTGGCCATAGTTAATTCATTTAATCAGCTCTTACCTTTGATAGACTTCTCACTGCATATGCTGGTAAAGTTGGAAGGAATAGGTATGCTTGGCAGATGCAGATGTCAGTTCTCGGTTACAGCAGGTAGTTCGCGGTTTACATTCACAGTTGTATTTTGTTATTTTGTTTAGGACACAGTTACACTCTTTTAAATGTCTTTATGTGGCTATACTTTATTCACACATAATTCCAACTCCTCTCTCTACTAAGTTTAGTTTTTTGTCTTTTTAACAGACAAAATTCTTTGGCCTAATAGTCTCACCTCTGATGCCAAATGTCTCCCACTCCCCTCCCCCAGGTGATTTGTCAGGATGGCTTGTGAGAGAGTCACTGTGTGACTAAGAAGAGAGCTGGAAGTGGTTTTTGGTGTTGTTTAATAGAAAATATATAGTTGATACATAAAGAAGTATATAAATTGTGATTATAGTCGTGTAGAAAGTATAGAAGTTGAATTAGGAAAATTGATATTTAAGTAAACACTGCTATAGTCTGTGTGTCCAAGTTTGATGCAACCGCACTCCCTGTAAAACCTGCATGCAAATTTACTTTTTAGCAACATATCTAAAATAAATTATCTTAAAAAAGGCCACCTAACTTATGATTCTGAAAACCTCAACTACCAACTGGAATGCAACCAGTGCCAAGCACAATATAATGGTTTCACAACAGAAACACTAAAAAAGAGAATGATTGGTCATAGACATGTCACAAAAATGAAGAATAAATATAAAGCCTGTGGCATCACATGCCGAAACCCATAATCTTGAACTTATCACTGTTACACAACCAAGGTGGTCTAATTCCTGAACAAAGCAATACGCAACCCTTCACAACTAAGGATATGGGAACTGGCCCATCAATATATCATCAAATCCAGACAAGCCCTTAACTTCAACCTTAGGGAATATAATAATAATACAGGATATAACACAACTTTTAGTTTTTCTATCTATCTATTTATTTAAAGTGCTGCCATCTATACAGTGATATAACTTAAAAACAGTCAACCTTGCAGTTCAATCAAGCGCATCAGCCTACTCTCTGAAGAGTGAAAGCTTGTCCTTAAAAATGTGTTTTTTTTTTGTAGAGCTGGGCCACCGAATCCTGACAAGTTTTTGAGATTCGAGAATTCAGTGTTTTATTGGATTTAATGGTCGAATCTTTCACCTAATAAACAAAGCATATTATTATTATTTTGATTTTTTAATTCAAAAATTACTGAGTTAGATCTACTTGAAAAGCACAACTTTATCCGTAATCATTATTTTGTCGGACAAAAGAGATAAACACGAATATTTTTTTTTTTTTATAATAATTGTTTGGTGTAGAAAATATAACGTGCCTAATACCCTACCCTTCTACCCCTTTGGGAAACTTTAACTCGGCCGTTTCAGCGCATGCTCACTTCTGAAACGTCCACTTCACAAACAATCTTGTAATGAAGACATTAAAGCTTTTCAAAAACTGAAAATCAAAACTAGAATTACAAATAAGCTCGAAATAATTATAACAAATTACGACTTTTAAAAATAATAGAAATAAGAACACATTACACACAACTCAAAGTCAGCCGCCATGATGTATATATTTACTCGCCAACAGCCAGAGTGATGATTAAATAAACATGAGTGTCTTACTATCCAACTGGTTTTAATTATCTAAAACTATCTAAAGAACCCTAAGTTAAATATTTTGTTGGGTTTAATCAAAAATTAATACTCTCAACATTCAGACACCGATAAAACTGTTTATTTACACCTACCAGCCTACGTATTGTATCGATTATTTGTTTAAAATCGATTCAGGTAATCTGATCATTGAGTAGGTGCTATCGAGTTTTAAGTATAAAATAACTTGATAATTTATAATTTGTTTTTAAATTAATATTAACTAAGAGTTTTTTTAAATATGTTATTGAAGTAATTGTACAAATATTTAAACACAGTCTTGCCTGATAAAATAGGAATGCACATATTGCAAGAGTCAAAACTATATTCTCAAAGATCGATATATTGCAAGAATCGAATATATTTCTTGTTTTCTACTCAAAGATAGATAATAGATATAAAAGAAAATAATATTAAATACATACTTAGGCGTTATTGATTTCACTATTTCCAATGTATGTTTAATTGTTAAGCATGTTGTTTTAGTCTTTTTTTTAAAATCTGTTTGTATTTTTATTTGAGCTTTCTTATCAAAATAAATTATAATACCTTATGATGATTATGGTTGATCAAATGAACTAAGCCTAATCTTTTTTTTTTCACGTGTTTTTTTTAGAAACTTAACTCATTCTATCAACACTTTAAAAAATAACTCAAAGACACTCAAATTTTGATTTGATTTCTAAACAATAATGAGTCTAGACTGTTTAATTTGGCTGAATTTTAACCAGTATTTTGCAAGGGGTGGTTGGGTTTGATTAAAATTGAAAGCGTGATTGAAATAAATCTTAATTTACAGCTTAGGCCTATATTATATAATGTAGGTCTATTTGTAAATCATTAAAATTTATATCAAATTGATAGGATTCGGATTCGAGAAATAGTGGATTCGACCAATCTATGGTCTTTTATATAAAACAATTTTTACTCCAGTATCACAAAGGTATGTTGGGTATTCCTCCTAATTCAAACCGTACTTAAAATAAATTAACTCAGTAATGTTAATCATATGCTGAATAATAATGAGCAAAATTAAATTGCTCTGTAATATTTTTAAATGTTAAGTGTTTTTTTTAAAATATAGTAATAATTATTAGGTCATGTAAACAAAAAGTTGAATTCAGCTTCTCAAATATTTTGTTTATTCTTTCAGCATTTTATTTCACAATACAAAAAATGGACTTCACACGAGCCTAATAAATACAAATTAGAATTAGCTGATCCTCAATATTATGATCCTTTTATATTATATTTGGAGTGAAGATACAGGAAAAGTGGATAAATAAAAGGAACAAACACAATATGGCTTTTATATTAAAAAGAAGAACACCGTACACGATCTAGATTGCTGCCATTGGACAAAGAAATAGAGGTAATGGCTACTTCTTGAAGAAAATCAATCATTACCACCCAATCCCCCGACCTAGGTTTCATTCTATCGGAACGTATCAGGGGGAAGTGTGAAATGTGCAACACAACTTCCTAAAAGAGAAAACCTAAAATCACAAAAGGGAGTAAATGGAAATTTTTAAAGAATGATAGGATACTTAGATAAGAACATGTAGAAGCATTACCTTTCTGTCCAATGACAACAATGTAAAGTGTGAATGGTATTTTTTTTCCCATTGTAAAAGCCATATTGTGTTTGCTCCCTTTAATGTGTTTCTATCCTTGTTCCAAACTTAATACAATTACTTCATAGAGCGAAAATAAGTTTTCCTTATATAAATATATTAACCTTTTATGACTTTATGTAATTAGTAAATAAGATGAATGAAAAAAAAAAAATTACGCACAAATAAAAGTAAAAACCCTAACACATAATATATTCTTAAATATTTCAATGGTTTCACTACATATTCCTCAGGAAGTAGTAATAGTATTATTATTATTGGCACAGCGTCTTAGGGTTATACGCACTTACGCTAATGTGTAATGGTAGGGTGATTGTGAGATGAAATGAAGGACCTACAGTTTAACGTGGAATCCGAACCACGGTGGAGGCCTGGCATTCCCCACATTCACAAGATGTCTTGTCAGAGGTGAAGAAAGGGTTTGGAAATCAGATAAATCTGTGCCAGGACCGAGGATTGAACCCCGGCCGCCAGCACAGAAGTCTGACACCTTACCCCTAGATCGCCAGGTCACCTATCATTTATTAAATTACTCATATTACATTTTGTTTGATGCACTTAATTCCAAATCATTATTTTAGAAACTATTTTAAACATATTTTTAAGAGTGTTAATGGTCTTTGAGGATCAAGTAAAACAAAAAGATAAATACATATTTTACTTCAGAACAAGTGTTTGTGTATCATGTTTTCACTGATTCTTCATATCGACTGTGCCAATGAAGTGAGTCTCAGCTCTAGTGATATATTGTGGCTTGTCAACACCTCCACAGTTAGAAAAACATGTATAAAAGTAATTTTAATTCTTTGTTCCGAGCAACATCTGCCTGAAGTCTGCATTGCTGAGGACCTTTCCCTCGGAACTGGTGGGGTTGTCTGCATCAGAGTGGTTGCTAGAAAATGTGGGAGGTTTCCCTGGAGCCATCTGTAGGACCCTTGGTACAAACGACACTTGTGTGCGAGGGTGCCAAGTCCTACAAGACAACCAGAGTTAAATATATTATGTATAATATTAAACATGGTAGGTACAGGAAAGAAAGATAGGAAAAAAGAGATAATGGTTCTCTCTTGAAGAAAATATGTCTTTACTGCCAAAACCCTTTATCTATAGTTTATTCCAACAGAATTCTTCAAACGGGTGTGTGTAGCAGAGCTTCCGAAAAGAGAAAATAAAAAACAAAATAAAAAGTTAAAACAAATATACAAAAATGATATAAATGAAAAAAACTCATAGAATATTCTCACCTTATTCATTACATTTTAACACTCCACCCTCTACTATTAAAACTTTACGAGTGGGTGCTAGTTTATAGATACTAATAACTTCTTCATATGCTCTAGAGTGTTTTCACATGAATTTAAATTTACAGTTGAGCCAGTTTTGTCAAACGTGTAAACATTGTACATAATATACATTAAATAGACAGTATGCCCATATACTCGTACATTTTGATATGATCGTCCTAAACACGTCTACTTCATTAGACATCCAAGCATGAGAGAGCCCTTCTACAAGACTAGCGTCTTGCTGAGCTGAGGAATGTGAACCCCGTAGTTTCTTACTATTGAACCCAGATCACCACTTGATTTCTTTCCATCAACCAATGGGGTTATTTTCTATGAGTGCGAAAACTAAAAACAAACGCGGCTTTACTCTGCACCTGCTATTAATTACTGCGTAATACAACCGGAAATAAACCATGCTTCTGACATCTGCAGCTAAACGAAAGAAAAAAAGAAACATGGCTGTCGTTTAGAAAATATGAGTTTAATTTAAATTAACTGAAAAGAAGAAATATGAAAATATTTACTCTAAAATATGATCTAAAATATTAATAAAGACAGGAACATCGATATCATTACAATATATTTAAAATCACTATTTGAGAAAAACACATTTTGTTGGTCTTGGAGTTTCCTCCAGACAGTGATCTGGAATGTGCTCTAAGGTTATTGGAACTATCCTCTAGTCCAGAGAAACACAAGTACACAATGTGAAATATGATGTACTTATGGCTTGTTGGTCTTGGAGTTTCCTCCAGATAGTGATCTGGAATGTGCTCTAAGGTTATTGGAACTAGCCTTTAGTCCGCAGAAACATTAGTACACAATGTGAAATATTATGTACTTACGGCTTGTTGGTCCTGGAGTCTCCTCCAGCCAGTGATCTGGAATGTGCTCCAAGGTTATTGGAACTATCCTCTTGTCTGCGGAATGAGGGGTCACTGAACGCGACACTGATCTTGTGGCCTTGAAGTTCTGTCCCATCCAACATTTCCAGGACCTTCCTGGCCTCCTCCTAAACACCAACACCTGACTTAACCCTCTTAGTGCCACGTCTATTCTAGAATTCGTGCGCGAAAAGTGCCACAGGCCTGTTATAGGTTTTGTGTGTGAAGAATGCCACAGCTATTTCCTCATTTTTTAAAGGGTTTGCAAGAAAATTCGCCAAACCTTTATTTACGAAGAAATTATTTTGATTTTTTTATAATTTAATCCACATGTAGTGTTCATTAATAATAATAATAATAATAATAATAATAATAATAATAATAATAAGAAGAAGAAGAAGAAGAAGAAGAAATTAATAAAATTTAATTAAAATTATTTAATTCCTACATTTTTTTAAAATACTTTTTCTTTTCTTTCAAAACTAAGTCTAAAATTAACACATTTAAAAAATATTACATATACATTTCACAATTATTCTTTTGTAGTGCATTTAGTTTTATACAATAAAATTAAGTTTTGTATACATAATATGATTATAAATAGGAATTACAGGAAATAATAGCAACTAACCTCAGTAGAGAACTCAACATATGCAAACCCTCGGGACTTGCCAGTCTTGAATGTGACAAGTCTAACAGCTTTGGGAGTGGCATACTGACCAAATATCCTTTTTAAGTCATCTTCTGTTACCGAAATAGGAAGACCTAAAAACAGTGTAGATTATTACTAACTTAACATAATGAGAGACCAACAATAGAGCTAAGATTATATGAATTAGTTGTAAGTCGATGATTCATATTTAGGGACAACCACCTTTTGAGAATATTTTTTTGTAGAAATGTTTGAAAACTCGATTTCAAAAGTACAAAAACCTGTTTCAAGCTCAAAGAAATCATTATTACATATTTTTGAGTTCACAAAATAAAACAATAAAGGTATTTATACACAAAATCAAAGTTTTCTCATAAATTATTAACAATACTCATATTTTAAAACAAAATTCATGCTTTATATGCTAGATTCCATTTACAGTGCAGCCTACCAAACCCTTAGATAGTATGTAAACCATTGTTACATATAGAAAGAGTTTATAATCACAACTAAATGCTGACAAAATGTAATAGTCAAACCTTTTATAGCTGCAACTACTACTTTTCACACAATGTCCTAAAAATGTTTTGTTGGTTGCTTGGATAAATACTTTCATTATTTATTTGTTTATTTAATTATATGCTATAAAAATATTACACTTAAGTTTCAAATTCATTTTACATCTCAATTTAATTCAACTGTATCTGGGGTCGAAGGAAAGGCCTCGACAAAGACTTCATATCCATAGGTCAGTAGTTTGTACTCCGTGTTCTTGGTGCATAGGAAATTCTACTCATGGTTACCATAATCATGTGACGGAGTCAGCTGATCATAATAAAAGAAACCAAAAACAACTTTGTTGAGAAAACTTCCAGTATATACTAAAATGTAGGTTAAGTAGAGTCGCAAAAAAAAAAAAATATATATATATATACACACACACACACACACCTCAATTTTAACTATCAAACTTAAAATAAATAGGTGTGATTAAATGATCGAATCTTTCTCCTCATAAATAAAGCATAAAATTTTGATTTCAAAGATTACTTAGTAAGGCTTAATTAAAAAGCACAACTTAATCCGTAATTTTTATTTTGTGGGGAAAAAGAGATAAGGATGAATAAAATCGTTATATAAAAAATAATAATTGTTAGGTGTGGAAAATATAATGTGCCTTTATGCCGGGATCATGATCAACTTAACGTAACTTAACATAAAGGATCTCATTGTGTGTTTAAATGGATGCAATCAGGATGCAGTTAACTTAACGTAAGAAGTGTCCTGGGAGGTATTTTACTTTAAGTGAACGTTACTTAAAGGGTATCATATGATCTAGCCAGCCAGTCATCATGCGAGTGATGTCAACAGGGCTATTTAGTAATTCATTTGTTGGTTTTAAGACCAAGGTCTACTTTTTAGCTTTAGTTCCAGTGAACGAACATTTCATTAAAATAAGCGCTAGTATCGTATCATTATAGAACAGTCTTAATTCAAATATTGTAAAGAAGTTAAAACCACAAAACTTTTATTATATACAATGCTATAATGTATTGCTTTCAAAAAAGATTCTTGTTATTAAAATATAAATCAACTAACATAATCAGGATTGTAAAAGCATTAAATCTGCTTGTTAATGGTAGTTAATATTTAGCCATGTAGTAATAGAAAAACTTGTATTATACATGGAATGTATTTATACTCCATTCACGGTAGGAATTACTCTCTGAAAGGTCTTTGTTTCTTTGTTCCTACCAATATCGTACTATATAATAGATTTCTGGTAGAGAAAAAGGCCTTTCAGAAAACAATTCCTATGCTGAACAGACTTTAGTTGATAAAAGCCATTGGAAAAAGTCAAAATGATTGATAAGATTATATAAATCTATTTGGCATAAACTCCAAGAGAGGGAAGGGGAGGGGAATGTAGTATCTAAAGATACACTTAAATAATTTATATTACCTACTTCAAGTTTCAGTTTGAGATAATTTTTTTTTCTTTCTGTTTACCAGTATTGTATATTCTAGAGAAAAGCCAAATTTATCCAAAAAGTTTTATGATAAATATCTATAATATTGGTTGAAAACTGTAAACATTCACAGATTATATACGCTAATACAAATATTACAAATCATAGATCAAAAACACATAGTCTCGAATGGAGTTGTTTGGTTCAAGTTGTTATGTTAAGTTAAGTTAAATGAGTTGGGATCACACATAACAACCAAACACATCCGCTTGTTGGAGTCGCAACCACGCAATAACATAATTTTGTCTGTCTACAAAAGCTTACAAAAACACAATCCTATATCGAAACTGTCGGACCCGCTTGTCCATTGTCCATCTCTTGTGTTTATGTAGTTGCGTTGGCTTGCGTTCAGCCAATAAAAAACAAATATGGATGTACTACTAAAATCAAATAATATGAAGTTATTTGGTCTATGACAAAATCTCTTGGAAATATATCTTACAGAATACAGGATTTTCAATTAAAATCATAAATATTTAACCATTTAAATATTTTTTAAATATTTATTTATTAATTTTGAAAATTGAAAAATGACGCCTGAACACGAGAATTGAACTCGGGACCTTTGGCTTAGTACGCCAATGCTCTTACCACTGAGCTATCCAGGATTCGTCTCATTCCCAGGGTCATTCATCACTCATATTTTAAGGCAGAGTTTATGATGGACGTGTGGAAATCATCAGCTACAAATGTGTGATTTTAATAAGATCACGAGCTATCAGACAACGCAGCCACCTTCGACTCAGTAGTTGGCTTATTGCTGCCATTTGTACAATTATTATAGTTGCACGGGATTGCATATTAATGAATCACATAGCCAAAGCTATTAATTATATATTTAGAGTGAGGATTACTCCATCTAGATATCATATTCTCACTCTAAAACATAAATAATAGCTTTGGCTATTTGATTCATTTATTTCTTATTTGAAAACATTAATCTAAATTTGTATTTTATAGACATGTTTGCGGTTTGTTCCTATTGGTTGAAATTACATCTTATGACTTTTCATTGAAGACAGCATCCTACTTCAATGGCTATGGACATTTTGTGGCTAAAGAAGAGGCAGGACTTTTAGCAGCTAAGGCTAAGATGTCGTCTTTAAAACAGAAAAATATTACAGACTTTTTCACCAGCAATAGATCTATGTTTACAGATCAAATATTTTGTTTTGTATTGCTCTAGTTAAATTGTAGATTGTATGTAAAGGATTAACACTTCAATATTTTTTAGAAAACTATAATATTTCATTATTTTACTTGATGTATGTGTTTTGGTGGAGTTTCTTTGCTCCTCTTACTAACCAACCTTTTTTGTGTTCCGACAGTCCACACTTTACATTCTTTTCATTGTAAAACCCATATTGTGTTCGTCCCTTTTATATGTTTTTATCCGCCTTTCCTATATCTTCATCCAAATATAATACAATTACCTCATAAAGTGAAAAGAGGTTTTTCTTATAGAAATTCCTTTGTTGTTAGTAATTTCTTTGTAGTTTCATATTTAAATATTTGATTGAAGTTTGATGAAATGATAATTTACTGAAACCAGAATGTTGATGATCTTCACATAAACTGTATCCATTCACAATAAATTCCAGTTCATTATAATTAGTGCACTCACCTTTCACAAATAGTTTTGTTTTCTCCAAGGTTTTTGCAAACATAGAAGCAGGATTGGCTCTGTGTTGACGGTCCACAGCATATTGAGAGACAAACATGAGTCGACCTTTCACTGGTTCTCTGTCCTTCTTAAGCGCTTCCTGGGCTGCTATCTGAAACAATAACAACATACACAAGATGAAGAATTTTTCACTCGATTTGTTAGCTACTATTGATATTAATATATGAAAATTGAGAGATTTATTAACAAAACAACAAATTTACTCTACAGTTACACTATAAAAGAATCCTCACAAAGCTCAATATATTGATCTCACAACAACAACAACAAAAAACCCACTAAAATGACAAAAAAAAAAAACTGTATTGTAACATGCTGAAACCCATTATCTGGAATTTAATCCTTATCAAATAACTCTGCAACCCTTAACAGCTAAAGATATGGGAACTACTAGCATATCAACATATCACCAAATTCAGAAACGCCCTGACCTCAACCTTAGATGAACTCCTCTCCTTCCTACCAGCACAGTTAAATAATCATTTTTAACCAAACGTAATATAAAGGAGTAGGTAATATTATATTATAACATAACTACTTAGATATTCTATCTATTTATCTATTCCTAGTGCTGCAGTCATCAACAGCATACCCTCAGGTTGTGGATAGAGGATATGACTTTCAGATTTGAAGGTTAGCTGCGAGTATATTGAATAAGCAATCACAGACAGCCGATAGGGGTGGTGCTCCAGCTTGTGGGTTTAGTGTGAGCAAGATTGAGGAGATTGGGCGGTAATGATTTATTTTCTTAAAAGGAAGCCAGGCAGGCAGTCCAGAGGCAGCAGTGTAATTGTGAATTGTATTCTTCTTTTCCATTGTAAAAGACATAATGTGTTCGTTAACTTTTATTTGTTCCTATCCCTTTCTCATGTACCTTCTATGATTTATCTTTGTATTTTTTTTTTGTCACCATGTCTTACTAAATATTCAAGTTATATACTAATCTACTAATTACTCTTGTGTAAACAAAAGAAAAATTGTGCCAAATGGTTATTTTAAATTAAACATAGAAAAGAGGATAGAAGGGTAGGGCCTACAAACTTACCAGAAAACTGTAGGCCTCAAAGCTCACAATTAAAACACAACAAAACACACATTCATGACATTTTTGGGATACATCAACCCCCTTCTTGAGTGGAAGAGGGTAAAACACAAACTGGACTATGGCATCATGGCTAAAAGTAAATCATGGTCACTTAGATTCTGTTGTTTCCTGTTTCTTGATTTTTTTTTTTCACTTTGATTCTATAGTTTCCTGTTCAAACTTGTGTCTTGATCCTTGGTAGATGGATAAAATGTTGTATTTATATTAAATATGTTTAGTTATTACTATTATTATTAGCACCGCGTCTTACTACCCGTTCGGGTTATACACACTTTAGTTATTACTGTTCAAATATAAGCATACCAGCTTTTATTTCTTCACTGTACTGCTATCTATTTTATCTGCCATTAAATGAGTATATATAACTGATTGAACTTTGTTTATTAACAACAGAAATTAATTAATCACTTTGAAGATCACAAACACACGGACAAACATTACAAGTCTGTTAAACGCAACTGAAAATACAACCCACGCGCAACAACACAATAGAACAGACAGGACAACAATTGCATATGTCTCATCATAGTCAAGAACTAAATAATGTCAACACTTTCACTTAACTAAATCTGTCTCTCAAACCAACCTTGTTTTGTAAGTAATTAAACTGATGCTTTGGCAGTGGGTTTGTTAGATGTTCTTTGGATTCAATATACCTTATATCGATGTCACCATGTTCATAAACATCCCGAACAAAGTGAAAACGAACATCTATATGCTTATTTTTTCAGTGGTACTCAGGATTATTCGTAAATTTAATTGCTGAATGGTTATCTACATACATTGGGACCTTATCACATTCCAAACCCAATTCACAAATAATTTTATATAGCCATATAGTGTCCTTTGTTCCATTAGACAATGCAATGTACTCGGCTTCTGTTGTTGAAATTGCGACTACGCTTTGTCGCTCAGAGGACCAAGAGATAGTACCCCCATTAAACAAAAATACAAATCCACTAGTTTGATTTTTGCATATCTACATTACCAGCATAATCTGCATCCATAAAACCTCTCGATATAGTATTGCTCCCACTGTCTCCGTATACAATCCCATAATTCATTGTCCCCCTTAAATAATGGAGGATCTTCTTAACCGCCTGCCATTGATAATGCCCATAGTTAGTTAAAAATTGACTAGCTTGATTAACCGCATATTCAATATCAGGATGACAGACTTTTACAGCGAAAAGAAGAGAGCCAATTTCCTCACAATATGGCACATATTGCAGTTTCTTCTTTTCTTCTTCATCTCTTGAACTCTGCCATTGGCTTAAGTGTAAGCCAGGTTCAGCTGGAACAGTTGACGGTTTCGCATCTTCCATGCAGGAATCTTCATAGAATTTTCTGGATGTATGCACTTTGAATAATATTTATAGTGCGTTTTTCCCAATTTCATTCAATTTCAAGGCCGATGAAATGCTTAGTGCCACCAATTGTGATTTGAAAACACTGTTCCAAATTTTGCAGAACTTCATAATTTGCTTCTTGAGAAGCTGACATCAACAGTACATCATCAACATATAGAGCTAAGTATACAGTTGCTCCGTTGATCTTGCCAGCATACATGCAATGGTCACACTCAGTTTGTTAGAAAAAAAATCTTTCTAAAAATTTCACGAATTTTATGTTCCAGCAATGTGGCGAATGCTTGAGTCCATACAGGCTTCTTTGAAGTCTACATACTGCTTTAGGATGTTCTTTGTCTTCAAATTTGGGGGGTTGTTGTATATAGATCTCTTCTTTCAATTCACCCTAAAAGAAAGCAGTTTTCACAACAAATTTAGCAATTTCAAGATTTGCTCCTGCTACGATGGCTAGAAGCAATCAAATTGATTCATAACAAACTACAGGTGCAAAAATCTCAAAATAATCCACACCTTCTTGGTGATAAAGCCCCTTTACAACAAGTCTAGCCTTCTATCTAAGACCCCCACTTGAATTTGATTTCTCAGTGAACACCCATTTACAACCAATCACGTGCTTCCTTTTTATGAATTTCACAAGTTCCCACGTTTTGTTTTGATGAAGTGCACTCATTTAGTCATTCATAGCGAGTAACCATTTTATCGCTTCAGCACTCATTAGAACCTCTTCACAAGTAGTAGGTACAGTATCCACAACTAGCGCAGAATCATTGTAGCGACTTGGTCTGCGCAGCTGGTCTCGATCACAAAGTTGTCTTCCTGGACCTGATGCTAGTTGAATCTCTTCCAGTTGAGATTCTACTCGTTCATCTGCTTGCTGCTGGACTACTGGTCTTAGCTCCACTGCTGCTTCTAATTATGATTGACCTTGATGATCAAAGTCAAGTTCCACCTGAGTTACTGGTTAACATCATTTTCTGGGTATGTTTGATATTCAGATCCAAAATCAAGTTTCGCCTCATTTTTATGAAAACCTTGTTCTCCCATTTCAGCTCTCTCATTAAAGATTACCTCACAGCTGACATGTATTTTTCGAGTCTTAGTATCCAATTGTCGATAATTCCTTGACTCTCCTTGGTAGCCAACAAAAATAATTTTCTTGCTCTATGGATCAAACTTCTTGCGTGTCTCCTTGGGTATGCATCACAACCGAATACTCGCACATGTTTAATTTTTGGCTTTTCATTAAACCACCTCTCATAGGAAATCATGCCGACAGATTGTTTTGAAATGGTTCAATTCAAAACATACACAGCTGTTTTAACAGCTTCAGCCTATAATTCTTTTGGAAGGTTTCTGGCACTTTCATAAAGAGTATGCATTTCACGCTCAGCTCAATTATTCGGTGTTGAGATCTCATGAACAATTCCTTTGTTTTCAGAAAAGCATTGAATTTATTAGACAGGTACTCTCTGCCATTGTCTGTACGTAGAATTTTTATGTTGTTGTCGATCTGCTTTGTCACAAAATCTTCATAATCTTAAACATTGCAAGAACTTCATGTTTGTGATGCATGAAAATACAGAGCAGTATCCTGAGTATTCATCCTTACACAATCAGAAATACTTTGAACCACCTGGTGACTGTACATTAACTCTCACAGACATCTGAATGATTCTTTTCACCGGGATTATCAGCTTTCGGTCTCTTACTCGATAGGTGTGGTTTGCGAGCATGTTTGTTTCACATAAAAATTGGATTTGTCTTTGATTGCTAAACCATTAGCAACATCAAATTTTTCCATTGCATTAATTGAACTGACATTAATGTGACCCAACCTCTTGTGCCACAGCTTCAGTGAGTTTACTTATGCAAAATTACACTTTGAAAAAACTGGTACCTCAAAAAGCATTAGGAACAGCGATTCATGAAGCACCCTTTTAGCTGATATGGCACCACTTCTTTCTCGGACCTCACAATGATTATGGTAATTGTGGAATGAGAAATTTTTGTCATTGATAGCTCCCAATGAAAATAAATTTCGTTTCAAATCTGGAACTAAAAGAACTTTGGTAAATTTCCGGTTGACCTGCTTTACATGCACTTCTGCAAGAATATATATTGTGCTGATACCTGCTACAGGTAACACCATGTCACTTGCAATTTGAACTAACTTTATCTTACCAACCGGTCTGAGTTCAATGAAAGAATTGCGGCAGAAAGTAATGTGCAGGCTTGCACCCGAGTCTGCCAACCACACAAATTTGTCCTCACCTGTCGTTTCTGAGAAGAAAGCTGAAATGTCACACACATATGCAGAATCATCACACATTTTTCTTCATCAGCTATTTGCTTTTCACATTTACGATACCAGTAACCAATCTCGTTGCAGTACTTAAAGGATGTTTTCTTTTCAACTCTTCAATACTCTTGGAATTTTTCTTCTGCTTGTCCTTGGAATCATTAACCTTCAGGTAATTGGATGACATTTCTTCTTGTTTATCTAGTTTTAGCTTAGGCCTTTTACCTGCAGCGCAAGTGATGAAGACTCCTCTTCAATCTTTTGTCTTCACGAATCATCCTCGTGATTAAATTCTCCTTTTTTCTCTCATATTTGCGGTGCACTCCTATGCCATGACAAATGCCGAGAATCTTGATGGCAAACTGCTCAGCAGTTTAGATATCACAGCTGAATCAGGTGACTTTTCACCTGCATCATCAAGCTTATTACAGATGGTTTCAAATTTTTCTAGCTGTGTCGCGACAGTCACGTCATTCTTGATCCGAAAATCGTGGCCAACAATCTTATTTCGCATCTTCACTTGTATCTCCATACAAAGAATGTAGTTTATCCCAGATCTCTTTTGGTGTCCTACAGTTTATTAAATTCACATGAAATGTCCAATCCACTGAGCTCAATAAGATCACTGCTGCTTTTGACTTACAATTTTTACATACTTTTCAGGCATCGAGTTTTGCTGCTTTGTCGGGCTTTGTATCTGTTCCTTCCACAAATTATAACAAATCTTGAGCATCAAGTAAGAACAATACACAAAATTTCCACAATGCAAAATTTGTGCTGTCGAATTTTGTGAGATTGTATGTGTCCTTCTTTGTCATTGGTGCAAGCAGAGAAAATATAATATACTGGAGCCAATATACACCTGCCGGCGGCAGGAACAAACCGTACCGACAACATGAACAAAAAAATTTGTAGCGACGACACAAACAAAATTTTTCTCAACTCGCACTTCACGATATAATGGCGACACAGTGGAAGTGTGCTGGGCCCATAACCTGTTATTTATTTTATCAGCCATTAAACGAGTATATATTACTGATTGAATTTTGTCTAATAACTACCAAAATTAATTACAAGTCTGTTAAATGCAACTGAAAATTCAACTCACGCATGCACAATAACACAATAGACCAGAGACAGGACAACAACTGCAGACCACCTTCAACAAACTTGACTGGAATTTGAACCATGATCTCTCCATCATTGGCAGTCCAGTCTATTGTGAGAATAATGCCCTATACCATTCAATCCACAAAGGAGGTCTTTGTAATATTGAAAAATGACATTTTCCCCCTAGATTGTCTCAGAAATTCTGTAATCACGCATCTTGACCCAAACTTGTCCACACACAAAAATGACCCTTTGCCAGAATTAAAACACAAAACATAAGGGTTGGAATTACATGTCAAGGATACCATAACTACAACAAATTCACAATACCAGGGTCATCCCATGAGGGTCTTAAGGAAGTTTGTAAGCTCCCATTACATACATTCTTAGGAACCTTTAAAATAAACCTTCTAACACATTGTTTACCATCAATTTTCCCAAGGTTTAAGTGTTTATGGCAATAAAACTCATATATTTTTAAAGAGTAAAATTAGAAATATGAATGCTCCAATCTTCAATCTCTTGAATCTTATGGTACTTGAGAGATTCAATATAAGTACAAATCTCAATAATTTTAAGCAATTGGTAAAAGGAATTTATATAAGCTTATGTAGTTGGAAGAATAACAAAACCAGAAAAAAGGACTAAAATGTATTAATATTATTATTTTAAATAAAAGCGTGTTTGTTACATGACAAACAAATTATCATTTTTCAGCAGCAACAGGCCTTAAACAACTTTTTTAAATTCATCATCATCATCATCATCATCAAAAACTGTTTCCATCTTATAGCTGGGTCAGTTTAGTAAAATTACTCTATCTACCTCAATTGAAAACATTATTTTTGGACAAGGTTTTTACTTCCTTTTAGTCTCTTTTGCATAAGTCAAAGTGTGTTAGTGAAATTTTAAATTTTTTTGAGTTGGGTCGAATCCAGTATTTTACAAATCCAAATCTCAAATTTACCTTTGAGTCTGAAATCTCGAATTCAAATCCTGGTAAAAATTATGAATATAAAAGAAAATATAAATATAATATAATAATAGAAAATACAAATAGTAACTAAATGTTAACATTCTTTTTTATGACCCATTCATTATAAAATTCATATATTCTGTTAAGTGTTAAATTACTGGTCTGACACCTGGTTGTTGAGTTCATCCTATAAATATGATTGGTTCTGAATCACCAATAAATAAACAGTATTAGAGCTCTAAAACAAATTTCAATTGAAATATTTAAAAAAAAACACCTTTTTTTGAGGATTTGAATCTCAAATCCATAATTTTCTCAGATCCTTGAATCTTAAATATCCTAAAGGATTCAAAGAATTCGAGGACCCATCTTTAATATTTTTTAAGATTTGAGGATTCAAATTTGGATTTGAGATTATTTTAAATATCTAGAATTCTGAATTTATAATAAAGGAAATTGATAAAAATAAATAAAAAGGAAAAATAAACTACCAAGAGTAAATTTGACGAAGAAAGCCCATCTAGGGAAAGAGGAAAAAATGTGAGAAGAATCCAATGCACAAAGGTGACATCATCTCCCTTTCTTCTGTCTTCTATAGTAGAAGTAGTCACACACACATTTTAACACAAATGAAATAATATTTCGGCATTGTTGCCTTTATCAAACAGAAAGAAGAGTACAAATAACACAAACACTGGATAACTCCATTTTAAATCTAAAAAAAAATAATGTCAGAAACACATTGTGTCAACTGTTTATGAAACAATGTGTTTCTAACAATTTCTCCATCAAATTTACTATTATTAGTTTATATCTCTTTTTTCTTTATTTGTATCAATTTCCTTTATTATAAAATTATTTAGTCACCTCATTTTTGAAATTCTGACTTGATATACAGGTTCGGGAAATATTAGATTCGACCCATCTGTGGTAAAGATAGTTAACAAACTGAAGCTGACAGAAGCAAAACAACAACAACCAAACTAACCTTGTTTTGAAACTCGACATGGCCAAACCCTTTAGATTTCCCCTTACTGTCCTTCTCAATGCTGACATGGGCAATGCTGCCCACAGCTGAGAAAATTTCTTTCACGTCTTCTTCACTCACTGTATAAGCCAAGTTGCTGAGGAAGACACAGCGGTCAGCATGTGCCACTGTAACAAAGCATACACATGGCATTACCTTGCCTTTGGCTCCTATCTTAGAATATACGAGTGAATCAGAGGGGTGGAGACAGGCAAGGGCCCCCCCTCAGAAAATTAAGAATATTACAAAATTATTATTATTATCACTATGTTTTATCAATTGATCAATTATATTTTGTTTAATTATATTAACTTTAATATAAAGCAAATAAATTTGTGCAGTAATTAGGGGTTTTCAAAGGAATGCTTTTTTATGTGGATTTTTTATTTTACTTTAAATTTGCACTCAAATGAAAACTGGACTTATGATAACGTAATATTTTCTAAAAATGGTTAAAGTCTTTACTCTGCGCATAAAGTTTTAAAGTGGGTATGCCTACAGTAATTGAAATAATTTTAAAGCAATTGTGTAAACACTATTGTATCAGGAAGAGGGGAAGGGGCAATTGAAATTATTATTTGCCCTCACCCCTTCCAACTGCAAATCCTGGGTGTGAAGGAGAATGTGTAAACACAAACCTGTTAACCAGTGGCATACACAGTGACAGAGGGTAGGCCAAGGGTTCGAATTTGGTACAAATTAGCTTAAATCAATTACCATTTGCATCCTTTGAAATCAAAATTTTTTTGGAACCCCACTTTTTAGGGGGCATTGCTGATTCTCTATTTTTCTTATCCTTCTTCAAATCAAATTTCCAAATATTACAGTAATTGAAATATATAATGGTGCAATTATGAAAATTATGTAAAAAGGCCCCCCCCATACACCTCGGCTCAAATTCCTGTGTGCGCCCCTGGAGTCAGGTAAGGTAAACTTGCATTTTTATAGAAAACCCACTTTCGACAACTGACAATGATTGTAAGTAACTCAAATTTGGGATTCTAAAAATATGTCTTATTTGATTTATTAAGTTCATCTAAAAAGCTTCAAATAATCCAATAATACTTCCTAGTGGATCTCTGTATAATTTATTTTATGACATTTATTTAAAGGGCTAGTAATGAAAATACACTGCAGTTTTTTTACTACCATTTTGGCAATGTTAGTTTTCAGTTTTTAATTAGCGTCCTTCCTTTGAAAATCAGAATGTAGCCTATCTATATAATGATTCAGGTTTTTCTCTATTATGATTCTTAAACTCTAACCTTTTTGATTCTGATTCCTTAGCAGTTACAATTTCAATATTTTCCCATGCATTCAACACCACATTAAAATAATTTGATTTATACATATATTTGAATTATATTGTGTATGGAAAAAAAATAGTGTGAATTGTAGAACAATACTACAATAATATTTTTGCCAAATCCTTCCTTCATCTCTGACAATACATTTATTAATCACAACTTGTGAATGTGTGGAATGCCAGGTCTCCATTGTGGTTCGGATTCCACGTTAAACTGTAGGTCCTCCATTTAATCACACAATCACCCTACCATTACACATTAGCGTAAGTGTGTATAACCCAAACAGGTAGTAAGACGCGGTGCTAATATAATAATAATAATACAATAGTTTGCGTATAACCCGAACGGCTAGTAAGATGCGGTGCTAATAAAAAAATATACAATAGTACTTAAAAAGACAGCCATGAATGCTTTGCACACAAGTACGAGAACACCAGGTTCATGTTGAGTACATTTTAAAACTTTCAGGCACTAAAAAAAAAGATACAATGAAAAATTACCCAATTCTGGAAATTTTAAATTAAAAATTCCCTAATGGATTTTTAAATATATGAAAATAGTGTAAAAACACAGTAAAATAATAATTTGAATAATAGGAAAGAAAGCCAACCTAAGAGGATTTAAATCACACTTTTATTTACTAGGATTTTTTAGCTAAGAATTGAGGTACCAAAAATTTGATATCAGGATCATTCTTTTATTCTTTTGAATACAAACCGTGGATTTCAATCAAGCTATCGAAAAATATATTATGATATCCCTAAAAGTGGTCTTAAGGTAAACCAGGAATTTGTGAGTTTCCTGTTGACTTCACGGGATGAGTTTCACTGTTGAGTATCAATGAGAAGTGCAATGCTATCCAAGGACCATATTCTTACCTTTAGCATCATCAGTGGGTTGGTGTTTGGAGCCAGCATCTGGCTCCTGCTTCTTGTCAGAGATGGTTTTGGTTGTTTTACCAGTTGTCTTAGTACGATTCTTAGCAACACTGCCAATAGCCTGCTTGGAAGACGGCTCTTCTATTTTACGGTTCTTCGCCTTAACAGCATCCTCTGAAGGGGCCTGCACAGAGGGAATAGTAATTCTTAGATCACAAGCAAGTAGAATATGCTAAAACATTACAACAAATCTATTGTAATCACCCATGTTTTGAGAAGCAATTATACCGTTTCAATAAAGACTCCTTCAATCATGACGTGAAAATGCTCCAGTTAGGCAGATAATTATAATATTAAAACTGTTTAGTTGTAATGTTGTTGACCATCACAACTAATAAGTTTTCTCATACTGTACTAATGTGAATTGTTCTCGACAACTTGACAGGCAGTCTTCTCTCGAATAGAGCTAAGCAAGCACTGTCCTTTTTTGAAAGTGGAGGGACAAGGACCTCGTTTGAAGTCTTGACATTGTTGCCAACACTTCAACAAACAAACCAAACAGTGATGACAAACTTAAACCAAACAAACACAAAAATCTACATCTCTTAGCTGTCAATTAAACCAGGGATTCCAAACTTTTTAGACTGAAGGAGCCCTAGTATCAAAAAGACTACATATTGGAGCCCTAAAAAAATGTTTACACTAATATCATTAGAATTCAATAAAAACAGTTTAAACTTTACAAGTATAAACGTATGAATGCTTTTATGAACAGAGAATACCCCAAAGCAGTGGTGTGTAGTCAAATAAACAAAGCTCAAAATAGTGGGCCCACAACATCAACAGAAACGAACAACTTCATCCCTCTGGTCACCATATACCACCCTGGACCCCACAAAATAATAAAAATAAAGCTATAGAGTTGGATGGAGTAAAGATGAGAAAAGTACAGAACGTAAAATTTCTTGAAAGTGAGATTGAGGAGAAAGGTGAAGAAGAAAGGATTTAATGATAAGAGGACTGCAGAGAGAGTTGTTCAAGATACCTACTATGGAGAAGAAAAATCCCCTTGAAGGGAATTATTGTACAGGGCATACTTTGTATCTATTGTTACATATGCAGCAGAAACATGGACAGTGAATGTAAGGGAGACTAGGAAAGTGGAGGCCATGGGAATGAAGTTTGCGAGGATTGTGTTAGCTCTCATGAGGTGAAATAAGATTAGGAATGAAGTTATCAGTGGAAGAGTTGGGGTACAAGGAGTAGATGAGATAGTAGAGGAAGAATAACTGGATAGTATGGGCATGTAATGAGGATGTAAAAAGAGAGGCTGCTAAAGAAAATGTTGGAAATGAAGTATATGTGGAAAAAGACCGCAAGGGAAGCCAAGAAAGATATGAGAGGAACAGATAACAGAAAGTGTTAAAGTGAGAGGAGAAGACTGGAAGAAATTAAAGGAGGAAGAATGGTGGAAGATTAGAATAAAAAGGAGGCATTTTACTAAATTGATCCAGCCACAGGCTGGAAACAGCTGATGATGACTACAAAAACTCTACAATATCTTGAAAACAGGTTTCCCCATATTCCTAACCTCCACCACTACACAGCATATCTTCAAGGAGCCTCCAAAAGTAACCTATAGACAACAACATTGCTTAAGAAAAATGTGTCGACCTTGGCTGGGTTTGAACCCTCAAACATCCGAGTCCTGACACAATCATTTTACCCCAAGACCATGGCGCTCAACTGTAGAGTGTACAAATATATTAATTACTAACCTTTCTTTTAGTTTTCTCTTGGTGTTTATTCAGTGGGATCCTTGCAGGGATTTGTTTGGCGCTGAACTCCTTCATTCTGAAACCATATCAATGGTAGAAGATCAAATAATGGTAGATAAGATGTTTCTAGGGGTGTGCAGGACTGAAATTTTTGATTCAGTTCTGGATAAGGAACATTATTATCTTTAATCTAGGATAGTTTGGAAAATTTAGTGGTTATTTATATTCATTGGTGCTGTTATATTAATTTTCATGTAAGGAAAATATATTGAAGTATAGAAGATAGAATTATCTATTAGCTTTAAAATATATAAGGGATGTTCATATACAAATGTGGGCAGTTATAAGTAATATATAGAGACCCTGATTTGTGGTAAATAAAATTAATGGATTCCGTTAAATAATTTTTGGATTTTGATATCTAAACCATGTAAATAGAAGTAATTTTTTGGCTCAAAATTGTAAAAAAATAAAAAAAAACTATTCAAACTTAAGTGGCATATATGTAAAGAAAATTTATGGCTAAATTTCAAAATTTTAAATTTAAGATATTTGCCTTTGCTCACAATTTGACTGGATCATAAAAGCCAGACCAAACACATACTTTACTTCTTTACCAATGTCTTTGGTGTAGGAATATATTTTTTCTGGACTGGAAACATTGATTTGTTCTAGGAATATTAAGAATTAAATTTAAAAAAAGTGCAGTTGGTACTATTTTTCCTGGTAGATTCCAACAATAACAATAAATGTGTTTTTGTGAATGACCTGATATTGATGTTTACAACCAGAGTGTTTTTATGCTCCTGGTATGCCAGGCCTCCACCGTAGTTCGGATTCCACGTTAAACTGTAGGTCCTTCATATCATCTCACTATCACCCTACCATTACACATTAGCGTAAGTGCGTACAACCCGAACGGGTAGTAAGACGCGGTGCTAATAATAATAATAATTATGCTCCTGGTATCGCCATTAGTTACAAATTTTATGACTGAAACAATACCATACCTCGGTTTGGTACCATTTTCATTAGAAACTCGACCTAATGTGGACTGAGATGGTGTTGAGTTATTTAAATGTCGAATTTTACGAATTAACTTGCATAGGCTGCATATTTACTAAACAAGGATGAATTACAGTATAGCATCGAATATTATAGGTACAGTACAATATATTATGTGTTAATATAATGGTGTATATACATATGTGTAATATACAAAAATGCAGTACAGTAATGTGCATATAATAATTAGAATAATTTGTTACTGAATTGGAAAACTAACAAACACAGCACTTGTAAAAACACCACAGCACATCTTTTCCATTCGAGTTACACAAACAAAGTGAGAGGTTATATAGTTGAATGACCTTGGATTGTGATGAATAGCGCCAACAACTGTGTGCACGTACGTGTGTCGAGTTATCGAATATCGAATTATTGAGTGTCAAGTTTCCGAGAGACTAATGTATTTGTAAATTAAAATAGTAATTACTAGACAAAAATATA
This sequence comes from Timema cristinae, assembly GCA_039000515.1. Taxonomy (NCBI): domain Eukaryota; kingdom Metazoa; phylum Arthropoda; class Insecta; order Phasmatodea; family Timematidae; genus Timema; species Timema cristinae. The sequence continues at coordinate 46,811,505 of JBCFYV010011164.1, forward strand.
TTACAGTAAGTAGGTATTTATAAATTGTTTAGTTATGGATGAAAGAAGAGTATTATATTATCTGGGCCTATTTACTCTTACATATGTACTTCATGCTTTCTGTAGGTTATTTTTGTGAAGACCTGCTTGGCTTGGTATGTTGAGTACATATTAGGCCTAGTCAAAAAACACATCAATCTAACTAATAATAAAATTTATTAGGGCATTTTTCATCAATATGCAGTATATGTATTATTATTAGCACCGCGTCTTACTACCCGTTCGGGTTATACGCACTTACGCTAATGTGTAATGGTAGGGTGATAGTGAGATGAAATGGAGGACCTACAGTTTAACATGGAATCCGAACCACGGTGGAGGCCTGGCATTCCCCACATTCACAAGATGTCTTGTCAGAGGTGAAGGAAGGATTTTGTAATCAGATAAATCTGTGCCAGGACCGAAGATTGAGCCCCGAACCCCAGCATAGAAGTCTGATACCTTACCCCTAGACCGCCAGGTCACCATGTAGTTGTACATAAATTAACTTAGCAGTTGTTATATCTACTCTACCTCAAATGCCATTTTTGTTTTTAAAAGTTGTTTTCACGGTTCACCTTGGTCAGAATCACTTGGTCAATAACACCATGACATACCCAAGAAATTTGAGAAAATTTGCCTAGTGTTGTCTACTACCAAGTGAAAATGTGTATCAGTATAGTTTGGTTATCTTTAACTCTCATTGAAATCAAAACAACCATTATTCACATATAAAGCACTATATGATCAATTTCACGAGAATATTCAATTCTTTTAATTTGTGTTTATATAATACATATATTCAAAAATACTACAATTAACTTTAAAAAAATTGTGTATAATTGGGGGCAAAAGTTTACAAACTAAAATGACTAATTATGTTTACTTTAAATCAACTGTTTGTTAACTTCAAACAAAAAAAAACACCTGAACATGCATACTGTGTTCCCAACCATAACAAAAACAACAACTAATCACCTCTCCCTTGTAGACATGGCAGACAACCTGTCACCTCTCAAAACACCTTGTTTCAAACCATAGTAAGACCAACAAATATTCACCTCTCCTTATAGGCATCGCAGGAGGCCTGGTAGCTTTCTAAAGTCCCCTTGTCTCTCTCAAAGTTGACCCAGGCTGTAGCAATTTTATCTGGAGTGTCCTCCACAGCTCGCAACGCTCTAGCATACAGCCGTCGCAAGTGCTTGGTGTCCCCGTATATCCTGTTCAGACAATTTTTTTAATGCCAACCTTCATTTTCACTCACAGCTACTATATGAATAAGAACTTATTTTAAAAAGAGTACAAAATAAATGTTGTAGTAGTAGAAGAGTTTCTTTTTCTACTATAGCAATTATGACCCTAAGCACGAGACAATTCCTGGATAGCTTAGTGGTTAGAGCATTAGCGTACAAAGCCAAAGGTCTCAGGTTCGATTCTCGTGTCCAGGTGTCATTTTTCAATTCTAAAAATATAGCAATTAATATTTAACCTAAATGCCCAATTAATGAATAAGCTACACTTTTACATAAAGATGTTTGGTTTAAACCGCCTAGTACCCCAATTAATATTTAACCTAAATGCCCAATTAATGAATAAGCTACACTTTTACATAGAGATGTTTGGTTTAAACCGCCTAGTACCCCAATTAATATTTAACCTAAATGCCCAATTAATGAATAAGCTACACTTTTACATAGAGATGTTTGGTTTAAACCGCCTAGTACCCCAATTAATATTTAACCTAAATGCCCAATTAATGAATAAGCTACACTTTTACATAGAGATGTTTGGTTTAAACCGCCTAGTACCCCAATTAATATTTAACCTAAATGCCCAATTAATGAATAAGCTACACTTTTACATAGAGATGTTTGGTTTAAACCGCCTAGTACCCCAATTAATATTTAACCTAAATGCCCAATTAATGAATAAGCTACACTTTTACATAGAGATGTTTGGTTTAAACCGCCTAGTACCCCAATTAATACTTAGCATATTATTACAAAAAAAGTTAATTTTCTTTTGATGGAACCTCTACATGATAAATTATTGATATGGGAGTTTCTTAAATAACTCTCTGAGTTTAGCTTTTCTTTTATGATAGAAGTTGAATTTGACAAATCTAGATTTGGCGCTATGGATACAACGGCCTAAAGGGCTCACCTTATAAGAGCTATTGAGAAAAAATAATTTTGGATTACGAGAAGCTTAAGAAGGGATATGAACACCTACATGATCAAGGGCAAATTTGCAAGAATTTTGCTAGTGCAAATATTAAAAACAAAAAGGGCATCACAATAACGTCTCTGTGAGAAGAGAGTTTGGAGCCCTAAGAGGTTTAGAATTCTGTCATAATCATAATAAACATGAGAGAGCCAGTTAAGGTAATAGAATTCCGAGCAACACTTGCATATTCTAACTTAGATCTAACCAGAGCGTAGTACAGACATAAAAAACAGTCAACTTTCTTAAATGATGAAGTGATAAATTTAATTAGTCCAAGTAATTTCAATGATTGGGAAATTACATGGTCAACATGATAGTGGAAATAAAGTTTGTTATCAAGGAGAAAACCAAGATCATTAATATAAAGGGTGTGAACTATGTTATCATTGCCCAATTTATAGCTAAAAAAGAAAGGACTAGTTTTCCTAGTAATAGATATAGATTTGGTATTATATTTATTAATAGACATTCCATTTTCAAAAGACCATTGTAGAATACTATTTACATCATTTTGTAAATCTATACAATCTGAAATTGATTTGATAATTTTACATCATCAGCAAAGAGTAAATAACTAGATGAGTTCAAATATTTATCAATGTTGTCAATAAACACATTAAAGAGAAGAGGACCTAAATTAAAACCGTGTGATATGCCACGGGCGGCTAAAAATGTATTGGAGGTGTATGAATCAATTTTAATGCAAATAACTGCTGAACCAATTTACATATGAGTGAGAAATGTCAAAATTACTAAGTTTAGAGAGAATAATACTATGCTGATATAAGTCAAATGCCTTACTTTGGGCAGACTTGAGGGGCAGCATGTCCAAGAAATTTGACTAAATTTGTGACAGTAGATTTATTTTTTATAAAGCCATGTTTATTAGCTGAAAGTTTATTTTTAAGGTGGTGGGACGTATGCTCATGTATGATTTTCTCGAATACTTTGGAGAAAGTGTTTAAGAGACAAATTGGTCTATAATTACAAGTTTTTGTTTTCGCCCCTTTTTTATAAATAGGTATGACAACAGATTGTTTCCATGTAAGAGGAAAAGTTTCATTTGACAGGCTTATGTTAAAGATATAGGCTAACAAAGGGCTGAAAATGCTGGCACAACCTTTTACAATAAAACTTGAAATTCCATCTGTCCCGGCACATCTAGAAGAACTCAATTTTTTATAGCATTAGCAACACCCAAGGGTGTAACGTTGCATGGATACAAGGGCGTGTTAGTTTCAATAACAGGGTAGGTTAAGACAGGTAAGGCTGACAACTGAATGAAAGTAGGTCCCAAACTCAATTTGCAATTAACAAAGGATCCGCTATAATCTTGCCATTAATTTCTAAGTTTGATGGTGATACATTATTTACACAATTATTTTTAACAAATTTCCGAAAATCCCCAGGTTTGCTTTTGATACTATTTTCTATTGATTTCATCCAAACGGCTCTATCTAGGGTCAAAAAGAATTTTTGGGTAATTTACAAAAGTGTGAAAAATGTGAATAGAAATTACTATTATTTGTTTTTTTAAATTTTTTGAAAAAATATTTTTTTTTTCCTGATATATTATTTAAGCGTTGAAGAAAACCAAATCGAATTTTTGATGAATTTTGAATAGTAATTTGAGGAATATGCATTTTGATTTTCCTTTGTACTAATTTGGTAAAATTATCTGTGGCCAAGTTAACATCAGTAGTTGAATAAACACAAGGCCAATCAGCAATGGCCAGGTCATTGTAAAGATTGAAGTAATCACCATGTGCACAATCAATATATGTGGTGGGGTGGTATTATTTTTAGTTGCAACGGGTATATCTAGTGCAATCAATAGGGGTGAATGAGCTAAGTCAATATTTGCTAATGATTGGTCAAAATGAGCAAAATCAAGGTCTAGGACCAAGGTTGGCAGTCCCATCGCCAATCACCACATGTGGTGAATTTGAGTTTGTTAGCTCTCACAGAAAAATTAATTTTTTTCCTGATAGCGGGATCGTTGTTGTAACTTGATATTTACTGTATATCATTGAAAACATTCCACTTTGGGAATAAGTCAGAGATACAACTCTGCCATCCAATACTCCCCTCCACACTTTTACCAACAATTCAAAGGGCTGTATTTAAGAATGAGCTGCGTTTTAGAGAGAAATGACTTTGTGGTCTGGTTTTAAAGAAGGAAAACTCCTTTCCTAGAAAGGGATTGAGTTGTGAAGCTGCGATTACACGAGGCCAGTTGATAAACTTGCAGTAGTAGACTGACGCCATTTGAGTTTTCCTATCGACTGGTCTGGTGTAAAAGTGCCTTGAGGAAAAATGTTATTTGGGACAGCTCTTTTGTTTCACCTTTCACAATAATTAGGGTCCATTCACCCCTTTACTGATTTTCATTCTTGCACTTTAGTTTAACCTTGACCTTGAACAGGTGGTGTCTAATAAGTAATAACAAACATTTTAGGCCCAGTGCCCACGAGCAAAGTGTGTCACATCTTTGCAGTCACGTCATGTGACGCTGCGTCTCAATATTACTTTGATTTGAATGATGGAGTTTACACAGGAGGGGAAGTCTGGCATCAAGCTGGCGTCATTGTTGCATCAAAACTAGTGAAGCAGGTTTCTGCAAAACGTGACGGTGACGCTACCGCTCAGCGTTTTGTAAGTACCTGTGAAGACCAGTGCACATGAACTGCGCTCGTGTCATTGTGACGGTAATCAGTGTACAGTCAGAATGGAGGACGAAATACACACATAACTTTTTATCAATGACATGCGGGATATACCTGTCATTTGAAAGTTGTTCCTAGAAGATTACCACGACAGAAATAAAAATACAAGCAGCATGGATGGAGATATGCAAGAAGCTATATCCAAATACTGATGAAATAGAAGCCATAATGCTAAAATAACTTGGCGAGTTCTCTCCCTATTTTTTTTTTCTAATAATTTTTATGAATTGGGAAAAAATATTTTCTATAATACATTGGAACATCGTTTATAAGGACTAACTGGGACCATATGTAATCTTGATTATCTGGATAATCCGGAAATTATAGTGAAAGTGCATTAAAACTAGATACATTACCACCTACCATTTATTTTCACAATAACAATTTATAAAATACTTAAAAACATGTCACAACCACTATAATAAATAATGTAATAAAATAATTATTTCATTCACAAAGGAATGTCTTTTATAACATATGACTCATAAAAAAATATCGCGTGTGTGTGTGTGTGTGTGTAGAGAGAGAGAGAATGATTTTTATTTGAATTAATTTAATCAAAATAAATGAAGCATTCTTATCGAAATAAGATGTAACTTATATATAATTGCTCTCCAATGTTTTTAGACACTTTGAATTATTTAGTGATTAGGTTTTGAGGTTTGAGTTATTCTAGGGTGCAAGGAGAAGGAAACACAATTTTATAGTAAATGCACCCTATTAACTTGGAGAGTGGATTGGAAAACTATAGAAAGAGAACACATTGGAAAGCCACCAAAAATATGTAAAAATTAGATATATTTTTTATTTGTTTAGGTAAATTATTAATAAACCTACTTTTTTTTAATGTAGAGGTCATACATTTTTCTAATGTTTAAATCGGGGTGAAGAGTCTTTCTCTCTGGATTATTTTGTCTACTATAGTGGCTCTGATAAGATGGGAAAGATTTGGTATGTGCCACTATGCTGGAGTCATCAAGTTTGTTATTTGGAGTTCTCTTACCACGGGAATCTATGACAGCATGGACTTTAGGTTTTGAGATGCACTGATAAACCTACCATGGCTAAGTTGAAGGGTATCGAGAAAATACTTCTTGCACATAGTCTCACACTTGCCATCGTCTCTCAAAATGTAAGAATACGAAACAGTCTTATGGTACTACAATGGTAGTTAAATGAACTAGCTAACATGAGTTAACTCCACAGACAGTTACATAACACCAAAGATTAATGTCCTAGAATAGGAACAATCATTTTACAAATTGTAAATGGAGAGCTATCAAGAATCTAAGCTGTTTAAGATACCATGGCCGGTCAATTCCTAACTAGTACTGCCTGGACATTCAATAGTGTGTGTGTGTGTGTGTGTGTGTGAATTATATATATATTTTTTTCCATCTTACCTAGGACACACTAAAACTAGTTCAAAACAATTAATGTATTAACTAATACAAAACACGCCAGAATGGGGGCCGGAGACTAAACACCATCTCCTGTGGGCCACTACTACAAACCAGTAGTGCTCCCAAAAATTGTGCACCGAAAATAGGTACACTAAAGAAAAACAATAGGGACTGGTATCAGTCAAAGACCTAATTAGGTCATTGAACAAAGCGTTATAGATAGCCTGATTTCCACCATTAAGTGAGACTAAGCATGGTCATACAGTTTAGGGAGTCATGATTGTTTTTATAGTATAACACCATGTCTTATAGACATAGAAAAAAAAGTCAGAAACATTGCCATACTAAATCACGTCCTAAGGACCTAGGTAAATAGAGCATTACACTCATCATTCAATAATATGCCTTATGGGCATAGAAAAGCAAGTCAGAAACTCTGACACAAAATACTATGTCATATAGACATTGAAAAGGAACAATAAGACTAATATAGAAAACTATGCCTTATGGGCATAGAAAAACAAGTCAGAAACTCTGACAAACAATACTAAGTCATATGGATATAGAAAAGGGTAAGAACCATAACAATCTAAATTATATCTTATGGCATTTATAAGCTAAGTCAGAAACTTTGACACAAAAACTATGTCTTCTGGACAAGGTATAAGAGTACTAAGACTTTATGTTGTTTCGTAATACAAATACTCATAGTGACTGCCACAGCTACTTCTGCGAAGTGGAGGGGAGACTGACGCCTCACACATCCTGATCACCAGTTGCTAAGTCCGCAGATGTAGGATGACATCCAAGAAATTCCCCCATTGAATTGATACAATAAAATACAAAATGTGAAGTGAGGATTGACAGTTAAATACTAACAGAACTGACATATTCAAGGAGGGTCTTCACACAGACAAAAGTGGAGGTAATTTGCAGAATCGCGCCGAATGACAACTAGCGCTAGAAGAATGTGTCACAAACAGAGAGAAATAACTCTGCCATTTCATACAAGTGTTGCCTGCGGGTGAGATGGTGTTCTGTTGTTCAACCAGCAACAGTCAGCTGGGGCCTTTTCCTGAAGTTTGGGTGTTTCTTGGCAACATGAATTCACCGTGAGTTATATATCTGCCACACATTATTAACATTTATTAACTCTTGTATTCAGCGTGTTAATCACAGGTATGGTATTTTGAGTGTACATGTTAAACAGGTTTATTATACTACAATCAAACCATCGTAAACCATGCTTATCAGGGAATTTAGCAGCTGTATTGTACCTGCTTCCCAACAGCTGATGGAGCTTTGAGTAGCTCCTCAAAAGACTTCTTTACTTCAGGAGACTTCTGTGGCCACTATGGAAGAGCGGGTGCAGAAATAGATTTGGTGGGGTATCATCCCCAAACAAAGCTTTTGCCTTTTTGGTACAAATTTCACACTTGAAACTGGATAGCCCACTTTTCATTTTTAAAAAACTCATTCCGCCTTATTGATTTTGAGACAGTTCAGATGAAACCTTGCTTTACAAGGGCCAGAACACCAAATAAACTTTGTCGGTCAAAAAATGCATGGGAGGCTTTTTCACAGTTGTCCTCACTGTCTGGCATATTAAATTGGATATCAACTCACCCGGCCTAAGAATAGGCAAACTCACACAGAACACAACACTCAGCAAACAGAATGAGGTCACTTGTGGAGCTTAGCAAAAACACGTCCTCTTATGTTAAGCGCCAACCGACTAATGATAGTAATAATAATTATAACATAAAACTAACGGAATAAAATATAATGATATAAATCTGTGGCAAAAAGCTCCCTAAGGTTAAAATAAAGAGAATGGACAATGGAAATAGAAGTGGAAATACAACAGCTAAATAGTAGATAATCTTTCACTTAGTGAACTAATTCTGAGTAGTTGCACCTCTTACAGTGGAAGGACACTTAAGTCCATCCCTCATAAAGTTCAAAGGCAGGTGCATACATCCAGAACAATATTGGTGTGTTCCTACATTTCGAATAACCGTCAACTACAATAAAAAAAATAAAAAAATGGTGATAGCAAAGCTTTACACGTGTGTGTTTTTATGTTCATTACTAATGGTCACAATACAAATATTTGTAAGAATAACATGTTGTAATAATATATGGCTGAAGGTACTGGAAACATGGATCGAAACATATAAAAAGTAACTTAAAAGGACTTTTACAGTCAAAAGAACACATTTCCCACTTCACATTGCTGCCACTCGACAAAGAGGTAATGGCTGCCTCAGAAAGAAAATTGATCATTTCCGCCAAATCCATAGGTTTCATTCTATAAAAAAAAATCATCACAAGGGAATGTGAAATGTGTTGGTCAACTTTCTAAAGGAGGAAGTTTGTTGCAATAATAGTAAAATAATTTTTCAACTTCAGACCAAATTTGTTAAATATTTTAGCTATAAAACATTTTGTGTATACTTTTTAGTGTTAAAATCATCATGTAGCACATTTCCAGCCAGGTCGGATTAGTAAATTGCTGCATCTTCCTCCATCTATTCAACATTTCTCCTCTAAAGTTTTATAAAGAAAATTGATATAAATCCATAATATTTTTTTTACTTTCTTGCGACCCCTATAAGGTACACAATAAAATTTCATTAGTAGGGCAGTTATATAGCACAAACAGCTGTACAATTTGAGTCAGTTACATGGTCCAGGAATGCTATGTGGTTTAAGGCAAATGCACAGAAACATTTCCATGGGCTGGGATGGTTTCATAATAAAAAATATTTTCAATACTGTAGAACTCCACTTTGTGAAGTCTTAGTCATTTATTCGTGTAGTCTGGACTTCACAAATCTACGATTGTTTGTCGTGTGACTCAGGAGTAAGATTTTTGTTATTTCTATAACTAAACAATTGTGGGGCCAATTCACCTTTCAAGAAGTATATATTCCAACCACATCTCAGCAAACTGAGAATGGCCCTGTGTCATGATATCGTTCCACAGCAGTCGCACCTTTTCCATATCTCCTTTGTATGCCGCCTCGATACGGGCCCAGTACTGCAGTAGGATACACTGAGGATCTCCCTTCAGTCCAAAACCTAGATAACCAGATAACCCACACCATACTATATTACAAATGTTAATATATTTATATATGTAAACAATAGTCATTAACTGGTTGAATTCTATTTGAAATTATACGTATACACACATACACACACAATAGGCATTAAATGGTTGGATTATAATTAAAAGTAAAGATATTCTTGATTTTGGCTAATACTATTCTTCATATTTTAAAAATATACTTTGACATAGCTCAACTTCCTTACTATCTGGTCTTGGAATTTAGAAGTTCATGGCCGCCAGAACATATGCTTACCATTCAATCCCTAACCTGACATAAAAACTCCTTCAAATCCATTTTTACATCATCCTCCCATCGAAATCTTGGCCTACTAAGGAATATTATTTTAAGATCTGCTTTGTTCAAACAAAGTATGTAGCTATAACGCTCGGTTCCTAATGTCTCAGAGCTAAGATTCGAGGTATCAATATTATTGATTATATATTCTTTTGATACCATATCAGTACTCATAATAATGGTGTTTGATATTCCTAGGCCATAGACAATCAAGAAACCTTAAAGGGGTTTCGCTGTGCTCCTCTTGCCAGCTTGAGTCCTTCAACACTGGGCTTTGGGTGATAATAGGATTGAACGTAGCGAACCTAGTGTTGAAGGACTCAAGCTGGCAAAAGGAGTGCAACCATTATAAGCTGGAAGCTGAGTGTCTGTGTATATTATTTGTCTGTGTCCTAGGCTCAACGTTCTATTTCCAGTCCTTCTCCTCTTGCAAATGTGGTCGGTTAAAATATGAACCAAAAAGGGGTGTGGTAAAGTTACAGTTTATTTTAATTAACCTAACTAGACCAGAGAAGTAAATATGAAACTTTTTTTAAAATTAAAAGTATTAGGGGGTCTGCAAACTCAAGTTTTTTTAATGCCAATAGATCTCAAAAGAGCTTTTCATAAAACTTCTGAGTATCGAGTGGAGTCAAGCTTGAGTAGAATAAATATATAACTTTAAAACTTAATTATATTAATCAAAAACAGATGAGTATTAAAATTGTTTGAAGGTAGGTAAACAAAGGAAAAATGGCACCAAATGGCTATTTTATAATAATTATTGGAAAGAGGATCGAAGACCAGGGCCTACGCTTACTAGAAAAATGTAGGCCTCAAAGTTCACAATTAAAAACACAACAAAACACACGATTAAAATTTTTTAGGGGGTAAATCGGTCCCCTTCTTCAGCAAAAGATAGTAAAACACCATCTGGACTATGGCAGCATGGTTAGAAGTAAACCATAGTATATAAATGACCACTTAATTTAAGTGTCAGTGGTGAGTCCTATTAACAAGGTGTCTACGGAACTTGACCAATGAAATTCCTGACTCTTTCCCTGATCATTTCCTAAAATTCCCGACTCAAAATATATCACACCCTTCTCAAACCTCCCCTCTCTACTCCACATTTTTTATCAATCATTTATATGACTAATAATAAGTTTTAAAATTTAAATAAACATGCTTTTCCAATTCATATTAACATAGTCTAGGGTGACCTGGTGGTCTAGGGGTAAGGTGTTAGACTTCTGTGCTGGCGGCCGGGGTTCAATCCTCGGTCCCGGCACAGATTTATCTGATTTCCAAACCCTTCCTACACCTCTGACAAGACATCTTGTGTATGTGTGGAATGCCAGGCCGCCACCGTGGTTCGGATTCCATTTTAAACTGTAGGTCCTTCATTTCATCTCACAATCACCCTACCATTACACATTAGCGTAAATGCGTATAACCCGAACGGGTAGTAAGACGCGGTGCTAATAATAATAATAATAATAACATAGTCTAATAGGAATTATAAAATTATAGAATATATTGCACTGCTACAAACAAAAAAAGATGTGTGAATCATATTGTATTTACTGATTTGATGATTATTATATTTCATATTTTGAGTAAAACATTTTTACATTTTTGTTTTTGTAGTTTACCAAATTCCTGACTTATTCAGGGTGGCTACAAAACATATTTTAAAAAATTCCCTGACTTTTCCAGGTTTTCCAGGCACCATTTTTAAATTTTCCCTGACTACTTTTTTCCAGTTTTAATGGTAGATGATGACTTTTGTTATTATTGATCACATATTAAAAAAGTTAGTATCTACTAAACATAAACGGTTTTATCAGATATTTTAAAAATTAAAATGTAATTTTATTTAGGTACTATTAACTTTTGTTTTAGTGTTTAGTTGCGAAATTAATGGAATATTTTAGACATATTTTTTAATTCCCTAACTTTTCCTTATTTTTAGTTAAATTTCCTGACATTCCCCTGTTTTCCTGTAATCCAGAAATTTCCTGATTTTTCTTTTCCCTGTTTTCTCTGTCTGTAGCCACCATGCTTTTCCCATTTTTTCCAGACCACTTAAAATTCTCAACTAATTTCAGTTTTCCCTGATTTTCCAGGATGGTAGACACCCTGCCCATAGGTTGAGCTGGAGTACATAAAAAAAAGGAAGAAAGAAGCAAGCAATGAAAGCTGAAGAGCAATTTTTTTAGAGTGTAAATAGTTGAAAAATGATCCAGTATCTTTTGAATTGGCAGGTAAGATTATTTCTATGGTAATTATTTAATATATACAGTCCTAAGTGTATATGAACCTACGCTGTGCCAAATGTTCGCAGGCCTGTGCAAGCAGCTCAGTAAAGGCAGTTACTTGCTGGTCTTGTTGGTCAGAGTCCTGCTCTATCCGACGGCGCATGTAGTCGGCGTATGCCAGCCACAACAACAAGTAGTCAGAGGCGGAAGTGTATTCCACAGCAAGTGCTTGCTCTAGCACCCCTTGAACATAAGTACAACTTTAATACACATACATGCTAATAACCTAGGGATGTGACATTCATGGAGATAATACACAATCATATTAATATCAAGTTAAGATGTTTAAACATTTTCAATACAATGTTTGAGCAAAATATTTGTCAAGTAATTAATAAATGAAATGGATTAAAGAAGAGTTTTATTTCAAGATAAGGTATTTTAAAGTACAGTTAAATTTAAATGTGCTTTTCTATTATCATTAGTAATAATTGTTTTAGTAAAAGTTTAAGGCTGGTTTAAACATAGTAAAAACATTTCAAAGAAGCCAAATTATAGGGTACATTAATTTTACAGTCAACAAGGTTAATATATGCTGATGATACTGTACACAATATGAAGCGCAAAATATATTTATGTTATTTGCTTGCTTGGAATTTAATAGCTATTTTTGTGTTTGGCTTGTGACTCAATAGTCGTCATCGTCCTCGTCGTTGTTGTCATCATCATCATCATCATCATCATGGAACCCTTCCAACTTGTTTGGTAGGGTGTTGGCAAACAAGTTCTCACCAACAGTGTCTATCCAAGAACATTTCTCCTTCCATCACTCTTCTCCAGCTCTTTCCTTTATTCTCTACATATTCATTTATCTGGTCCACCCACCTCCTTCTGGGTCGTCCAACTGGTCTCTTGTACCCTACCTCTCTTTCCATTATACATGTGGTGTTCTTGTGTTTTCCATTATTTTCACATGGTCAAACTAGCCAAGTCTTAATGACACTAACCTTTCCTGCATTGATTCCTTCACTCCTAACTCTTCTCTCGTGTCCTCGTTCCTTACTCTATCTCTTCGTGTCTTCTGCAGGGTGCTTCTTAAAAACTTTACTTCCCATATTTGCAGCTGTTCAAGTCTCTAAACTGTAGGTAAGAATGGTGACCAGGTATAGCTTGTAGATACTCATCTTGGCTCTCCCTCGCACTTTCTTGTTCCATATTAGCTGTCGTATAAAATTAAAGAATTTTGACCTGTTCACTCTGTACTTCCTGCTTTGTGGTGCTCTTAAAAGAGACCACACTACCCAAGTATTTGAACTCGTGAATACTTTCCAGTTCTCCTTCCAGACATATGCAGCATTTGGAGTTTACTTTAATGTTATTCAAGGCAAATGTCTTTGTTTTGCTCATATACATCTTATACATTTTCAACTTGGAGACCCACTTATCTAGTCATTCCTGTACTTTTCCCTAGTGTCTCCCTAGATCGCCACATCATCTTAAAATACAAGGGCATTTAGGTCTTTGTTTTCCTATTTTTTCATGTCTTTTATTACAGCATCCATTACAGTTACAAACAGCAGTGGTGAAAGAGCACTTTCTTGTTGAACCATGTTTGGTCTCAAACCAAGCTGACCTAACTTGCCTTCTCCAATCTGTACACAGCTCGGGCCCTATTTATACAACATTCAAACTTAACCATTAAATTTCCTGGGACTACCAGTTTTTCTCCTTAAAACAAAGATTAGATCTTATGTACTCTTGTTAACTCTGAATTCATGCTGTTCCTCTTCTAGGACAGGCTTAATTATGGCTCTCAGTTTTCCATCAATAATTCTTTCCATAATGTTCAAGCCACGAGAAAGTAGTTTCATGCCTCTATAGTTGGTGCATTTCCTTCTGCTCCCTTTCTTGAACAGTGGAGTAACTGTCCTCTTAGTCTTACACATGATTGTTTCATCAAATTGTTGTTAAATGTCCGCCGATATAGTCCCCGTTATTCCAGCTGCTCTTACCTAAATTTGCTGAGTTCATCCACCCACGCTGATTTACCACTTTTTCATCCCCTTTAAAGCTTTTTTACCTCTACCCATAAAATAAGTCTCTTTTCTGTTTGGTTTATGATTCTCTTCCTCCTCTCCGCTTAATCCGCCAACATTTAGTAGTTCACCATAATAGGTTTTCATCTTGTTCCTAATCTCCTTCATACACACATTTGTGTGGAGGGAGAGTGGAAAACCACATTGGGAAAATCACCCTCGATACACCCGACCAAGATTTACGCCTCTATTTCTTCATCGTCGGCAGCCTAGTCTACTGCGAGAGAAGCGTGTTAGACCATACATGCACCGAAGCAGGTGCCCTCATTTTGCTTCCGTTTCTCTATATCCTTGACTTTCTTTACCTTATTTTCTTCATTATGGTATCCTTCACTCTGTCATTTCACAATGGTGTCTTCGCTTCCTTCATTTTACCACATATTTCTATTGCACTTTTGACTAGACTAGTTTTAAAGTTATTCCACTCTACATTTCCATTTTATATTTCAGTTCTTGGTAACATATTTTCAGTTATATTCTGGAATTCATGCCATATACCTCAATCTTTGGCCTTTTCCTATCTTCTAATCTTACCACTATCACCATCTAGATCCAACACTAGCAGCTTATGATCACTACCCAGGTTCTCACTAGGGATAACTTTAACATCCTGTAACCCTCCCCACATCCTACATCAGTTATTTCAGTCTATTATAGACTTATATCTGCCATCCCAGCTGTATCCTGTGACTTTATGGTTCTCCTGTGTTTTGAACCAGATGTTCTTCAGACTAAGTTTGTTTTTGATGCAAAAACCCATTAGCAACTCTCCCTCTGTGTTTCTCCTTCCATATCCAAAAGAGCCAATCATTTTCTCAAATCCTATTATTACCATCCCAATCTGAGCATTCCAGTCACTTATTATTACAGGGTTATTTTTTTGGATGTTGTCCTCTAGTTCTGGTAAAAAATTCAATTTCTCTACGTTACTACAACCTTACCAAGGCGCATATACTTGCAAAATGGATACGGTTTTCTTTTTGATACTTAATTTTGTTTTTATAATTCTCTCACTGACAAAGTTAACACCTGTAATACAATCCAAATCTCTGTGGATAACCAACTCAACTACATTATTTGCCTCCTTCTTATTACCACACCAATTTAGTTTATTTCCATTTCTTAGTTGCTTGGTATTATGACGTCCATTTGGTTTTGCTTGGACCTTGTATTTTTACTATGTCCATCAAGTCTGTAATGTTGTTGTATTTACCTATTAAGGTTAGTATGTTCAAGGTTTCCATTCTTAAACTCACTTTCCTAAAAAAAAAAAAAAAAAAAATCTCTCTCTTCTGGTAAACCTTTCTGTACTTCTTGGGCAATTTTCTGACTCTTGAGAGTTGGTTTACATTTCCTGAGGCACATTTAATTGTTAAAAGCAATTTAGTGTTATTCTTCTGCTGGCCTACTAGGCCTAATGCCGAGGAATTTTATTTTTGGGATTACTACCTTAGCCTTTGGCATAACAATGTCAAAACCTGCAAGGCAGCAGGTCCCTTTCCGGGAATCTGCAAGGCTGTTCTTAGCTAAGGGGACAGGTGCCTGTGGTTGCCACCCCTTTTGAATACAGACACTACTTGATGGAATCAAATGGCATTTCCTCCACTGTGGGACCATCACCCTCCTAAAGGGTCTCACCCCTTAGGGTGTCAGGTTATTTCCTGCCGCCCAACACGTTAGGTTGAGTCCCTGGCTGTACGGTCTACTCCATCACCATAGCAGGAGAGCCTGGCCAGATACTGTTACAAAGTATTAGGATGAATAATATAAAGTGAGCAAACATTCATTTTTAAAACTTATCACAATAGATATTTTCTATGTTTATACATAATATGTTTCTTTAAAAATTGGGAGTATTACAAAATTGTTATTAAATTTTGCTCTGTTACTTCAAAAACAGACATTTTATAATTTACTTGATTGTATTACTAAACAGGCCTTAACGGGAATGACATTTTGAATTTGGGAAAACTTCAGACGGGAATTATCAATTTCCCGCAGAACAGAATGGCAATGAACTTTTTCTTGAAGTTCATGATCCCGCTCTGGCCTATTATTGATATTTACTGTTGTGTTTCTATAGAGACTGCATT
The DNA here is from genome assembly GCA_039000515.1 of Timema cristinae. NCBI lineage: Eukaryota > Metazoa > Arthropoda > Insecta > Phasmatodea > Timematidae > Timema > Timema cristinae. The sequence continues at coordinate 46,827,717 of JBCFYV010011164.1, forward strand.
CCTGGTCTAGTGGTCAGAGTTCCTGACTACAGATCCAAAGGTTCCAAGTTCAATCCCTTATGTTTTTTATATGAAGCAGCGGGTCTGGAACAAAGTTAAACTTAATGACAAGATACTAGAATAAAGAAGTCGTGCCTCCAGTCTAGATATCTATAAAAATGTCAAAGAAGAGTATTGCGCTTAGTGGTGATAAAAACTTAACGTCACTGTGCTTTAATGAAATTAATTTCTCAAAACCTATAAACAGTATTGTCAAGTTGTGAGTGGAGGATACCTTGCATGTCCTCGTGGCTGGATTGGTGATATTTCTCCATGAGGAAGAGTTTCTGTCTCCAAAGCTCTGTGAACCAGGGACAATTTCTAGTGGATCTGCTACACACTCCAAGTACTGTGTCGGCTGGAGCTAGATGCCTGTCAGCGAAGTGGACGTACTCAAGCCATAGAAGCTGGTCCAGGGGATTCATCACTAATGCACGTTCGTATAAAATGCTCACACGCTGAGCTTCTTTCCCGTGCTGTTTCTCTCTTAAGATATAGGACTTAAATATGTCCACCTTTACAGATGTGTCCAGGCTTGACGTCTTGAGCAAGAATATAGTATTTACATGAGTTTAATGAACATTTAACAGAAATTGATTGGTTAAGAAATTGTTTCATTAATAATAAGATGAAAATATAAAGAAAAACCCTTTTAAGTAAAAAAATGCCAGAGATGTCAGGTGTATTGTTTTTCCCAGTTCTTAAATTTTAACCTAGTTTTTTTTTACTCCTAAACATTTACAATTTCAATCATTTTCAATCACATAAAAAAGAATGATATTTTATTTTAGAAATTGGACCGTGAATCCCTCGAATCCTTAAGAATATTCAAGGATTTGAGGAAATTTCGGATTAGAGATTCAATTATTTTTTTAAATTTCAAGATACATTTTTTTAGAGCTCTAATATTGTGTATTGGTGGTTCAGAGTCAATTATAGTATGAACTTAAGAACCAAGCACCATACCAGTAACATAACACAACAACAAGGCCCCAAAACATTAACTTAACACAACAATCAGACCTCCAACCAGTAATTTAACACAGCAATCAGGCCCAGACTAATAATTTAATACTTAACAGAATGTATGAATGTTATAATAAATGGATTATAAGTAGGGACATGCAAAATTAGCATTTGTGGTAATGTTTGGCTAATATCATGCCATGCAATATAATTTTCAACGTGATAATACTGGCGATAGCACTAAGTCAGAGCTGCTGTTTATATAAATAATGTCGGTTTTTGTGGATTTTAGAGGTATAAATAAAACAGATTACTTGCTATATACAGACATTAATTTATATGGATGGACCTTGCAACAGGCATTCATGTTTGGTCTAAACATACATTAAAACTTGATTATTTTGATATTGCTATTTTTAATAATCTAAAGTAATGATATTAATATATCAAGTTTGACATACTAAGCATGAAATGTTTTGTGCGTATTTCCATTTTATTTTTTCCCAAATATGTTAATAAATAGTTAAATACACAATATGAACAAAAAATGTAGATAGTTTTATGCGAGCTCTGTAACGTTACTATATCATGAGTCTGCAGGTATTCCTGCATGAAACACAACATATCTGTCCAGAAAAAGAAAGTACAAAATCTCAGGACGTACCAAATACCAGGTAATCGGTCTGTTGAATATGGTCAAGGAGAAGGACAAGGATTTGTTATATGACTGAGCAAAAGACGTACAAGGAGGCAGTTTGGTTATCATGTGGAAAAGTTGACCCAAAGATTTCTTATAACAGAAAACAATGTTCTGACCAACAAAAGAACAAACCTTTAGGAAATAACTCAGCCACAATGGCAATGTTTTCATTTGAGAGTGTAAGAAAAGCTTATTCTACAATCAGCATAGTATGGAGAAGAAAATAATAAATATAGTCCTCATTATTGAACAAGTCCAGAATACAATAGCAACGCTTTGATAAATAATGGGGCCATTTATATACTGTATGGGAATAGAATTAAACATCAATGTGTGTTCACCATAATATGCTAGTAGCTTAATGTTGGTGTTAAAATTGCTGTGTATCTAGAAGCGTAATACCGTTATCTGGATGTAAGCCCTAATTTTGTTTAATGAATACTTATTTGACTCATTGTGACATAAATAATAACATCGCTATCAGAATAAAATATCGTCGCATTTAGAGAAAGATAGCAACACTTTTACCCTAAAACTAACCTCACCTTTGCATGTTTTAATTATAAGGAAGAGTGTTAACATTTAGCTACTATTTCTATTTTCTATTATTATATCATATTTATGTTTCCTCACATGTTCATAATATTTTAAATGAATCAGATTTAGATTCAAGACTCAGGATTCGAAGATAAATTGGATTTTTGATTACAAGATTCAAATTCATAAAATAGTTGATATGAACCATATATATTTAAATTCATAACAACTAGAAATTGTAAATAGTGAAAGAAATACTTAATATGTTTATGTTTGATTTGTGCAAGATCACTAAAACACAAAGATCATATTGATTATCTTTAGAATTTGTCGATACTAAAATGAAACAATTAAAAAACATAATGAATAGTCACAATGACCAATAATAACAAAATTCCTAATATTGCCGTTTTGTTTAAAAACCAGAACTTTTGTATCCTGGGATTAGAGAGCTAAGAATCAAGGTATCAAAAATTGTGATATAAGATCGATTCTCAATTCTTCTGATACAGGCAAGTATCAGAGGCACTGAGGCATTGAGCAATCAAATTTAACATCCTTAGAAAATATAAAATAAATATATTTTTACTAAATATGTTAGGTTTATAAAGTATTCATCATCATAATACTGTTTCCAGACCGTGGCCAGGTCAGCTTAGTATAAAATGCCTCCATCTTTCTTTGTCCTGCCATCATTTAACATTAAGATGCTGGATATTCTGACCAAAATAAATAAAAAATGCCAACATTCATTAAGAAAGAAGAATATTAGGGCAATGCCTACACACCAGAAAAGTGTAGATTCAAAAGTTTGCAGTTAAAACCCTACACCTCAGTAATTTAAAGACACATAATGTCTCTTCTTCAGCAGAAGAGAGTAAAACACTGAAGAAGAGCATAGATGTGCCCCAAAAATGTATGTGATATTATGATAACTTTTGGACCACATTTTTACTGGTGAGTAGCCAGTGATCTTTTATCATCCTTTCAATGTTTAGATAAGCCAGCTGTTAGATGCCAATTTTTTCTTTAGTATCATTAACTACACTTATTTTTCAAGTGTTGATTAGCAACATTTGAATAATGAGTTTCGATTAAGGTTTAAGGCCCTTAGAGAGGAAGATTGTCTTTAGCTGGATGCCTGTGGCGTGGGTCAGTTGTTTTATTCAAGTCATATATTTTCCCCTATCAGCTGGCTAGGCCTGTCGTAGCTTCATATGCCTTTTAATCTAACTTAAGACTAGGACAGGCACAACATTCAGTCCCCGACCATCAATTTATCGTGTGAAAGGGTAAACCCATATTTCCATCAATGATAAATTTTCGGCTATGCCAGGAATCGAACCCAAGGCCTTTAGCTCAGTAGGTAGACACTCTACCGACTGAGCTAAGGTGTCGGACAGGTATGTAACTATGTCACAAGTGCATTCTTCTCAGGTTATGATAATAGCATATAGTACATTCATGACCTTAGTTTAGTTGGATGACAGCTCTAAAAGTTACTAAAGATAGTCCCTAATGTATCCCTAAAGCAACAGCTAACTTCTGTAACTTTGGATATCTGTTATGAAAACATTTGATACTGTATGGATGTGATAGTTAACCTAAGTAATTTAGGCTAATACTATTTATATATTTAATTGAGGTCAGGCACAAAGCTTATTTGTCGTTTCATTCCACCTAAAAAAAATTATTATTCACAGCACTTTCACAACATATCTAATGAACATAGCTTAAAAATGGCAACTGAAAAATTTAAACCATGTGATTGAACATGACAGAAACAAGTTTTCTACAACAATGCGCCCACGCAGTGGATAAAAATATATTATTCAGTTAACTATTTCGAAATACGATAAAATAATTGTAAAGTAACTTATTATTTCTCTTTTACAAGTAAATATGGTGCTTATAATAAAAGGTATTAATGTATGCACTTTATATTACACATCATAGATAACATTACAAAGTGAAGATTAAGTACTTTTAATTATGTTTAAAATATTGTTTCAGATTGGGTAAAAACAAGTTATTAAAAGTAATGAATTTGGCTTCAAGGGTTTGAGTCTCAAATCTGAGATTTTCTCAAATCCTGAATATCCTTAAGAATTAAAGGGTACAATCCATACTTTTTGTAAAAGTTTTAAATTGTAGCTTGACCAAAATGACTTGTCATCAGCCAAATTTAGCAATGTTTTAGTTTGAGAATACTAATGTACCAGAATCAGTGCCCCACTCACCAGAGCATCTTCAAAGGGCAATATCTGAAGCAATTCTTTGAGCGTGTGCTGGACTGCCAGTTTAATGTTGTCCATAGCTAAAGAAGGTATGTTGGAAAGCCTGGAAGAGCTCCACTCCAAAAACAAGTTGTACGTGGCCTGAGTGTCCAGAAGGGGTAGGCTCAGTTGACGGAAAAAAAGCCCAACACAGATGTCCCTTTGCTGACTACAGTCAACACCTCTAGTCTAAACACACAAAACAGAGCCTCAGCAAAACTTCATATTAGAGTTGGGTCAAATCTGAATCTTTGAAAATATTATGAACATAAGAGGAAATATAATTATAATAGAATAATAGAAAATACAAATAATAACTAAATGTTAACATTCTTTCTTGTAATTCATTCACTATAGCATTCATACATTCAGTTAAGTGTTAAATTACTGGTCTGGGGTGTAGTTGTGTTAAGTTTATCCTATAATTATAAATGCTTTTGAACCATCAATAAGCATAATTAGAGTTCTAAAACAAATTTCACTCAAAAGACTAAAGAAGTTTTTTTAAAGGATTTTATGATTTTCTCAAATCCTTGAATATCATTAAGGATTCAAGGGCCCATCCTTAAATTATACTCAAATCATTTTGAAAATATTCTTAAATAATCTATATCTATTTTACTTTTCACCACAAATGATTTGAAACTATTTAAAGATGAAGCGATTATATCAAAGTCAATTTTTAAAATAGGCCTGGAAGCAACATTGGTGACAAGACCAAATGACCGAAATTAGAGTCCAATGAAACATTTAGAGAAAGTTGAATTGTTAAAAACTCAAACAGTTTAACTTTTGTAAGCATAAAGTAAAAATAATATATTCACAAATTTTTCCAGCTATAATGCGATAATTTTACTATATATTTTACCATTCAGGTTAAACTATTTCAAAACTTCAAAGTTGAAACATAAATATCACGAATAACTAGCGAATTTTTATAGTTTTAAATATCTATTTAAATGAGTAAAAATATGTAATAATGTAAAAATATGTAACAGTGAATAATCCTTCTTTTCCCAAATTAATAGTACATGGGCCTACATATATTAGTGAAACAAAATTTTATTTTATGGTTTAAAATAAAAATCTTTTTCTAAATGTATACAAAGACAATTTTTTTTATGAGTTATATTGCGTTATTAGTCTTTTTACACCACTTGAATGCAATCTGTGTGTGGTAGTGGTGGGGGATTTGTCATGTGGAATTCTCAAACATTCGCTTTGATGACAGCTGCATTTTCTTCCACTATTGTTGCCAGCTCTTTGAAAACAAGAGAACATCAGACCACTCCAGTTGTTTGAAGTCACTTTCTTAGAATAAGACTTTAAATTAAATTTCCTTGGTTGATTTTGGGTTCCTTTTTCAACATTTGTTCTTTGCCTTGTCACTTTATATCGGTTTCTTAACAATGGAAAAATGAGCTAATTAGACCCAAGAATTATTAACATTTTAGAAAAATTCTAAAAATAATTATTGTTTTTAGAACTGGTTGACACGTGTTTACAAAGTGGCATGCCACACAAGGAACATGCTACTTAGGCCACTATATGGCAACACTGCATTCTCTCCCCCTCAAAACAAGATAAATGTCAGACACAAAGTTACATTACCGCAAATGTAATCCTTTTTAAAGAGCCAGCATACCTGACTTTAACTTCATTACCTGCCATGCCTTCACTGGTTACATTCCTTTTCTAATGGATTAAATTCCTGATAGTTTTAAAAATACAATCTTGATTCTTTGGAAGAAAATCACTTGTGTTTCAATTTTTTTAGATGTTCAGGACCTTGGTTAACCCTAAATAAGAGTTAAAAATGATGTGGGAGGAGACTTGTATGAATTATAAAATAAAATGAACTTTATTAAACGATTTAAGAACAACTGAAATTATATTTTGTTTAAATGCTTCCTGAAACAAATCCATGTAAGTTACCTCCAAGTGTTCCAGCAGAGAACACTCAAACTGCCTGTAAGCTGTCCATATTAGACTGCCCTTGGAGACATGTTGGCCTGCGGCCGAAACTGCTCTCTCAAACAACACACGTACTGACTCAACATCATCAGCTGTCTTGATATGGTTGACTGCAAACTGCACATATTGTAGCCACACCTGCACAGCTACAACAATAACAAGACCAGTTATTGTCAAGCTGTTCACTCACTTTCAAGCATCTTTGGTTCAAACAAAACACGAGCAAAGAAAAGTGCCAAAAGTACACACTTTACTAAAATAACATTGATGATATATACTATATCCACTAGTCTAGTGGTCAAAGTTTTTGGCTAAAAATCCAGAGGTCCCGGGTTTGATTCCTGGCACTTTCAGATTTTTCTGTGAAGCGGTGGGTCTGGAACGGGGTCAAATTCAGCCTTGTGAGAACAAATGATAAGTTATTTAAACAAAGAAGTAGTGGCTCTGGTCTAGATAAAACTGAGCTTAGCGGTTGGAGGGTTCGTTGTGCCAACCCCATGACATCCTCTATCCGCAAATGTTGGCACAATATTTGCCAACATACAGCATCCGCTCAATCCCTATAGTTTGATGTGGGGTGATACATCGGGTCCCAAACATCAGGAAAAAATTCAGATAATTGGATGTTCTTGAAACTCAAGTGGGAAAAATTATTTCCTGGGATATTTCGAGAAAAATATAAAAAGGTTACAATTAATGATTGTCTAGCAATGTGACATTGACATGTGCTCATAGACAATACCATTAATTTATTTAAGTTAAATTAACCATATCTTCATTTGAGTAGACGAATAACCAAAATTTCAGCTGTGTTTATTTTACAATTATCGTACCCAGTCAACAGAGCTGAGTGTTCATCATCATCATCATCATTATTATCACCACGTCTTACTACCTATTCGGGTTACATGCATAGCTGAGTGCTATTAGAATATAATAACCACACTTGGCTACTTGATAATATTTATACCTGAATAGATTTAAGGAAGGAAAACTTAAGTGTGAAGAAAATAATGATAAAAGTGGCTTTACATATCAAAGTGTGCATGAAATACACCTTCACCACACTTATTTTGCAACATGACATATTTAGTTCGTTAATGTTATTATTTGGACTGGTTTTTGTATATTAATATTATATTTGGAAGAAGGTACAGGAAAGGTGGGTTATTGGTTCCCTTCTCTGAGTCTGACTGAGTGCTGATTCTACCTCAGGCCGTGCTTTTATACTAGACAACACTATGGGTTCGGGAGCACAGGGAGAGATGCAGCTGCCATTGACTATAATGTTGGATACAAATAAGGATAATAAGAATACAAAGTTATAAAAGTAGTTACAAGTCAGGAATGTCATACTGTCTCATTATCTCTACCATCCCAATGTCTTCTGATAACACTCGAGTTTCTTCTGTTGAAGCGGTATTAGCCCGATTTAAGGAAAATTCAAGCCAGAAAATATCCAATTGACACTATCTCAGGATATTAAATGCCCACAAGTGAAGTCAACACAATTTGAGATCATGAAAGACTAGACCCTTACTGAAAAGAAGGGAACAAAGAACGATAAGTGTTATCAACACCAATTAAAATCGCTGGCGGGTTTAATTCCCTGTATACCCAGCACAGGGACAGGATCGCAGCAATATTTCTAGCCTTTCCGTGAAGTGTTTAGTATAAACAGGAGGCCTGGGGTAGAGTCTGGACTCAGTCGGACTCGGAGAGAAGAGCCAACAACCCAACTATCGTGTACCTTCTTCCAAATATAATACAATCACCTCATAAAGTGAAAAGAGGTTTTCTTCATAAAGATATATATTATTTTGTATCATAGATAATAATAGTTGGGTAAACTAATATTTATGAAGTCCAACAAAGCTTTTTGTGAGAGGTTTAGTAACTAAAGTATAAGAGGTAACCAGACACACTGGGACAGTGTTGAGAAATGTTTATAGTATTCTTATTGACAGAACTGTGGCTATTATTTATTCAGATTAGTATGACTAACTTGATGTTTTATTGTGTAGGTGGTTATTAAAATTCGTGCTATGAACCTTTTACTTAAGAAATTTTGAAGTAAATCTTAAAATATACTTTTAGGATTCATTTATACCAACAATGTTTGATTAAAATATATGATTATAATAGTTGCATTAGAACTAGGATTTTTATTTTATCTCAATACGTTTTAGACAAAATATTATTTAGTTTTTATTTGGAAGAGTTACAATTTAAAAATAAACTAATCTGTAATATAAGAAATATGTGTAAATATTTTTTACCTTTAAAAAATTCTACAATATTACAAAATTTAAATTTACTGTTCCGAGCTCTCAATTGCAACCTAATCAGAGTTTTTGTCACTTTTCCCGATCCTCTTCAGGATCAAAATATCCTAAGCATCCAATCTTATCATTAAATTATTTTTATTTTTTAATGGAATGGCTCAGAAAGCTGGGTTAAGATTAAAATTATAAATCTAAAAAATAATATAAGTCTAACATGGAAAATTATTTTTAAATTATTTCCTGTTCCGTTCCTGTGGAACATTTATATTATTTCCCAAAGTAATAATGTCATTCCCACATCAAACTTTTGTGTGTGTTAAATAAATAAAAATTAAATTTGTTTCTGATGCTTTTTTATTTGAGAAACAATACTTTCTAAAAGTCAGAATTTCAAAATTATTCTTAATACATCCTTCAAAATATTATCATAATTTATTATAACAGTGGCAGTATGCTAAATTGTAGTAAACAAATTAATAATTTATATGTGGCAACCTAATACATCATACCTAATCATGTCTAAGGGGTAGGCAAGAAACTGTACATATCAATCCAAAAACAACAACTCTGTACTTAGTCCATCCTCACTAACTTTCTCCACACTCCCCTTACCTTGCATACTCCCTTCGCTTCAACAACATCCATACACCGAGTCGTGCACAATCTTTTATTCTTAAAATTCTTATTGTTTCTCTTTTTTACACATTCATCTACAACATTTAACCAAGTCTTACAAAGCCTATACCTTCCTTTCGATCCACATATTCTACCTTCATATATTTGCTTCGTCATTTGATCCACACTTACACTCTCAACATGTCTAAACTAAGGTAAGATGTTTCTTTCACAGTGACCTATTGGATTCCCTTTCAAACCACACTTCTCCAGCACCACTTCATTAGTGACTATCCATACAGATTTTTCCAAATAAATTCCTTAGATATCACATTACAGCCATATTCACCTCGCTTTTGTGTTTCTCCTGACAAAACCATGCTTCACATACATAAAACAATGTTGGCATTACACATTTTTCTGTGCTGCTACCTTTGCCTCTTTTGATACTTATTTATACACATACATCCAAATACTATTCAAGATGTATTCACCCATCTTTCTATTTCATCATCCCGATCGTCTGGTTCAGAAGTGTGATAAGTCCAAAAAGTGTGTTTTGAGTTATTGCAAGTTGAAAGTTTCTACCCCTGTGAAAAATCTGTTGTTTTTTTTTATCATTAATGTGTTATCTTTTTTTAATATAATCAGTTTAGAATTCTAAAAAAAGGCTATGTACAAAGTATTGAGTAATACATTGGTTTTATATTTTTAAGTTAAATTTTCTGGCTTATTTTGGTAATGAACTAAAATTTACCAAAGTTATTTAAAGTTAGCTTGGTTCACAACCAAACTTTCATTGAATTCCATTAGTGAAATTGCTACTAAATATTAGATTGTAGCATTTACATTTTTTTAAATACCTTATAACTAGATTAAAAATAAACAAGCTAGCTCAGAAGGTGTTTTTGATTGAGTTGGGAGACAAGGTAACTTTTTTAGCCGAGTGCACTGAGAGTGGTTCTAGGCTGTGGATTTTGATTAGTTAATGTGTTTTAATGACTTTAATAAAGCAATCAAATCCAAAGTATTAAAATTACCATAAAACACTTTTAAGTTACATTGAGATTTTAAGATTGATTGGTACACTGAATAAGAATGGGGATTTTGTCATAATAAAGACACACTTATTAATTAATATAATATTAATAACTTTTTTGTATTATTCATACAAACATTTGTATACATTAAAACCTTAACTTTTTATTTTGTAATAAATTATAATTAGACTAAAAAGCTAAAGTGAATTTAAGTTTATTTTATGATAATATTTTAAGATTAAAAATCTTCTTCAATATCCAATGGTGTTTCTTCATTTTGATTGTCTTCCTTGGCTTTCAAACTCTTGTTTGACTCAGTGGACTCGGGGATTGCTTTTGAAGTACACAAACTAATCAAGTTTTTTTTTTTTGCACCAGATATTTTTCGCCTTTTATGAAAGCAGACCTCAAAATGTAAGCAGCACGTTTGGCCTTCCTCATACTTTGCGTCTTACATCAATTTTCTTTGAAAATCCCTCTTCTTCATAAGTATATGAATATTATATCATGTCCGGATTAGCTCTGTCTACTTTTATCTTTCTTATGTTGTTCCATAGAACTTTTTCAACATCTGTAATAATGGTGAAGTTTTTTCTGATTTGTTTGATTAGGTCCTTGAGATCAATAATTTCATTATAGTCTAGTTATGTGACATGATAAGGATGCCCTTTAACTTTAGCATCAAGGATCACAGATTGCCATGTTGCTGGCACAAAAATGGGACCTTTTTTTAGTTTTCTTCCTCTATTCTGGCAAGAATGCTGTCTCACTCATTCCACAACAAGATATTTGTGAATAATCGAGTTAGCAAAATTATCAGAAGATTGTGTGCAGAAGTAGAGGCACATCAAATACTTAGTTTTATTTTGTGCCATGCTCAAGTTAAGATCACCATCCAAATACATTATTGAGCTCTTTGCTCTGCAACAATGTGATTCCTTGGTAGGGTATGACTTTATGTGGTCACAAACTGAATTCTTTACATCCTTACTTACTTCTTTACCTATTTAGCATGTTTACCTCATCTTTCTTCAAGTATTATACCCTCAGGGTTCGCCTTTTTTAATTCAGTTGAAACAAAAGAATTTATTATAGCCAGTGTTGGCACACACGGATTTTGTCTCTATGGATGTGTAAGTAATAGGCATAGTTAAGGGATTGTTTGCTATCATTGTTGTGCATTGAATATTTTGGTTTAATGAAAGTAGTATTTTTGTGTACACAATTTCTTTGCCTTAAGATCTCCTATCAAACAAAACTTATTAAATACTGCAATCCTTTGCGCCTCATTAATATGTTGTGCGCATTTAAGTCGACACTTCTCTCCACATGAACATTTTGTCTCTTTAGCAGGTACTTCCATCCCACATGCTGATTTATTGCTCTTTCCACAATTCTTTTTTTTTTTTTTTTTTCCCACTGATCAGGATCTCTGTCTCTCTTCTTATGGGAAGTGAATGTTCCTGTATCTAAGCATGCATCATTACTAGGATCCAAATGTTCCAGCTTTTCAATAGTTAAGTTCTCTTTCGATATTTGTTAACCCAACTCTAGATAAGTTATTGAAATCAATCTCAGAGTTTTCTTTTATAACTGGCTCTTTTGAAATGTTGTCAAATGTTTGTGGCTGAATTTGAACATTAACCAAATGAGTATTGAATGATGATTCGTCTGAGGACGATGAGTCATCCGATACATCTTGAGGTAGTACATAGTTTTTGTCTTTGATTGAGTCATCAGAGTCAATACCCGAAATGTTGTGATCCAAATCATTTAAGTTTTTACTAACATTGCTTCCAAAGGAGTCCTTCATATTTGAATGTTTATTGTGGCCCTGCAAATCGGTGTGGTCAGAATGTTCATCTAGCTATCGAATGATGCAGCAATCATAAGAACTTTCCAAATTGGATACACTTGTATGATGATTTGCAGTACTTATGAAAGGAGATGTACTTGTCCCAGGAGTTATTTCAATTATGTGTTGTCTCTTAGTAAAATCTGAAGGGCTTTTTTTGTTGTCCAAATGTTTATCTGGTGCAGTCTCATCCTTAAAGAATAATACAAACAAAGTTGTTTGCACTTGTGTTATACTAAATTAGATAGAGTTAAGTTAAGATAGTTTGGTTTCTTTTCCCTTTCCCAAGATTATTTAAGGGAGGACTCGATATCAAAATTTTGGAGAAATTTATTATTTATATACTAAAAGATTATACTAGGCCTATACTTTTTTGTCTGGTGCAAAATGAATATGATAAAAAGGACTCCAATATAAAGTCAATTAAAGGAGGGAAAAAAAGAAATTGAATAGAGATTAAAAACTGAGATAGGCCTATACAGACAAGTTATGTGTTGGTAATTCCCATACATATCATTATTGGTAGGTAGTATAATAGAAATACTATCTATAAACTCCTCTAAAATAGAAGAATCAGCCCATGTCTGCAAAAGATTTTGCAAAACATACAAAACACTTTAATTCATGGAAAGTCCACATTTTAAACTAAATTGTTCACCATACCAGTTAATTAATATCATAAATAAATAGTAAAATGCTTTCTAGAATTATCACTTCAGGACTGATCTACTATTAAATCATATTTAATAGTAAACAAATATTAGAAATAATTAATTTTTGCTTACCTTCAACCCAAGCGATCTGGCTAACCTCACAAAATAACTACTTCTTGATTCACCAGGACTAGCTATATTAATAAAAATTTACTAAACACTGGCACCAAAGTATATATACTTAGCACCGCGTCTTACTACCCGTTCAGGTTATACACTTTAAGTACTAATTACTCTAATGGATTAGAAATTGGGAAGGTTGAATTAGAGGAAGTGAACCCACATTTGCGTGGAGGGAGAGTGGAAAACCATTTAGGAAAAACCACCCCCAGTTCACCCGACCGAGATTCGCACCTCAATCTCCCTGTCCTCGGCACCAAAGTAAAAGATTGATTGCACCAATGAAACACTTCCTTTTTAATGTACTTTATTACCCATTAAATAACTTCTAGAAACAGTAGAACGATTTGAATAAATTTAATCAGATTAACACATGCTTGAAGTTCATAATTGATTTAACCATAGATGAACAATTAACAAAGATAATACCAAAGAACCTAAAATATTGAATAATTTTCCCCCAATATAATATTTATTTATTTTCAGATTATTATGCGTGCTATCTGTTATTAAGTAAGCTATTGTTCTAAACTGATACATTTTAAAGTATATTAGATTGAATGTATGATGTTATAGCAATGTTTCAGTTCATTAGTGCTACGTTTAAAAATAAACCAGTATTGAACTAAGCAAAATCAATATTATAAATATTTCATAAGCAGTTTATCTCATATTGCTCAGCTCACAAGATAAATAGGAGTTAACCCATTATTGAGCCAGAGAGAGCTTAAAATTTACAGTTGAATGGTGTGAATTAACTCAAAATCTAGTTTTTTTTAAGTTATCACACTTTTGAACTGGACGATCGACTCTTCTATTTCAATCCTTTTTTTTTTTACCCTGCTACACAAAATAATTTTCTTACTCTAACAGTTTTCCATTTGTACTAAGTTGGCAATCTTAGTTTTTATTACATTTAAACAAAGATCCATTCTGCCTGTTGCCACATTCAAACGATTGTATGCATTCTACCAGTTATTTTCATTCTCAGCCAATGATACAGCATTATCTGCATATAGAAGCACTCTTCCATTCACATTGTCCATTTTTACACCAATCATGTCATGGCAAGCATCCCTCATCAACTTATCTACGAATACATTAAAAAACCATGAAGACATAACACATCCTTGTCTAACCCCCTGTTCAATGTCAAACCAGGTTACTTTAGTTTTGGAGACATTTAGTCAAAGATCCTATCATTCATTTTTAATTTAAAGAATATGATATTTATATGCGGCTATAACCGTAATTATCAAAAATAATAGCTTTTCTATTTAATTCATCATTCTATGCACATTCATTCAGTTGTCACTGTACATTTGGCAGAATAAAGCCTTACTGAATTGAAGATGGCTGCGTTATCTGATAGCTTGTGATCTTAATTGGTCCCATATTTGTAGCTGATGACTACCCCACATCCATCACAGACTTTGCCTTAAAATATGAGTGAATAATGATCCAGGGTATGGGACGATTTCTGGATAAGTGGTTAGATCGTTGGCATAAAAAGCCAAAGGTCCCGGGTTCGATTCCTGTGTCAGGCTATAACCATAGTAATAATAATAATATAATGGCAATGCTATTTAATCCATTTATTGTAATTGTTTACAAAAGCTAACACACCTGGGATGGTTATTACCTGTAGAAACACCTAATGGCAATAAATTTCAAAGTACACTTAATTTGTAATAAATAAAATGATAGAATATTAGGAAAATGGTAGAGCACAAATAAAAGTAAAAACACTGGCACATATTTACAAACACTTCGATATTTCGATGCTATTAAAGCATCTTCGTCAGAAAGTAGTAGTAGTAGTTTATTTCATAAAGAACACATAATGAAATTTGAAAGAAATAACCTCACAGTCAACTATCCAACTGTACCTCGACTATCAAGAAGTGTTATGTAATGTAGACAAGGTAAAGACTTACAGAGGTAGTCACCGACAGCTCGCTCAAACAGTTCAATAACAGCTTGTTTACTGGCAGGGTCAGAATCTGCTAGGCTTGCTTCATCTTTTAACCAGGACAACCATAGTTCTGTAACATAGTACTAGAGGCTCAAGAAGAGATAAACTATATTTCAAATTGATGTGGATTAAAAGTATCCTTGGTTTTCTTAATTCTGATTCTTAAGTTCAAACTTGATTTTTCAATTTGTGAACATTTTGTATTTAATTTTTTTTTCTAAGCATCCAACCTTTTATAGAAACATATTTATTCAACTTCATAACATAACAAAGTATATTAAAAAATGTAAAGGGTAATTTAAAAAAATTCATTTTTAGTTTTAACAAAGGAAAACATCCATTTTATGAAGTATTAAAGCATATTATAATTAATTAATAAAATAATTAGGAACTTCAATAGTAAGCTATGTATTTTTATCTTCAAATAAACTTCATTGAGTCAAACATTTATAAATAATTTAAAAAAGAAGGTATAGTAAGCAATTGTTGAAAAGACAAGTTTTTTATTAAAATTAATTGATCATGCCTCAATTATTTGCACCAATTAATCTTGATTAATGATTATTTAATTTGTTCAGTGTAAAACTATCGACAAACTTCCACATAAAAAGTTGACCTTTAAATGTGTTTTTTAACTTTTTTTGTATTTATTTAAAAGAAAGTTTACCAAATGTTTTATACTTAAGTTGCATAGTAAGTTATATGTGGCATCTTGAGGAACTAAAATATGTTGTATAGGTCTTATTTTTCTAAGTCTACCATCATCTATAGGGTATGAATTACTCTAAATTAATGTTTAAAAGAAACTGTATTTGTTTTATTACTATAATGTGAGTAAAAAGCCATGATTAATCAATATAATGGCTGATGATTAAGATTCAATCTGAGCCACTAATAACCCGCCCAAACCGATTCATGGGTTCACCTCTAGTTAAGAAACTGACATATTTTTGTGATAACTGTTTGAATTTTCATTCCTTAATGTTAGCACAACTTTTGTGTTATTACTCATAAAAAATCTTATCATGTCTCAACCTCTCAATCCTGTCTCTTTGTGAATTATAATCCGCACAATACCCAAGCTTGCCTTTAACAATCGCCTTATGACCAGTTATACTTAGTTATTTGCAAAGTTTCAATTTGGTAACCAACGTTCTCCCCAGAAACTGTTGGCAGCCAGGGTGGAGGCAGTGGAATGATTTGTAAATAATGATGATGATTTGTGCAACAAACATTGATTTTAGTCGGGCAGTCTGTAAATTTAGTTGGGTGGCACATCTGTTCAAAAGGCCCTAGGGAGAACATTGGAAGCTTAAGCATATAATTAGATTTGTGTATTGATTGGTGTTGGGTTGAATCCAATGTTTTAGGAATCTGAATTCAAATCGCCAATCTCAGATTCAAATCTAAATCTTGGAAAAAATTATGAAGATAAGATGCTATATAAATATTATAAAATAATATAAAATACTGATTGTAACTAAATGATAACATTCTTTCTAATAATCCATTCATTATAACACTTCTCAAATCCTCGAATCTGCAATATCCTTGAAGATTTGAGGGTATTGAGTGTAGTTTCAAAAACTTATTTAAAAGTGTGTTTTGTAATGTACTAATGAGTTCTAGTTTTATAGTTGAATTTAAAAGTTAAACAAACTATTTCAAATAATTATTTATTATCACAAAAGAGAACAGCTATAATTATTTTCTTGTTGCATGAATGTGGCAATTGAAATCAATAAGTAGGTACTATATCAAGCTGAGCTAAGATTGGCACTAGAAATGTCATACCTGGAGTCAATGGAAAGAGTTTGCTCATATTCTCTCGACTTTGTCTCAGCTCCAACAAGTCCCCTAGGGTCTGACATGTTGTGATAAGTTCTATATGAGCAGTGTAGTTGTATGGGTCCTTGGACACCTGACAAAATAAGGAGCCACCTTTCTATATTATTTATGGTGAAAATATTCATCATCTAAAGTACCAATATAAAATAAACCACATTTCAGCCATTCTTTTGTAACAGATGGGATACATTTGCACCCAACATTCAAAATTAGATCAACTATGATCTTTTATTTTAATGTTTGTCAACACATAATATTTCTACCCAAAGAGCCAATTAATTAATTTGTTTCAAATGCTCCATCATGGTTTTTGATTATTTCTATTTAATGTTAATGGCAAAAATGCTAAATTTAACAGATGGGACTGATTTTAGTTCTTAAGGTGTTAGAATTTTTGCTAAGAACTATGCTAATTTAAGGGTTTAAAAACTATGAAAAATCAATAGTAAATTTCATAAAGGTTTTATGATTCATCTAAATAAAAGTAGATAAATATAAGTTAAAATTGTTAGTATGATATATAGATTTAAATTGTGTGTAATGAATGGGAGATGAAATTGTAATGGATGGAACAGTTACAAGATTAGTAACAGTTTTAGATGTTATTTTGGTTCTATGCAATAAAATTTAAAATAGTTAATATAGCCAAAAAAAGATACATATCAAATTAACAGCAAAAGAACACAAGACTAATATTAATATAGGCTCATAGGTTTTTAAGTTTCATTACTTTAGATTTCAAATACATTTTTTGAAAATGCATAATACTTTGTTCCCTGAAAGTTAAGAAGGTTGGAGTAATAACTGCAAGGTATGATTTTGGTCAAGCTACTTTTCATCATGCTCATCCACTTTGAACCCTCTTATTGTTGTATCAAGTCGTTTCAGTAAAATCACAAACAAATCACTATTCAAATCAGTGATCGAGTTCTGGCAAACGCCAATAAATTTGAACACTAGCTGTTGTTTTCTGTCTTTATATAGTTGAATAAGCAAGTAAATTTTTGTTCCAGGTACAAGATTTCCTAGATGACTGCCAGAAACGAGCTTCTGCTAAGAACCCGCTGTGGTAACATCTGGGTTGTGTTTATATCCTAGGTGATTAGTAATCGAAAAACATCATCTTCCTCTTCCGAATACAGTGATGTATAGCTAACATTATGCAGAAGGGGGGACTGGAATGTTACCTATAATAGTCTTACCTATAATGTCTTGTATAAGCTCTAGCCGATGGTTCAGTAATATTATGTTAATCAATTATATTTGTTCACGTGGCATGTCCGATATTTATCCAGCTATGTCAACCAGATTAGTCAAACAATACATCCAGCAAAAACACTTGTGTTTAGAGAATTATAATGAAGTTAGTTAATCGTTAGGATCTCACCTTTTCTTTAGCCAAATTCAAGGAAATATCAGACTCATCTTCATCTTCATCTGAATCTTTCAATGCATTTATATCATTTTCTTTCACGGGTGAATTGTCATCAAGAGAGACTGAATTAGAAGACATATTTTCAATATAATATTTTTATCAAAAGTATTTACTGTTTACTAAAGGCATCAGCGTCGTTTGACAGAGTAACCAACTCAAAATAACAAAATACCACTAGACACAAACAAAATTATCTTATTATTAACCTAAATTGACCTAAATAAAGCTAGATTTCCAAAAAGATCAAAAAAATTAAAATACATTTTTTTAGTGCCAATAATAAAGAAAATAAAATTTGTAGGATAGATCTCTAAAACAACAAATCTAATTTGTATACGTTGATTTTAAAAATATATGTTGATCCTTTTCACATTGATTCAAAATGTTTGTGAAATAAATTTGTTATGTAGTCAGCCAGAAAGGTGTGAGCTTTGTTATTCTGTGGTCTCTTTTTTTTTTCATTTCCGTTTTCGGGACTCTCAACCATGTAATAGCGGCGCTAGAAACATGTTCTAATGCCATATTATATCTAATAACATCATGTGTAATTCTTTCTCTTACGAATAACTTACTCAGTACAAAACTATAGTAAGGTTACTGATAGAATTTAGTAATTCGCTCCTAAATACCCAGACTGTATATAGGTGGCGACTCGTGACCAAAAAAATAGGTGGTGCACAATTCAAATATTCTAAAATATGATATATACACTTTTAATATATCGTACCTATCTATATTTACATATCGTTTTATTTAGGCTAATATTTCACAGCAGTACGGGTGTGTGTGAAGCTTCGAAACAAATATAAGATTCGACAATTAAAAGAAAAATCCATATTATACAATTGAAAAGTTTTGACTGTAAAAATATACCAAATTTTTAGAAAATTACTGATATTCTGAGCTGTTATTTACTAAAAATTTACAAAAAATTTAGTAAATTACTGACATTCTGAACTGTTATTTACAGTACATTACAAATCAATATAAATTTTTAAAAAATGAAAAAATAATTGAACACAACTACATTATTACAATCTTTTACTTTTCTGGCGCAATCATAAATAATTAAACACCTTACAATAAAACACTCACATAATAAATGAAAATATTATTCACAAAACACCCAACAATTTAATCTTAAAAGCCTCAAGTTACTTTAAATAAAAATTCCATTCTTCTTTCTTTAGATTTTGCGAATTTCTCAATGAATCTAGAGTTAAAGTCTGAAATGTTCATAATAAAGTTTCTCTCGACAGACAGCATGGCAAGAGCGGACAACATTACCTGGCGCATACTATTTCTTAAAAATGTTTTGACACGTTTTAGTGAAGAAAAACATATTTCTGCTTCTGCCGTTGTCATAGGGATTATTATAATAATATTTAAAAGTTTTAGGCATTCTTCAAAAATTTCACTTAAATTGTTTTCATTTATAAATGAGAACCGAGTCAAAACTCCAGTCATATTTTGAAATTCATTCCTGACATAAATTATACTTAGCTCTGTGTGTAATTTTTTTGCTTCTAAAAATGGGTATGAATTTGTTGTGCGTTCTAAATAGTTATTAGGAAACAACTTACAATAATCAGAAAACTTTTCTGGCAAAAACCAATTTGCAGCAACAAGATGACCAGTAAAGTTGAATCTGTCTTTTGCTTGACAGATGAAGACGTCATAGACCTCTTTAACCACTTTAATACGAGTGTGGCTCTCATTTTGTCTCAGCTTTATTTTATTTTCATCAATATCATCAGTTATATAATTTTCATTTCTTATTTTTGAAATTTCCTCTATGAAACAATCAATTTTTTTTTTTTTACAAACGCTGGATCAGTTTCCCTTTTTGGCAACTGGTTATACAATATATCTACATGAGGCATTATTTTATGAAAAAAAAGTTATCCAAAATATAAAAACATCATCCTCTAATGTTCTCTTCAGACCAGACGCTTGTTCAATTGTAGCTATATGTTTAGTGTCATCTCTCGTTTATATTGTATCCCTACCTTAAAATATCGCAAAATAAATTTAAAAGTGTTATATTAATATTGTATAAAACACCTGTATTGTAATATTCATCTAGATGTTCTAGCGCACTCTTTAAATTCCAAGTTAAATTCATGTAACTATAAACTGTTCATCTTTGTAATCTAGTAACATTTTAGTTTGTTACAAGCTGGCGCGGACGTCTGGGAGCTTGATGTACATCATGTAATGAACTTTAGCTGACTGAACTTTTCCACAACCTCATAAACGTTTATTCTGGTGGAAAAGAGGATATGCGCAGGGTGACAACATAAGTAATAATAACCAGATATAACCATTTTAAAAATAAGTAAATAATTAATAAATGAGTTTAAAACACATGATTAGTACAAATTACCAGTTAAATTGGAACAATATTTTAATATGCGACACGAAAAAGAGGTTCCTAATTAAAACTTGAAGGAAGTAAAAAAATATTCAAAACATAACCTCAAATTAAGATTCCACATAAAATCGTCGAGTTTAAGGTGCGACAGTTTCCATATTTGAAACTGCGGCACGAGCACACTTGGTGGTATAGGTAGTACTAGGTACCTACAACAACCCTACATAGCCGTGGAACCTGGATCCTCTGGAAATTTTGAGATATTTGACTTTGAACTTACATCAGACATGCAAAAAGCCCTATAAGATCGCCAAGTTTAAGGTGCTAAGTTCAAAGTCAAATATCTCAAAATTTCCAGAGGATCCAGGTTCCACGACTATGTAGGGTTGTTATAGGTACCTAGTACCACCTATACCACCAAGTGTGCTCGTGCCGCAATTTCAAATGTAGAAACTGTGACACTTTAAACTTGGCGATTCTATTGAGGTTATGTTCTCTAAATATCGTATTTTCTTTAACTTTGCGCAAGAATCACATTTTTATACTTAAGATTTTAAAAAAGGTTTTATTTGTATTATTATTTATATTAATAATGATTTGTAAAGGTATTGACCTATTAATTACTTATTTTATAATTTATTTTGCAATATTTTGAACCATATTCACCATATTCAATTGTTGGTTCTATTAATTTTTCTAATGTTGGTTAAAAACGGTTAGTTTATTGTGGATGTGGAGCTTTTCAGCCCGCTATGAACTTTGTGAGAGCTGTTTATTTAGAATATATTGATATATTTAAAAACTCACCAATAATAAGAAATGATTTATTGATTATTAATGTGTGGTTAATTTTTGTATAGTGTATTAATAACGGAATAAGTAATGCGTTTAATTAGTTGAACAATGAGTGAAACTAGTAGAATTTTCCAAAAAAACAAAGCATTAGGTTATGTTAGCAACCATGTGCCTTTGGTGGCTCGGTATATTAAATTAAGGAAAGAAAACTTGGTAGTAACATGTGTTGGGAAATCCTTTCACACATACGGTTGCACTCATTTCACCCTCCTCAGTGTGAGTGGCCACCATGATGAAGATATCAGGTTGGTATAATGCTGGCATATCCTAAAGAGAAAAAAACACCCACTAATTTTTATGTACATGCACTAATCTATTTTTTGCCCGCTGATGACAACAAAAATATGTAAATTAATTCGGTTATTCACAATTGGAAATAGATCAAGTCTATACATATTAGAAAATCAAGTTTGGTCCAAAAACTTTTATAGTTTCTTTTGAGAATTAATATTTTTTTACAAGAAACTAACCTTCTAGAGTTATTATATACATAAGAAACACAAAAAATCATCCTTCCATATTCTAAGACTTTAATAAATGATTTAGAAAATATTGGATTTGCTCACCTATCTCACAGCGTATCTTGAGACTCAAAGCTTACAGTAACCACTCTTGAACACCTTTATTCTTTCCTTAGCAAACTAATTTTGAAAGTGAAATATTTTTTTTTTTACTTTATCAAAAACATATTGTACATAAGTAATATTAATCAAACTCTCACACACTTCTTTAAATATTTTACCCTCTTACATACAATAATAATAATATATTAGCACCGCGTCTTACTACCCGTTTGGGTTATACGCTTACCCTCTTACAAAAACTCAATTTGGTGACAACTAACAACACAACAAGAAAAAAACTTTGATTTTACTGTAGAGTGCCAACTTATAAACCCTAATACATCAAAACACATATTATATGTAATCATAATAATTAGATAAAAATAACCTACTAAACTAACTTACTAAATTAAGAGTTTGTGTGTCTGTCATGAACATTGTGCGATATCTATCACATACAGAGGACTGATATTTAAAAAATATTAGCCCATGTGCACCTCATAGCTGACTATAAAATTGGGATTATATTTTTTTTTAATTAATTAATAATTGGGTTGGAAGAAATGAACAAGTTTTTTTTTCTGTGGGTTTAAAGCAAAGAAAAGCATTGCCAGGGTAACCACACAATGGATTGCATGGCTACCCAGAGAGTTGCCGGTTTCTGCTAGTTATTTAGATAGGCCTATATAAGTTTAGAAAATAATTATTTATTAATTAGTGTTGTTTTTAAGCCTATATTTTTTGATGTGATTACT
Organism: Timema cristinae; assembly: GCA_039000515.1. Classification (NCBI taxonomy): domain Eukaryota; kingdom Metazoa; phylum Arthropoda; class Insecta; order Phasmatodea; family Timematidae; genus Timema; species Timema cristinae. The sequence goes on from JBCFYV010011164.1 coordinate 46,850,642, forward strand.
AAATATATCCCAGCCCGCACTGTAAACTGATAATCAGATTTCAGTTTACAGTTTACCATGTTAAGTCCTAGCAGTTTGGTACTGATAACCTAACCTAACTCCTGAAAATGCAAAGATTAAACGGTTTTCTTTTCTATAGTCAACTGGTCACTATTACATATAAAATATTCCAAGAATGGTGACTCCTTCCTCTTAAAAATTATATTGAATGTAAAATACGGTAACAAGGACCGTTTGTTGTGTGAAATACAAAATTATCAAACTAGATTTTATTTTTTTTCATATTTTTCCAATTCAAATAGAAATTTTGAAAAAAGTAATCCATTAAAAACAGTTCGAAATAAATTTAGACATAAAAAACCAGATAAAAAGAAAGACTGAAAAAAAGATTTGCACAGTTGAAACAAATAGTTTCACTTTTTTTTTTTTAAACAATAACTTTAAACAACAAAATATTTCCAATCCTTACTATAGTCGATGAATGTCATTTACACTCGCTTCAATGGTTGCATGGTCTAAGGCTCTACTCTCGCAGTAAACTATACTGCAAACGATGGGGAGATCGAAGTTTGAATCTCGGTCGGTGTACTGAGGGTGGTTTTACAAAAATAGTTTTCCACTTCTCCTCCATGCAGAATTGGGTACACTTCCTATAAATATAACCTTTTTCATTTCTAAAACTATTAGTGTAATTAGTACATAAGCGTATAACCCTAATGGGTGGTGCTAAAAGATGTAATTGACAGGTGCTTGTCGGCGGACTCGTTCCTCGTGTTCACGGCAAGTGGGAATATCGTATATGCTTGGAGGAGAGGTACGGAGCTGAAACACACCTATACAGGGCACACCGCACCAGTGAATATCATCCTACCATTCGGCCCGCACTTGGTGACGGTGGATGAGGGCAGTGCCCTTAAGCTGTGGGATATCAAGACCGAGGAGCTTCAGGCGGAGCTCAGCTTCAGCAGGGATGTGTTTCAAGTGACAGCGCTCATACACCCAGCCACATATTTAAATAAGGTGCTACTGGGCAGCGAGCAGGGGTCATTGGAGCTGTGGAACTTGAAAACATGCACAAGGGTGTTTGTGTTTCCTGGTTGGGGGACCCCTGTTACAGTACTAGAACAGGCCCCAGCCATCAATGTGGTCGCTATAGGAACTGCTAGCGGCAAGATAGTACTACATAACTTAAAGTATGAATGAACAAGCTTTTTAATTAATTACTAATTATTTTAATAATACATTGTCCTTGTGCAAAATTTTAGGGGTTTTAAATCTTTCACTGAACTACGGTTGTTTAACAAACAGGACCCAGTCTAAATAAATAAGTTTATTGACCTATCCATTCATTTATCAACCTTTGTCACAGAAATGAAAAGATAAATTCACTTGCATCCTAGCTCTACAATAGGTTTTTAGGTGAAAGTGGCATTGATTAACATTTTTTCAGCCTCATTTTACCTCCCAAAAGATGTCATAGTTTGAAAAAAGATATAATTTTGAGTAATGCTTTGTTTAATGTATTTGCATCAACACCAATTTCAGCTAATTAGAGTACTCATAAGTAAACTCAACTCACCTCAGCCAATTAGTGATAGTCGTTTATTGATGTTTGAACTTTTACTGTATTTATTTGGATTGTTTATTGTGTTCGACAGTGAAATAGCTCCCTTGCAGACTTATATATTTAGACTCCTTGCAGAATGATTTATTTAAACTCCCTTGCAGACTTATTTATTAAAAAACAATTTTGCTTGTGATTTTGAAATTATGCATTATGATACTTTTTTTGAGAAGCAAATCCCCTTTACGTTAATCATTTCTTAAAACCTATGACACCCTTGTTTATGGTAATATAGACATAATAAAACATATTTGAGACATATTTAGTATTATTAGTTTGTCATAGTTGATTTGAATACAAAATTTGGATCCTTCTCATGGGCTACAAAGGGCTTACTTACACTTTCACAATATTTGGAAGTCCATTATAACCTTTTGTGTGTTTAGTGTTAACACTTAATTTATGAGTAGCTAACATTATCTCGTTAAAAATAGAATGCTAGATAAAAAAACTTACAAACCAAAGCAACTTCAAGGTGAGTGCATTTTTTCATATGAACATAGGGTATTTTTTAAATTTAAATTAAAAAATGCTAAAAATTCTAACATTGCTCTTTAGTACGAAATATGTTGATCTGATAAAGAGTATGCCACCAGGTTCGACCAAACACTGATGGAGTTGAGTCAGGATTGGGGTGCAGTGACCAGCCTTTCATTTAGGACAGACAATCACCCAGTGTTAGTGTCTGGCAGCGTCACTGGGGCACTCGTGTTTTGGGACCTAGAACATCGCAAGGTTTTCAGCCAGATACAGGCGGCCCACAGCAAGGCAGTCACGGGCCTTAAGTGTCTGCCCAATGAGCCTCTCTTGGTCACTTCTTCTCCTGATAACTCCCTCAAGATGTGGATATTCGACATGCTGGACGGGGGGCTAGGTTATTAAAACTCAGGTGCAGTATTTTATATTCCATTATGTTTATCTTATCTGGTCAACTCATCTCTTGATAACCATCCCAATGGCCGCATGGTCTAAGGTGTCACTCTTGTATTAGACTAGACTGCCAATGACTGGTACAAATCTCAGTCAGGTGTACTGAGGGGGGTTTTACCAAAATGGTTTTCCACATAAATGAGGGTATATTTCCTCTAAATTCAACCTTCGTCATTCCTAACTCAATAAATTAATTAGTGCATATGCATATAACCTGAACAGGAAGTAAGACTAGATGCCAAAAAAACTACACCATTATGTCAATACTGGCCCTAATAAACAATGAGGATCTATTACTACTCTGTTGAAGTATCAAAATAATCTTGAAAGTTGGATGAAAAGCTTACATTACCAAGGTTTTAGTGAAATATCACTTTCACAGGGTTCATACGGTCCTTGTAAGACCTGGAACTTAGTGTGTCTTTGTTCAAGGCCTGCAAAAGTCCTTAAATTGCTCTGGGCCTTGAAAAGTCCTGGAATTTCCATGTTTAAATATTTATTTTTGAAATGGTTGTGAAGAGAGGGGCTGTAAAGACCGCTGTAAGACTGGGGCGGTAAATATCTAGTGCATCCTCTTTTATCAAGCGTTAGCTGTTGTCTCCTGTTTACTTTACTCTCCGCTGCTCTTTCCACTGCTTGTGTTTTATTTGTTATCGCGTCATCAGCTCAGAGATAGTTGCGCCCATGGGATTATATCTCTTTAGGGGTAAGAGGCAACATTGTTAATCTCTCTGACAAATGCATTGCATACTGTTGATGAAATACAATATTATTTTCTTTAATTTCCTATACTTAAAAAGCCCAATTCATGTGCATTCGCCTTTTTTTATGTAAGTGGTTTAAAAACTGTCATTTGTAATATTTCTTTTAGGATATCTGACTGTCATTAACACTTTGAATATTTAAAGTTACAGTTTTGCACTAAAATGCCCGCCAATAGCTACTAATTCATCTGCCATCCACCTTAGTGCTCAAATTCTTGTTCTAGCCATACTACAATATATACTGAATCTAGAATGACAGCACTAACCAATAAACCAAGGAGAGTGCAATGACAACAAAGTTAAGCTACTATTTTTATAGTCCTTTATGTTTATTAAATTTAGTGAAAAGTTGTTGTTTTCCATCTATTTAAAATTTGACACTGTTTATAATTGTTTTTATTGACGTGTTTAGCTTTAGGCAGAATGAAAAATAACAGTTTTAGTCCTTAAAAAAGTCCTTGAAACGTCTTTAAATTTATGTTTCATGTGTCTGTAAGAACCCTGCTTTCATAGTGCTGGGAACGAGGATTGAACCCCGGACTCCCAGCACAGAAGTCCGATACCTTACCTCTAGACCACCAGGTCATCCTACTAATTAATTACTCTAATATGTTAGGAATGAAGGAGGTTGAATTTAGATAAATTGGACTTGCATTTGCATGGATGTAGAGTGGAAAACCATTAGCTAAAACAACCCTCAGTGCACCCAATTGCGATCAAACCTCAATTTCCTTGACATCAGCAGCGAGTCTAATGTGAGAGTAGTGCCTTAAACCATGCAGCTACAGAAGCTGGTAAAAATCAGTTTTAAAATTGTATTTTGTACACTGCATCTTATTATTGTTTGGGCTATTCTCATATTTACACCAATGGGGTAGAAATGAGGAAGGTGGAGTTTAGAGGAAATGTGCATGCGTTTCCATGGAGGTGGAGTGGAAAACCATTTATGGAAAACCATCCTCTGTACACTCAATTGGGGTTTGAAACCTGATCTCCCGGCATCAATAGCTCGGTCTATAACAAGTGTGATGTCTCAAGCCATGTGACCACTGATGCAGGATAAATCTTAAGTGTACCAGCATTAGTGGTCATTGAATCTAAGATGTAAACTTATCAATGCACTGGGTGACCAGTGATAGAGAGGTCACAAATAGTATGGGAATGTTCTTTTTCTGAGTTTACCTCTATTATTGAAACTTCATGATCCCCAAATTTACTGAGTATTATGTATGGGAATATTCCCATTAAAATAGCTTGTGAGGTAAGGTTTGATTACTGATCAAGTTTAACCAATATTCATTTTTATTTCAATGTAGTCAGCCAATTTATCACCATATGAATTCTGGTGCATTTCCTTGGACATCCTATTCTCTACTATACAGTTTAATAGATAAAGATGGGTTGAATCCATTATTTTATAAATTCAAATATTCATCTTACTCACAATTCCCTTAGAAAACATAGTAAACGTAAGAGATTTAAAACTTTTCCTAGCTACATTAATTCTCTAATTTTACATACAAAATATAAATAGTAAATAAATGTTAACATTTTGTTGTAAGTTTTTCCTATAATTTTGATGGCAAAAACCACCAATAAAAAGTACAAACATTCTCAAACAAATTCCTATTGACCTACTTCGGTGACTGCCTGGTCTAAGACAGATCACTCTCGTGTTGGACTAGACTACCAAAGACAGGGAGATTGAGGTTCAAATCCCGGTTGCGTGTACTGAGGGTGGTTTTTCCAAAATTGTTTTTCACTTTCCCCTACACATATGCGGCTACACTTGCACTCAAATTAAACCTTCACTATCCCTAACTCATTTGTGTAATAATTAGTACATATGTGCTTAACTTAGAGAGGTTGTAAGATGTGATGGTATAAAAATCTTATTTAAAATTTAAAAAAAATGTATTTATCCTGGATTTGCTATCTCGAATATGTTGAAGGATTAAAGTATTAAAGGTTCCCATCCTTACTAATAAGTATTGTTTTAAAGAGCAACTAATAGTTTACCAAGTGTATGCACTCAGCCCTCAATATCCCTCAGTATTTGTTGAGAGCTTGTGAAAACATTAATGAATGTAATAAAGTTGGGTCGAATCTACTCTTTGACGAATCTGAATCTCCAATTTAATTTTAATCTAAATTTTGGAAAAAATTATGAACATAAGAGGATATAAATATATATATATTTTTTAGCACCACATTTTATTACCCATTTGGGTTATAAACTTATAAATAAATATAAAATAGTAACTATAATATGTAAACATTCTTTTAATCCATTATTGATAACATTCATACAGTCATTTAATTCTTAAATTACTGGTCTGGGACTTGTTTGTTAAGTTCATCCTATAATAATTATAATTTGTTCAGAACCACTAATCAGAATTAGCGCATTAAAACAAATTTCAATTGAAAAACTTGTTTTAGTGTTTGGGTCTTGAATCTGAAATTTTATTGAATCCTCAAATCTTCCTAAGGATTCAAGGGCCCATCTATATTATATAATATCTAGTCTCAACAATCAACTGAATTTAAGATGTATGTTTTTTTGCCACCAGAGAGGGCCATACTGCCCCACCCACTTGTATCAAGTTCCACGGAGCTGATGGGCACAACTTGCTAAGCACAGGAGGTGATTGCACTCTACGCATCTTCTCTACAATCACAGAGACTTTCAATAAGAGTTTGGGAAGGGCATCCTACAATCGCAACCTCTCCAGGAAGAAAGGTAAATCGTGTATCAATTCACTGTATTTGACATGCAAATCTTATATTGGACATGTATTATAGTGTAAGGGAAAAAAATAGCAAGTTTATTTGTAAGAAAATTCATTGATAGATTATAAATTATTCATGTTAATAACATGTTTGTAAAATATCATAGTGTCACCACCCCCTTTGTTTATCTTAAATCATGTGGGCCTGGTTGATCTGTCAGGATGTTTTTGGTTTCTGTGTGGGTTCGAGATAGATGTGATTGATGTTAGACTTGGCTTTTAGAAGGTTTATTATTATTAATACAACTATGGTATTACAAATGTGATGTTAAAAGTGAAGTCAAAATGAGGGTTATGAGGTTTACCCAATGGCCTATCTGACTAGTCGTCGAACCTGGTTTCCTGGGCTCAAGTGGCAGTCCCAACTTGTATTTGATGAACCTGACAACTTAGCCTGTGTGGCCCCGTGACAGGCAGCTTGACCACCTAGGTTATGGTATTCTGTAGTCAGCCCTGAGGGCTCCGAACCTCTCATTTTAACTGGGTCGCCGGCCTGGTTTCTGGCTAAGGAATGTTGACACCTTCTTTTGGGTCAGCTCCTCTAGTTTATTTGTTTATTGAATCATCAAAACAACCTTGTAACAATCGCTATGTCATTTGCCACTCATAAGATACCTACACTATTTACACAAACATGCCTCCCAATTGAGGTAATGCGGTGACAATAGTATTCAATTACGTTTTAGTCTATTCAAGTTCATTATTTAATGACAGGATGCTCAACACTATAGAAATAGAAAAATCAGGAATTTAAAAAAAAATTGAAAGAGGAAACTAATTTTTTTAAAAGTCAAAGAAAATCTTTATGCTAGTAAAATCTCAACCCAGAAAAAAATATTTGAAAATCTAGAAAAACTAGTGTCTTTTCTAATTTGTTTTACAGCACCTATTAAATTATGTGTTAAAGGTACTCTTCATTTTCCTAAAAGGTATCAAGCTAACCTTGCATTAGGCCATGCTTTATAAAATAGGACCATAGTGTAATCTATCAAGGAAAAAAAGTTGCCCTTCAGGGTAAAAGAAATGTAGGCTATGGTACCTACATTTATCAAGTAATACAACCGCTTGCATGGTTTAAGGCAGGGTAGTCCAACATTTTTCATCTCAACCATCAGTTTGGACCACAGGCTTAAGATGTATTTACTAACCCAATCAACTTAATACAAACTTACAAACAACACTTGATAAACAATTACTTTTAATACTTATATATAAATTGTATTTTTTGTTGGTAGAATTTTTCAAAATTCACTGCAAAAATGTTTGTTAATCTTCCAAAAAGTTTGATTGAAATATGTGCGCACATACACTTTCATAAACTAACCTAGAATTATAAATATATTTTTATACAAATTTTTAGTAATAAAATAAATGCATAGTAAAATGCTATCATGACTTTTTTTTAAATAAATATTTATATTTGAATTATTTCACATCTGCCACCGAGGGCTTTCATTTAATTATTTTCCAGGATACTGGAAGGGCCACAATTTCAATGAGCGCAGGCCACCATTTGAACCACACTGGTATGCCTTACTTCACACTCACAGTATAATGAATTGCTGATGGCAGGGAGATCGGGATTCGTTCCCGGTCGGGAATACCGAGGGTGGTTTTTTCCTAAATTGTTTTCCACTCTCTCTAAACCTTCCTGATCCCTAACCCATTAGCGTAATTAGTACATAGGCATACAACCCAAACGAGTAGTAAGACGCAGTGATTTCTTAATACCTCATACCTTCAATTCTTACTGGTATAGAAATATTAAAAAATGTATCTTAATATATATTATTATTAGCACCGCGTCTTACTACCCTTTCGGATCTTAATATAACAATTTTGAAACCTAAATCCTTAGCTCTCAAATCCCAGAAAATAAAAGTTTTGGCATTTAAATAAAATAGCAATACTATGAACCGGAATGGATCATTTTTCATTTTGACTGTTTTTAGTTATATAGACATTTCCACTCTACAACATGTCCTGTGTGTTCTTTTGAGCTTGCTCACATCATACCTATGTGTTTTGTTTAGCTATATTTTACTATTTACACCTTTTATGTTTTCTGGCTCAATATATAAATAAATATTTTTTATGTGAGGTTAGTTGTATGTAAAGGTATTGAAATTCTTATTAGTGATGGATTAGAATTGAGGATCAAAAAATTGAGTTTAAAATTTAAGAATAGGAATTAGTAAAACCAGGAACTGTTACAGCTCTAATATCAGCCCAACATCTGTTGTAGGTAAAGGTGCTGATGACCCATTTTTGATGCCAGCTATAGCACAATTGGCCAGTGAATCCACCAGAGGGAAGCAATGGGCAGACACAGCAGCAGTCCACCACGGTATCCCTATAGTGACCACATGGTCTTATGATAAGCTCAAGATGGGAGATGTGAAGCTAGTCCCTGAAAGATTCAGTCATAATAACAAAAATAACTATGGTCGCGTATCTGCCACTTGCGTCTGCATAACACACTGCGGAAACTTCGTGGTCATTGGTTACACCACAGGACATGTGGACAGGTTAGTGATTCAAGCCATTTCAAAGAAAGGTCTATCAATATTAGTATACTCTTCAGCTAAAAAGGGACTCGAAAAGACTTTGATATGTTTTGTTGTGTTTTAAATGTCATCTTTTAAACCTACATTTTCTGGTTAATGTGTAAGCCTTGTTTTATATCCTCTTTTTCAATTTGTATTGTGTGTGTATGTTGTAATGCAATAGATTTGACCCTAAGGAGTATTTGAAAGCATTGACCATTTATCATTCTAATTATTAATATATTCAAAAATACTTTACATATAATTAAACATATTTTACTTTATTTAAATTGTACAACCTATTACGTGGCGCTTAAATCACGTCTTCCTCTAAATTATTTACTAGTTAGTTCGCGCCTCGTGGTACGATGGCAGCATCTACTGGAGCTAAACTTAAGAAATGTTAACGTCTTTTAACGTAATCCAGACAAGTTAAGATCTTTTAAAGTATTTCCTCTTCGAGAAGCTTCCAAACGCAATAGGTATTTTTGTTCTGAGTTTGTAGGTGTGTAATTTACCGTTAGAAAGGTTCCTTCGAGAAGCTTCTATTGAACTCAGATATATGTGACTTTTTGAAACTTCGTATTTTACTGTGCAATCAGTCGTGGTCTTGAATGGACGTGCTTTAAGCGATCGGTGATTATAAGTTGCTAGGCCCTCGACATGATCGTGTTTCGATTAGAATACTAATAACAATATGTTTTCAATTTAAGGAATAAATAGATATCAAACTTTATGTGATATATTATCATTTATTAAAGTCTAATGATAAGGAACGAGGCATTATAAGTAAAGCACATAGTTGCGTAATAGAAACGATGATTTACGGAGTGACTCTTAAATGATTCTGTTATGTAATATAACAAATAGCATTCTAACGTGGGGAGGAGAAATATAACAAATGACTTCCAATCACGGGGCTATTATACGTCAATAAAAAGAGAAGTATAACAAATGGCGCTACAACTTAGGGGCACGAATACCGCGAACTGAGACAGAGGTGCGTCAACTGAGCTAAAGGAAGAGACGGCACACCAGGAGACGGCACATAATCACCAAAGGACGGCACACCACACCAAGGAGACGGCATAGTCAAGAAACAGCGCAAAGGACTGTTGGAGACGGCACACCTGCAAGAGACAACACGCCGACGGCACACCTGCAAGAGACGGCACACCAACGGCACACCATCAAGGAACGGGACGGAGGACCTTTTGGAGACGGCATGCAGTCAAGAAACAGCGTCGAGGACAGATAAGTGGTCAACAGAAGCTGTAACTCTAATTTAAAAAAAAAAAAAAAAAAAAAAATTTATCTAATTTCAATTGTGTATTTTGGGGGTAGTAAAATTTTGTTTCTATATGTTGGGATTTCACAAATTAAATTAAAACTAACAATATAAAAGTGTATGGGCCTAATTTTAAATTAAATTTCTCACTATAAAAAGTAATTCTTAGATCAATAGTACTTGAAATTTGTCAAGGCCTAACACAAAATTAATTCATAGATTAACTTAAGAAAAATTTATTTAAATTTTCAACATGGCAGACAAGGTGATAAGAGAACCTGAAGAGTATGATGATGAAGACACAATGCCATTTATTTATGAGGAGGATGAAAGGGCAGGTCAATTCAAGAGGGCAAATTTTGAACAGGAACAAGAAGGGAGTGAGGAGGAAGTAGGGGCTAGCTCTGGGGAGGGAAGCATCCTCTGAAGTGCTTGGTGAAGGAAGGAGTAGAAATGGATTTATTACAAAGTATAGTCAGTTGAGGGTGGGGGTGTACTCGGAAAGCACCAGGTCAGACAAGTAATTTAAGACAAGCTTATAATAAAAATTGAGTTGAGGCAGGTAATTTCTGCTATACAGTGACATGTTGTGATGTCAGGACTTGGATTCTTCGACGTTTGGCAAGAGAGTAGTTTTGTCGCAGAGGTCTGACTACCTTGTGAGTTTTAGGGGGCAGGGATTGAACCTGGGCCACCCGAGTTATGGGAATTTTGTAAGTGTTAGGGGGCAGGCATTGAACCTGGGCCACCCGAGTTAAGTATTGTGAGTTTTAGGGGGCAGGCATTGAACCTGGACCACCCGTATTAGAGTTTTGAGAGTTTTTCTGGGCCAAGGGGTCAGCAGAGTTCTGAACCGCCTGTGGTTACCAGACATTTGAACGAGGTTTGGACCGTTAAGAGAACGCCTCTTGTGTGTTTTGAAGGCCTGAGAAATGGGATTGTCGGTCACTGTATGCCGGGAAGTATCCTGAGGATACGTTCCAGTTTTTGGGAGTTAGCCTTTATTGAGCCTGTTATAAAAATAAATCAATATTATGTCACAAGTTTAAAGCAACTTTCTTTTAAATAAAATTTTTAAGGGAATAATAATCATAATAATAAATAATAATTAATTATAAGAATATTTCAAAATGTGAGCTTGTATTAAACCACTAAGGTCTTGTTAGAGATTGTATATACTATGGTTCTCTGTGCTGTGGAGAGATTCAGCATCGAGTTGTTGTTTTTCATTTTGTTTTACTAGGGGTTAAGTGTCATCCTAATTAAATCAATGATACTGTATGATAATAATATTTTCTGTTGTTAGACAATGTATGTGTATGATATTGCATTTCTATGATTTAAACAATGTACTTATATGTTTTACTAGTTAATTGTGTTTATTTTAAAATTTTATGTTAAGTTAAGCTATTTTCAGCAAATGTGGTGCTCATATAGCAAATTTTAGTTGACGTTTGGTACATAAAGTTGTAAATGTTTGTGATCATATAGCAAGTTTGGCCAAGAGACTTTTAAGAGTAAGTGTAACAAAGTGTTAAGAGCCTTTGTTAAGTGTGTGAAGAAAAATCACAAAAGTGGATCCGTGAAGGATCATGAAACGAAGTGCAACAATTATTTAAAGAAGATTGTATAGAATTAAAAAAAAGACAAGACATAAAGGAAATGCAAATTGCTTGGCAAAAATTAATTAAAAGACACTTCGATTTGTGACAATTAAATTAAATTTTCTTAATATAATAAACTTAGACTATGTTATGTCAGTTAATTATAATTAGGCTGACATCTTACTTAGATATTTTATTTCATTTAATCATAATTATACTAAATGTTTTACTTAGATTATATTATTTTAGTTAATCCTAATTATAACAGATAAATTTTATTTTAATGCTTAATTCATATAACTTACACTTCAAAATATTGAACTTGATGCAATTTTGTTAATTCTATACAGGATGTTTAAAAATATTGAACTTTAAGTAAATTTTGTGAAACTATACAGGATGTTTCAAAATTGTAAAATTTGTAAAACTTATACAGGGTGTACGAAAAGTGATCATGTCTTCTTTTTTTATTTTGGCAAAGCGTATCAAAAAGTATAAGACTAGTCTCTACTTTCAGATACACTTTGGGGGGTATTGTAATGCAATAGATTTGACCCTAAGGAGTATTTGAAAGCATTGACCATTTATCATTCTAATTATTAATATATTCAAAAATATTTTACATATAATTAAACATATTTTACTTTATTTAAATTGTACAACCTATTACGTGGCGCTTAAATCACGTCTTCCTCTAAATTATTTACTAGTTAGTTCGCGCCTCGTGGTACGATGGCAGCATCTACTGGAGCTAAACTTAAGAAATGTTAACGTCTTTTAACGTAATCCAGACAAGTTAAGATCTTTTAAAGTATTTTCTCTTCGAGAAGCTTCCAAACGCAATAGGTATTTTTGTTCTGAGTTTGTAGGTGTGTAATTTACCGTTAGAAAGGTTCCTTCGAGAAGCTTCTATTGAACTCAGATATATGTGACTTTTTGAAACTTCATATTTTACTGTGCAATCAGTCGTGGTCTTGAATGGACGTGCTTTAAGCGATCGGTGATTATAAGTTGCTAGGCCCTCGACATGATCGTGTTTCGATTAGAATACTAATAACAATATATTTTCAATTTAAGGAATAAATAGATATCAAACTTTATGTGATATATTATCATTTATTAAAGTCTAATGATAAGGAACGAGGCATTATAAGTAAAGCACATAGTTGCGTAATAGAAACGATGATTTACGGAGTGACTCTTAAATGATTCTGTTATGTAATATAACAAATAGCATTCTAACGTGGGGAGGAGAAATATAACAAATGACTTCCAATCACGGGGCTATTATACGTCAATAAAAAGAGAAGTATAACAATGTGTGTGCGCACACACAGCTTACTGCCTTTTTGGGCTATCATTATTCATATTAACACTAATGGGATAGGGACAGTAAATAATTTAGAAGAAATACACTTACTATTCGTGTGGAGGGAGAGTGATAAACTGTTTAGGAAAAAACAGCCTTTTTGTACCTGACCAAGATTCAAACCTTGGTTTCCCTGCTATCGAAAATCCAGTCCAAGACATTGTGACCACCTTTGCGTGTTGATGTATATTATTAAATCCATCTGTTTAGTGCAAATTGAAAAGCACAAAATGCTTGCCTTGCATAGACATGTGCAATTTTTGGCATTTTTTATTTAATGAGGTGTAGAAATGGGCCATTCGAATCCACCAAATCTTGATTCGAGATTCGAGGATTCAGTATTTTACTGGATTCAATGATCAAATCTTTCACCTCATAAACAAAGCATAATATTTTGAATTCAAAAATTACTTAGTTAGGCCTACTTGAAAAACACAACTTAATTCGTAATATTTATTTTGTCGGACAAAAGAGATAAACATGAATAAAATCTTCTTTAAAAAAAATTTTAGGTGTGGAAAATCTTACGTGCCTAGTACCATACTCTCTAAAAAACTTGGGACTCGACCATTTCGGCACATTCTCACTTCTAAAACTTTCACCTCACGAATAATCTTGTAAATATTTTAATGAACACATTAAAACTCTTCAAAAACTGAAAATCAAAACTAGAATTACAAATAAAACAAATTACGGCTTTTTTTTTAACAGAAATAAGAACACATTACTCATGATATAAAGTCAGCCGCCATGACATATATTATGTTTACTTGCTCGAGTGATGATTAAAATAAAGATACTGTTAATTCTTACTACCCAACTTGTTTTAATTATCTACAACTATGCAAAGAACCCCAATTTATTGCATACGATCCTCAAGTTAGACATTTTGTTGGGTTTCATGAAAAATAAATACTGGCTATAGTCAGACAGCGATAAAACTGTCCCGACCGGCATACTTATCGTATATCAATTGTTCGTTTAGAATCGATTCAGGTAATCTGATCACTTAGCTCTTGAGTTTTAAGAATCAAATAACGACTTGCTAATCCATTATTTGTTTTTAAATTGATTTTAATTAAAAGTTTATTATTTTTTTAAATATGTTATTGAAGTAATTGTAGAAATATTCAAACGTAGTCATGCTTTTTAAAATGGGAATGAACATATTGTAGTCGAAAGTATGTTTGTGTTTTAAATAGAATGTATTCTCAGAAATCTAGATATTGCAAGAAATGAATATTTTTGTTTCCCACGCAAAAATAGATAATGGATATTTAAGAAAATAATAATAAAACATGCTTAGGTATTATTGAGTTTACTATTTCCATTGTATGTTTGATTGTTAATCATGTTGTTTTAGTCTTTATTAAAAATATCCTTTTGTATTTTTATTTTTGCTATCTTAATACAATAAAATATCCTTAAAAGTTGATAAAATGATAACTAGGGCTAATCTATCTGTTTCACATGTTTTTTAGAAACTTAACTCATTCTAACATTACTTTTAAAAATATCTAAAGACACTCACATTTTGATTGATTTGATTTCTAGACAATAATTTGAGTAAAGATTGTTTAATTTTGCTGAATTTTAACCTTTATTTGCGAGGGGTGGTTGGGGTTGATTAAAATTGAAAGCATGATTGAAATAAATCTTAATTCACAGTTTAGGCCTATATTGTGTAATGTAGGTCAATTTGTAAATCATTAAAATTTATAACAATTTGCTAGGATTTAGATTCAAGTTTCGAAAATAAAATGTAGATTCGGATTTGAGAAATAGTGGATTCAACCCATCTCTAATGAGGTGCTAATCTGGTTTTCAAACATCTGTTGTGCCCCTGCTAGTCCCTTTACTCTACTTGAGCTACACAGTTGTGGTATTGTTTGAATTCATTGGAGTGTGTTTTTTGAGTGAAAGTAATGACTGTACTATGTCCTCAGGTTCAACATCCAGTCAGGGCTACCCCGAGGAAACTATGGGTCCCCCTTGGCCCACAATGGCCCTGTCAGGGGTGTTGCCACTGATGGCTTGAACCAGGTGACCATCACTGGAGGTAGCGATTGTCTTGTCAAGTTCTGGTCCTTCAAACCACCAGGTCGGTAGCAATATATGCAGGATATGTAATGATGCGGGGCAGGTGTAAAGGTCTTTAATAGACATATAAGCTAATGAAGTAATATACAAACTTTTTTCCGACTTTTTTCTGCAGATGTCAGTAAACTAAAATAAAACACATTAAAAAGTCTCATCAATATTAAAGAAGTTATTTTAAAAGATGTTAACTTTTTAACTCTTGCCTAAGAATTATTTATAAAGGTACATCATTCAAAGCTCTTTGTATGAAATTGATAAGCTCATTTTATCTATCATTGGTTCAAGAACGCCATATTGTGAAATGTTGGGAAAACCATCACTTTAAGCTTAAGATGGTTATATACTACCCTTGCTCAAAAACACACACACATATTCACCCTCTAATAGGTGTTATTTTAGGCTTTTATATGCTTTTATCCAGATATACTAGAAATGTACTGATTTAGATACCAAAGCACAGTATTGTTAAAACAAGAAATTAGCTAATCATATTATTGGTAGTACCCCATAAAAATTGTTTTATTTTTATTTTAATCTTGTTTTTTTTAAATCTCACTTTTAGGTTTTGTTTTATGTTTATAAAATAATATATAGATCACTACTATCCCTTGTTGTGTCATGACTAAACCCACATCTTACACTAAACAAACATTACCTATAAGACAGTGTACTTGTTGCTAGAAAAGGTCAACAACTTGACTAGAAGAGAAAACAAATGCTATGTTTACACGATGCATCAAACAGAAATAGATTTTAATTTAGCCTCTAAGCTGTATTTGTGGAATAGTTAGCAGTTTCATGGTAAATAAATAGATTGTTTATAAGTATAATGTGTATATTAAAGTTAAAAAGTTTTGACACAAGTTTAGTGTGCTACTCTCTTTGATCTTGACCATGTGTATTAAGGGTTATTTTTCCTAAATGGTTTCCCACTCTATCCATACAAATGCAGGCACACCTTTAAATTCAGCCTTCCTCATTCCTAACACACTAGATTAATTAGTTCATAGGTGTATAACCAGAATGAGTAATAAGACACGGTGCTAAAAAAAACATTATTAAAGGTAACATAGTAAAACAAATAGAGAAGTGTGTGTGAATAGTATTTTTTATCAAATCAAATAACAAAATTTTGAATTAATATCTGATAATACAATTTAATAAAATACTTAATTTTTAGTACATTTTTGATGGAAATTATATTTATTAGTTAATTTCTTTCAAAAATGGTGTTTTACATTTAATTATTAATCATTTGCACAGTACAACAAATACTACCAAAGTTTGGCACCTCTTTAATTTGCTCCTGAGTATGAAACTGCGACATATTATCTATGTTTGAACTTCTTAAATGTTATTTCAAGATTTGACACCCCTTAAAGGTAATAGTTTAGCACTCATACTTTTGTCCTCGTACCCACACTTCCTTACAGAAATTTCCTGTTATGCTGCTGGCGTTCTCGCTGTTCATATAAGTTGCTGCATTATCACAGTAATTGTGTTCATAAAGCCCTTTTTTTCTACAGTAATAGCCCTAGAGCGTAAGAGTAGATATGCCGGTAGTGCTTCTAAGCCTAAGAGAAGCCGTAATGTCCTTTCCATAAGTGAAAAAGTGATAATTCTGTTACCCACAATTGGCTAAGATAATTTTTAACAAATAATATTTGGTTTGGTATTATCCACGGTTTCACGTAACTGCAGTAGGTCTTGGAACGAATTTCCCGCGAGTACGGGGGAACTACTTTATAGTTTCAATATTAACTTTCATTAAAATTGACCCAAGTGACTATTATTCACAACTAAAGGCAAAGTATTCAATTCCATGGAAAGATCTATTTTTGTTTTATTTATCATGTTTAAAATACACTTAAATATGCTACATTGAAAATTAAAAATACTTTTATATTAATTTTTAATGTTTTTCAGTGAAAGTTTGTAAAAAACATGTCTTGTGATATTTTGGTGCGTCTACATATCGATACATTAGACACTTTTTGGTCTAACCATTTGCTATTTTGTAAAATATTAAACATTAAGTAAAAAAGGATAAAGGAAGTAAAATGTACTCAAGCGACATAATAAGTAATATCGTAATACAAATATAAAATAATGTTATTACTATAAAATTCAAGTTCAATACAAATTATAAAATGTGGTTTTGGTAGAACTCAATACTGATTGCCAGTTCAGTTTGTTTGTTGTAAAAAAACTTGTTATTCTTCAAAAATATCAAATAAGTTCTTTTACACTATATTTAAAGAAGGTCAGTCGGTAACTAAAACAGCAACAATCCAAATGACTCATTTTGTAGGAAAGGCACCTCTCAGCATTTTACATTTAGAAGAACCCGTGAACATGTTCTGTTCCCATCGAGAGAGCTCTATGCTGGCAGTGGCACTACAAGACTACACAGTAGTGGTGGTGGACATCGACATTAGATCTGTGGTCCGCAAGTTCCTTGGCCACTCCGGACAGGTAACAACCATGGACTTCAGCCCAGATTCCCGGTGGCTGATTACAGCCTCCATGGATTGCACTCTTCGAACGTGGGACATCCCCTCTGCACAGCTCATTGATTGCTTCCAGGTCAGTCTAGTTATAAGCTGAGTACAAACACACACTTTCATTGCTTCATAGCATGATCTTAATATTCATATAAGGGTGTCTGTAGCTTCACAACTTTGACAGGTGTATAACCTGAATGGGTAGTCGGAAGTGATGCCAAAAAAAGCTTCGACTTAACTTTGAAAAAAATGTAATTTTCAACAACCAATAAGCTTCGCCAATTAAAAATATTGATAGCAAATATTCCCTATTTTGTTCATTTATAGCCATTCTGAGCTTTTATATACATTAAACATTAATATTTGTATGAAAACATCTAGTGTAGGGTCATATTCCCCATTTTAGAATCCGAATCTCATTTTACCTATGAATTTCAAATACAAACACAAATATTGGAAAACTATATATATATAGGAGCAAATATAAATATAATGGAATAAGTTAAATTATATATAGACTAACTAATATAATAAAATTAGGCCTGTACGGGATCCTAAACTTTGGGAAATCGGTTGTTTGTGAAACATTATTTTGCAGATTTTCAGAAAGAAAATTAAAGTACAGCTAAAGATTGTCTTCAATGTCATATTTATATTTATTAATAATACTATTGGTTTATTAAAATTAAACTAATCTTATCTTACATTAAGTAGACGTGTAGCCTAAAATTTAGTTTATTTTATTTTACAGCTACCTAGTCATCACTACTGAATCCCATTAAATTACATAACCAAACTATATACTGTATTAGCCCAAATAGAGTATGTATGGCCTCTAATATAATATAACCCTGAGCGGTTCCAGCCAGCCCTGTGACACCGAATGGGGAGAAATCGGCACCCTTTTGACCTCAAGCTTTCTGTCCCCCTGACAATACAGTGACACACACTCTTTCTCTCTCTCTTACTTTGTTATGCTGTTGAGTTTATTAATATAAATGCTCAGGTCAGACAGTACAGTCCCAGCATGCTACAAAATAGACATGTAGGAATCTATCTTTTTTCTCGTGAAAAATGTTGGGCTTCACATTTAGTAGAGTACACTTTTTGGAAAGACATTTTTAGGAGAAAAACATCGTGCTTTTTCCAGGCCAATATGGTATAACTGTTTGTGTTATTTTATCTTGAATAGACTTAAGGCAGGAAACTATTTCTTTTAGAGCAAAATAATGACAACAGTGGCTTTTAAATCAAATTATGCACAAAATACACCTTCACCACACTTATTTGCGTTTGTATCTTGCCAGCATAGATAATAATAGTTGGATATACCAATATTTTGGAGTAGAATAGCACTTTTTGTGTAAGGTTTCAAAACTAAAATCTAAAAGATAACCATGCACACTGGCTCAATTGATCAAAGTTTTTGGTATTCTAATGGACAATAATATGGCTCTATATTATTTATTCATATTATTTTAAATAATGTGTTGTTTAACTTTGTAAGTAATTACTAAAATTCCCGGCACAGATTTATCTGACTGTCAAACCCTTCCCTCACATCTGACAAGACTTGTATTAATCACAACTTGTGAATGTGGGGAATGCCAGGCCTCCGCCATGGTTTGGATTCCACGCTAAATTGTAGGTCCTCCATTTCATCTCGCAATCACACTACCATCACACATTAGCGTAAGTGTGTATAACGGGTAGTAAGACGCAGTGCTAATAATAATTACAAAAATTCACGTTTACTTTGTAAGAAATTATTAAAATTCACACCATGAATTTTTTACATAAGAACTTTTTTGGGTCAATCTTTAAAACCCATTTTCATAATCACTATATTTATACCATAAATGCTTGATCAAAAATACACTAATATAATGGTTGCATTTGCCATAATTAAGGTTTTTATTTGAGAAATCTACAATTTAAAAATAATTAGGTTAAAATTTTGAGTTCACTTATTTGTTTGCTTTCAAAAATTCTGCAAGATTACAAAATTTTATTTTAATGTTTAGAGCCATAACCACAACCAAATCAATTTTGCTGTCCCTTTTCTTGTCCCTTGAATCTTCCACTTGTGGCTCAAACATCTGTTTGCTCCCTCCTACTCACAAGTACTGCCTTCTCTCACTCTCTCTCTCAAACAAGCTCTCTCACTTGCTGACCTTAATATTCTCAACTCCCCAACCCCCTTTCCATTCCCATCCCCTTGTTATTGATAGAAGGAACTTTTAACTTAGATTCCACTAGTAGCCACCCTCCAGCCCCCTCCTAATAACAGAACAAAGGGCAAGGTTGTCTGCCAAGAGCTTAACAATGATGAGTCACCAGCACTTGCAGTGTGGGGTACATTAACATAATAAAAAGTTTAATAGATCGGTTTTAAGAATCAGTAAGCCAAATGCTGATCATCGCCCAAAAGATTGTGCCATTATTGGTTGATGATCTGATCGGTAATTGGTAGGGGCATGCAAAATTCACGTTTATGGTAAGGCAAATTTTACTGTTTTCACACATATACAATAGCAACACTTTGATAAATATTGGGTCCATTTATATACTGTATGGAGATCAAATTAAATATCACTGTGTGCTCACCATAATATGCTAGTAACGTAATGTTGGTGTTAAAATGGTTGTGTATCCAGAAGAGTGCTACCGTTATCTGGACTTAAGCCCTAATTTTTTTTAATGGATACTAATTCGACTTGTATTTACATAAATATCACTTTCAGCATAAAATATCACTTTTTGAGAAAAATTACCTCACCTCTTTGCATTTCTCTAGTAAAGGGCATTGGCTCCTCCCTAATTTTACTGGTTAAAATTAGGCTATTTTGATTTTATTTAAATATTAAGCATAAAATCACTAGCAATAAATATTAAAACTTTAACTCGGCTTTGAGAGTATTTCATATATTGTATTTAAATTTGCTTTAAATTGAAAAAGTGATCTTGGCATACCCCTAGAGACATGTTGAGGTATACTACTAAGAATGTTTTGTAAATAACAAGATTATCTATTGCAGGTGGAGTCCCCATGTGTGTCCTTGAGTATGTCTCCTACAGGAGCCTTACTAGCCACAGCCCATGTGGACTGTCTGGGGCTGTTTCTGTGGAGCAACAGGACACTGTATTCACATGTAAGTCTTCGTCCCCTACTCCAACAGGAAGACATCCCCACCATGGGTCTGCCTATACCACTAGGAGAAGAGACTGAACTGCCACACAACTTTGATCAAGAAGACACTGATTTGCAATACCAGTCCCCAGCTCAGATAAGCCAGGAATTGGTCACACTATCTTCCCTTCCCTCCTCTCGTTGGCACAACCTGCTCCATCTTGACACAATCAAGATGAGAAACAAGCCCAAAGATGCACCCAAAGTACCAAAAGCTGCACCATTCTTCCTTCCCACCATACCTTCACTAGAAGTGCGCTTTGAACTGGGTCAGACAGACAAACCCGGCGGACAAATTCGTGACGGATCATCTGTTGACATCCATAGCTTTACTGTATTTGGTAAGCTACTGAATCAATCCAGAGAAACTGGCAACTTTGCCCCGGCAATTGATAAGTTCTTAAGTCTTGGACCTTCTGCGCTAGATTTTGAGGTCAATTCTCTGTCAATGGAAGGCGGAGGTTCATTGGAACTAATGTTGCAGTACCTTAAACTCGTTAAGTTTATGTTGGACAGTAACAACAATTTTGAACTCGCACAGTCCTATCTGGGTTTGTTCTTAAAGACACATGGTGATACCATCGCTAGCCAACCAGTGTTGAGGGAATATTTGAAAACGCTAGAGTCAAGTCAGATGGCTGGTTGGTTTTCTCTACAGCGCAAGTTACTTTACTCTCTGTGTGTTGTGCAAGCTATAAGAAATGTATAAAATTAAACTAATTCCAAAAGTATAGAAAATTATCAATGGTTAGAACATTCTTATTAGCTTCAATTTCAAAACCCACGGTAAAATTTACAACTCTTTAAGGAAAACTTATTTTCATTGCCATAGGTTCACTCAGTCTTACCTTGATGAATTACACTGCGATCCTATCCTATAAGTTATATTTGAGTGGAAAAATGCAAGTCAAGTTTTCTCTCTTACAAGGTACCTAAAAGTAATGCTAATAATGGAAGAATGTACAGGAAAGAGTAATAGTATGTTAATCCATCTAAATAAACATTTCATTAACTTTTATTACTACTTCTACTATAGAAGACAGAAGAAAGGAAGATGATGTCACCTTTATGCATTGGATTTTTCCCACATTTTACCTCTTTCCCTAGGTGGGCTTTCTTCATCAAATTTATTCTTATTAGTTTATTTTCCCTTTTTAATTAGTTTTATCAATTTCCTTTAATATAAAATTAACTTTTATTTGAAAGAGTAGTCATGATTTTTTTTTTTTCTTTCCTCAAATAGGTACTTTTGAAGCTTTATCTTTCCACTTAAAAATTAGTTAGCTTTGAAAATATAAAATTTAAAAATAAATTATCTTATTTGGCTTTAACCCTGTTAGTCTACAAGAAGAATAAATGTTTATGATCTCCATACATCATTGTCGACAAGATTGACACCAAAGTAATCTATGGGAAATAATATCCAAACTCACAAGTGTATGTGGTAAGAAACTTAGCCTAAACTATGAACTGAAGGAAAGCTAAGAAGGAATTGTATACTGTTCAATACATTTTGTTTGGATGTATAAGAATATATTTATATATATTGAATATATATACACACACATTAAATAAATGTGTTCACACAATTACTCTAAATTAGTGAATTTTCTACTTTGACATTAAATATAAAAGTAAATTTTGAGCTTCTTTTATTGATTCTAAACTTATTTTTATTTCGTTTTTGTCAAATATCACATTAAAAAAAAAATCTATCTCTTCATACCCCATAGATAAATGAAAAAAAACTACATGTGCTTAATCACTTTTCACAGAATATATGAGCTGAATTATAAACTTAAATGGGTCTCTAAATATGTTATACTAATTAGTATTAGGGTCCAGGTTAACTGTTTTTAGTTGTTAATTGAATTTTCCTTGATGTTGCTTCTGTCTTTTAGCTAAAACAGTTAACTTTCACTCAACAGTTGCCAATAGTGTTACCAAAGTAGTTAGTACTTGTTGCTGAGAGTAAAATTATTATTTGTTTGTAAATAAAAGGAAGTAATTCATATGTTTTAACTTAGGGGTGTGCTAGTATTCAAAATTTCAAATCAGCTGAATATTCTAAACTCCAAATAGCCAGAGTGGATAGCTGTGTCATAAATCTCTCTTAGAAGTCCCATCCAGACAAGTGTGTTTACAACGCGAGATAAGTGGGTAACAAGATAATCTGGTGACTTAAAGTTAAAAATACTCTTGTCCTTTGTTCAATATGAGGGAGGGAATACCCATGTTAGCAGAAAGTAAGAGGTTGTGGCCTGCCTAGGGTTTGGGAGAAGTGTTATTATACTGCTGGTAGAGAGACAAACATTTGAGAGCCACATGTCTACTATTGAAAGTGCAGATTACAAGGGGTGTCAAGTCCAGAGAAAATTTAAGCTGTGTCAAACCTTGATACTGTCTAAAAGGTTTCAAACCTAAAACCATTTAAGGGGTGTCAAACCTAGATACCCAAGCCTAAAGAACTTAAAGGGGTGTTATGCCTAGGTAACATTTAAGGGGTGTCAAATCTAAATACCATTTAAAATATTTAAGGGGTGTGTCAATCCTAGAGAAGATTTAAAGGGGTCAAGAACTAAATTTAGAATTCACCGCTGTTGTGTTATTTTAGTAAATTTACTGTTGTATACTATATGAAAGTGGCAGAGGTATGAGCGAGACTAGTAATAACATTCAGTATAAAGCCAGTCCCTGTGATGAATGGAGTGAAGGTGGCAGTTGGTGGGCTTGGAAGACTGATGTGCAATAGTACCTTCTGGCTCAGTGCGGAAAGGAACAGGAAACTACCGCAATCCTAACTTTCCCTAGTAAGCCTTTTCAGTGCTACATAGGCTTTCAGCTGACACTGGAATTGTTTAGGATCCAACCAAACTTTGGGTTGAGTACTAAACAACATATTATAAAATGAGAACTACACTTTGAAATAATAGAAACGATATAAGAATCAAACTGTGGCCTTATTTATTAATCACCCCATTATTTAACCCTTTCTAATAATAGTAATGATTTAATTTAAAGGTATATAATCTCTACACTGCTCAGTTAAACATTCTCCATGCAATTTTTAAATTTAAATTTCTTTCAAAAACTTATAAAATTTAAAAAATTTGATCTAAGTGAAACTTACTGTCTAAAAAACTAGATACAAAGTTCTTTTCTTCCTGAAATTTTGTTTTAGATTCAGTCTTTTTTTTTTCCATTAATACCAACTCGAATAATAATGTTTTGAAGTAATTTTTTGCATTTAATTTAGATATAAAACCACATTTTCAATAGTAATTTGCTAATTTAAATTATTTTTATCAAAAATGTAAGGAAAATCTATTATTCGATTCGCTAAATAATCCTATTTGCACACCCCTATTTCCACTGCTCGCATTTAATTTACTACTGTTAGGATAAAAACCCAAAGGGTGCAGAGAATGCCCGAACTTGCAAATGAGGTTTGGGAGGAAATTAAAGCTGTCCTGGAGAAATTTGGGTCAATAAGTACAAATATTGTGTTGATGTTTTTAGTTGAATGTTTCAACCTACTCAAAAGTATTGAATTTCAAAATTCACCTCTTTGATCATTTAAAGTAAAGCACATTAATGCTGTGTTAATTTCTCTGACTCTACGAGGAAAAAACCCAAATGCTACAGCACAAAAGGAACACAAAACAATAGAAGTCTTTGTTGCCAAAGCAGTAAAAGAAGGCAAGGTGGCAAATTTTGTGAACGTTTATAAAGTTTGAACTGCTTAAATGAAGCCAATGTTTGTGAGTAATCATTCCAGAAAATTTTCCAGGGCATTTTAGACAAAACTTATTTTTTTTACCATGAATAACAAAATATGTCTTGTGAAAAGAAGTCGCCAAAAATCTGTAAGTATGCCAAATAATTGCACATTCAATTTTAAAATACTATAAACAGAGTATTAACTCATATAATGTCTATAAAACCAGTGTGAGTAGTTTTCTTTAGGGCTAATGGGTGGTGTTACATAGTTTCTAAGATCATTGCTGGAGAACAGCACTGTGGACCTAGGGATGTAGAAAGGTCTTTGGCATTCAAATAGTTTAATGCAGTCTTCGTTTGGGAAGTGCATGGTAAGTGTGAATTCATCAAGAATGCATCTCACAGATCCTTGGACTCTTCAGATACAGCCTAAATAACAAGGCCAGGAAGACATATTTTTAGTGCAAAATAATGGTAAAATAATAAGTGTCAGATAAGCTAATATTTTTGGTGTGCACCAACGCTTTTTGTGAGAGCTTTAGTAACTAGAATGTAAGAAGTAACCGAGCACACTGGCTCACTCGAGAAATGTTTGTTTTTCTTATGGACAAGAATGTGGCTCACTTGTATTTATTCAGGTTAGTTTGAATATTCTAATGTTTTACTGTGTAAATATTTAACTTAAATTCACGCCATGAATATTTTACTTTTTTATTATTATAGTTGTATTAGGCCTAGTTATTTAATTTACATATTAAAATTCTTACTAAGCTCTTGTTGGACAAAAAATCTAGTTTTTATTTGGAAAACTTACACTTTAAAAATAAATAATTATAAAATTGTATTTAGTGTAAATTTTTCTTTCAAGATTATAGAAGGTAAATGCATTGGCCATACCAATAACTGCAACAAAGTCGGAGTTTTTTTTTATCCTTTTTCCTGATTATTCAAAATATTGCTGACATCTACCACATTTAACCCAATTTAAACCTTTTAAATCTTTTAATTGGAATGAATAGGAGAGCTAAGCTTAGACTAAAATTATAAATCTGAAAAACATCACGTCTTAATAACCGTTCGGGTTATACGCACTTACGCTAATGTGTAATGTTAGGGTGATTGTGAGATGAAATGGAGGACTTACAGTTTAACGTGGAATCCTCCCCCTCTCACTAATTTCACTTTTTAATCAACATAACGAGGGTTTGTCCACCTTGTCCTTTGTGGCCTCAACAAAGGTGGCTCATGAAACCTTCCTCTGAGTTTCAAGGAAAGTGGCTAGTGTGGGTGCTTGGTGTTCAATGGCTGTAAACAGAGTGCTTGCTGTTGCTGCTCCTTACACGGCCTTCCCCGTTTTTGTGTTGCCTGTTGGTTTTGCCCACTTGTTTGTCCCGGTTCCCAGGACTGGCTAGTGTGGGTGCTTGGTGTTCAATGGCTGTAAACAGAGTGCTTGCTGTTGCTGCTCCTTGCACGGCCTTCACCGTTTTTTGTGTGCCTGTTGGTTTTGCCCACTTGTTTGTCCCGGTTCCCAGGACTGGCTAGTGTGGGTGCTTGGTGTTCAATGGCTGTAAACAGAGTGCTTGCTGTTGCTGCTCCTTACACGGCCTTCCCCATTTTGGTGTTGCCTGTTGGCTTTGCCGACTGGTTTGTCCTGGTTCCCAGGATTTGCAAAAATCTCTCCCATGTTCTTGATAAGTGTTTCAGCTGTCATTGAGCTTATTGTGGTGGCTTCTATCCATTTGGAATATGCATCCACTTCCAGGAGTAGTGTGTATCCTTCTACTGGTCTGGGGAAGTCAACTCGAATTCTGCACCATGGTTTGCTGGGGTTTGGCAAAGGATGAGTTGTAGCTTTGATTGGGTTATGTTTAACTTCTTGGCAGGTATTGCAACCTAGTACAGTTGCTTCTACTTCCTTGTCTATGTTTGGCCACCTCATTGAACTGCGTGCTGCATACTTTGTGTTTACAATTCCGAGGTGGGTATTTGGAAGCAGCTGTAGAGCTGCTGGTCTTAAGGAGGTTGGCATGGCTACTCGAGATCCTCTGATCACACACCCTCTTGAAGTGTTCAGTTCCTGACGTAACGTCCAAAACGGTGTTATCTTTGGTACAGGATTAAAATCTGACCACCCAGTTTCAATCAATCTCTTAACTTTGCTCAATACAGCGGCGCTTTCTGTTTCGTACGCCACTTGGGATGAAGATATAGGTCTTTAACCTTATATATCAAGTAAGTAAACTTCCAATGGCTCTGGGTAGGCTTGTTTTTCAGTGGGATTCTGGTAGTCTGCTAAAGCATCTGCATGCCACATTTTCTTGCCCGGTCTATTCTGCAGGTTATAGTTGTAGGATGACAGGATTAATGACCATTTGAGCATGCGAGGTGAAACCTATGCTGGAATGGGTTTGCCAGCAGCTAGAAGTCAAGAGTGGTTTGTGATCTGTCACTGCTGTAAATTTGCGCCAAAGGAGGTTTTGTCGGAACTTTATCACTCCATGGACCAGAGCTAAGCCACCTTTGTCTATTTGTGAATAGTTGCGCTCTACTTTGATGAGTGTCCTGGACCCAAAGGCTATTGGCACCTCAGTCCCATTTTCCATTATGTGGGCTAGTACCGCTCCAATTCCATAAGTTCTGTCATCACAGGTAAGCACAACAGGATTGTTTAGCTCATAGTGAACCAAGCCCTGTGCTGATGTTAGTAGCCTTTTAGCTGTATACATGGCTTTACTATGTTCCTGAGTCCAGTCCCACTCACTGTGTTGGTCCAGTAGACGTTTGAGTGGTTCCAGGATAGTAGCTTTGTTGCGTAGAAAACGCTCATAAAAATTCAGCAAACCTAAAAATGATTGTAACTGTGTTTTATTCACAGGTTCTGGGGCATTCTGAATAGCACTCACTTTTTCAGACATTGGGTATAGGCCTGAAGCATCAATTCAATATCCCAAAATGGTTGTTGCTGGGACTCCAAACTGATATTTTTCTATATTGACTCGAAGGTCTGCATCACCGAGTCGCTGAAGTACCTGACACAGTCTGACCTTGTGTTCTTAGGAACGTTCACTTGCCACTACTATGTCATCCAGTAGGATTGCCACTCCCTCCATATTTGAGAATAAGTTGGAAATCATTCTTTAGAAAATGCCTGGAGCCGCGTTAATTCCGAATGGCAAGGGGTGCACCAGGTGGAGTCCTCTGACTGTGTTTACTGTTAAAACATCTGCAGTTTCAACATCTACTTTGAGCTGCGTATATTCTTGCTCTAAATAAATATTTGAAAAAATTGTTCCAGCTGCCAGTTGTACGGAAACTTCTGAAACTGCAGGTAAGGGGTATGTATCGGGCTTTAAGGCTTTGTTCAGTGTTGCCCTGTAATCCCCACCAAAATTAAGCTCCCCATTTCCTTTATCAATTATAACTAATGGTGTGACCATCACTGGCTCATATATCCCTAGATCAACTAGCCTTTGAATTTCCTTATCCTCTCTGTCTCTTAACGCAAATTGTACTTTCCTGACCTTACAATATGTTGGTGGTATGGATGGATCCCACTCCAGTTTCACCATAGGCCCATTAAACTCTCCAAATGTGAGGTCGGATACTGCAGGATAACCTTGTACCGAGGTGCTTAAATCCTCAACCTCACTCGGAGTAAGCAGGGGTATTTTTCACTGTAACCTTATTATTTTCCCGGTATCCATGTACCGGTAATTATTGTTGGCTATTAATGTTGGTAGGGTTTTGCTCCGTGTTCGCTAAGGTGTGTCCTACAACATTTAGCCCGTGAACTGTGAGCCCAAGGGGCTCAAACCACGGTCTTCCAAGTAGACTAGGTCCATGGTCAGTGACTACTGCTAGGGCTAGGGTCACTCGTCTTTTTTTTTAAAATTGAACCTATACTGATTTTGAGCCTAGAAGTCGAAGTGGTGTGTCAGTTGCCCAGATTCGCAAATCCAAGTCCAAGGACTCTAACTTAGGTTAGTGGGGCCACACTGTTATATAAGTTTTCGCCAAGATTAGCGTCAGGGCTTCCCCTGTGTCTACCACCATGGTGTGAAACATTCCATCTATGCACAGGGACATTTTTATCGCTGGTATTGTGGGTTCTCTCTTGGTGTCAGGCACACTGTGTTTTGATAAGTCTTTAATATTATATAGTTCTAGCCCTTTTGCTAAAAGTTGCTCGGAATCCTGTTTATGCTGCTTTGTTATATCCATTACCTGATGTGCTCTTGCTGTATTTCTACCTTGCCTAGTCTCCGAAAGACAAACAGCTCCCACGTGACCTCTTCGATCACAAGCTGTACAGTAAAGTTTTTTTTTATCCACCGTACAGTGGCATATTTGATGTTGTCCCACACATCTCAAACACTGTCCCCGAAAGAAGTGTTGTATTCTTCTCCCTCGATTTCCTGGCAAGGTCCTTCTCTGCTTGATGATGGATTTCCTACTTGCGTCTGTGACCCGCGGTTTGTGTCCTGTCAGCGCGTCCGCTGGAAAATAGATTTATATTGGGGCTGGCTACCAATCCCATATACAGTTCCGTGTTTTGTTGCTTCATCCCGTACATCCTCTACATATTTTCTGGAAACTTCAGCAGTTCTGGAAGCTTCTATTGGTATTTTAAATGTCAGGTCGAGCTTGATAAAAAATTGTTGCTGTAGCGGAGTGTCAGCCATTCCGCAAACAAATTGATAACGGAATATCTTTTCCATTACCACCTCACCACCAAAACCACAACCATCAGCGATTTAGCGAATATCTGTGGCAAAAACATATATACTCTCCCCTATCTGCTGGCGTCGGTGGATGAACAGGTGGTACTGAAATGACTTGTTTGGTCGCGGCGTGAACTGCGTAGTTAGAGCATCAATCATTTCTACAAATGGAATCTCACTCAAATCGCATGCCCCGAATTCATCACTGAGAATTTTCAACGTACCTAACCCACAACTACACAAAAAATGGGCTCTCTTCTGCGTGTCATCAATGATGTTCTTCGATTTTTAAAAAATCTGTAATTGTGTCAAGAATGCCTGTTGTTCAGACATAATGGCCAATAATTAATAATGTTCAACCAATTAGTTGTTAAATTATACACGCACTGAATATTATAGGCGACCGTTTCCACTATCTCGTCGCCATTTGTTAAGTATGCGAGTGCTCTGAGGTCACACTATAACCGCGAATATCATAGGGTCAGTTCACGGCCGTTACATCGCAAGACTGACGCTACACTCGTTTGTCTGTGTCATGGCGGCTGCGTACTTCAACAGTTGTTTCTCAGTTGTACCATGCTTTCTGGCGCACACCAAGACTTGTATATACATATACTACGCTAGTATTTTTGTTTCTATAGTTTATTTACTTTTAATGATATATATTATTAAAACTTTTGTACTGAAGTATTAGTTTTAAATGATTATCAACCAATATTCCTAATTTACTTATAAACAATAATGAAAGTAAAAAAAAAAGTTAAAATTTATATTTAGTTATGTTTCTTTAAAACAGAGTTATTACTATTGCTCTTTTAGGTATTATTTGAATTGATGTGGTTCATTGTTACCTTAAATTAGCAATAAAAAGGAGATTAAATAAATAGTTGTGTGTTTCAACAATATGTTTTCTCTTTACCTGTATTATTTCTCCTCTATTAACTTTATTTTCTCATCTATTAACTTTATTTCTGCTTTTTCTATAAACAAATATTGAAAGTTTAAATATCAACCTAGGCCATTACAGTAGGCCTACAAATAACTACTGAATTGAAATTAATAATGGTTCTTATTGTATAAATTCTCTTAGATTTACTGTTCATTCTTACTCATTAAAGATAAACAGAATAATTATTTTCGTCTGTAAATAGTGAAAATGATTCAACTCACTGAAATCAGCATTTTCTTTATTTAGCTAAGTCATTTGCGTTTTCCATCTTGCAGGAGTGTGTAAATATCACTTTTAAAATTGGAAGCAAAGTCTAATCGAATACATTAAATGTTCCCGAAGCCAAATTGAGGTTTGAATATATATATATATATATTCAAACCTCAATTTGGCTTCGGGAACATTCATTTATATATATATAATATATATATATATATATATATGGAGAGAGTTTTCTATATTGAAAAAAAACCACGTGTCATGTTTTTATAACTCAAATAAAATATTATGTACAAAAAGTGGTTTTGAATTTGTCCTAAGCTGATACATTACGTTACTCTTACAGTATATAATTCAATTATCCTATTACAAATTCATTCGTGTGAAATTTATAACGTACATAATTGCACAAAATGATAAAATGTATGTATATTTTAGCTGTCAATATTTTTATTGGCATGGCTTGGTACTTGTTGAAACCAATTTTTTTTCAGGGTTAAGACAAATATTTTCACACTCCTAACAGCTTGCAGTTTAGAAATTTTCTAGTTCATGACCGACAATCATTTCTGTGATGTATAACTATAAATATTGGGGCAATATATTGTTTGGCGCTATGGTTGCTAGCTTTGCTGAGCTAGATAAATGCTAACAATTAACTCCCTTTTAACCCACACAAGTCTGCGATAGTAACTCTTTTAAAATTATAGAATCTCGTCTCTATTTTTGTCACCTCATTTCTGTGATCAAGATTGGCTGATTGCTTACTATATCAACACCTCAAAATTCACTTGGTTTGACTATTTAATTTGAAAGGGTTATTCATTTTGAACTGTGTGTACTGTTTAGTTCTAATTGTCACTTAAAAAAAAATAATATTATTCATTACCAATCATTGCTGCTAGTTACTTTTAAACGTATCTTAATTCGTCTTAATACTGTTGCTTACTATCAAGATTAAAACTCATGCCTTTAAAGTACCACAAGATTTACTCTTCATTCCTGCTCATTTTGGTAGGCTACTGCTAGTAAGAGAGAGGGTGAAGGCCAATGGTAATAGTTTTTGAGAAACATGACATGTCACCAGGACAAATAGGCAGTGTTGGATTGTCGTATAGGACTGACGGGCTGCAGAGCTCCTTGAACTATCTGAACTATTTGTGAATAACAGTATAATCATCATCACCATCATCATCATGGCATTAGCTGCTACTGCTTAAACATTAAAATAAACGTCCCCCTTAATCACCTATGATTGCTACACACTACAGCCTTAGTCTGTGCGCCTGCCTAGCATTGGGGTAGAAAGTAGAAACGCAATAATATTTTTCTCCGTGACAGGGTGTGGCCTCTAGCAGTTTAGTTGGCTATTTGGCTCATGCGCTCATGTTGGTCATTTAAAAGAGAACTCCGGGGTATGGTAAGGAGAGGGTCGTGAGATTTGGCGCTTGTACAGGCTGTTCTGTATTGCAGCCCAGACAGTAAGTTTCTGTGTCTAGCTGAGGGTTAGATGGCGTGCATTATTTGTCGGGCTCTAATAATTGTATTGGCAAATCGCAATTAGTAGTGATATTTACAGCTGCAAATTAAGAATATGCATAATTTTATGAGTGGTGGAAGGGGGAGATTTCTCACTTTATATTTTATTTTTAGACGCTCAGGATGACCTTAAAAAGATACTTTTAGTTCTTATATTTTAAAAATTCCATACCTTCAGACCCTCTGGTAGCTCTCTCCCCCAACCCCCCTTATCACAAAGCAGCTTTCCCAATGTTGAAATCCACGAGCCGCGACTGGAAATAGGATTAGGATGTTCAGGCAAGAGTGAGATGTTATAGACTAATGAGCGCAAAAAAAGTAAGGCGGTCAAGAAATAGATGGAAGGAATGCTTAAACTTATTGCACGAGTGAAGGGAAAAAAATTGATGTCATTTACAAAATTGTTCCTGCCTCAGGCAGTAAACTGTAGCCTACCTAGTTCTGATTTTTAACTGGTGATAATTACTCTTTATTTCTACCTAATATTAATGATTACAGTTAATAAATATTTGTACTCATGTTAGATAATTAAGTATTTAGGTTTTGTCCAATCCTACTCATTAGTCTACTTATGGACAAACCTTATACAATTATTTTTACTGTTATTTTCTATAAATTATCACTATTCACTGTTAATTTCTACTGTTCTTTATTGCTAACTATATTAATATTTTAGTTTTGTTTCCTAGACATTACTGATTATTAATAATAAAGTTACAACTTATTCTAATATTATAATTTTACTAACTAATAAATTTACTTTTAACTCCTAGTTACTATTAGTTAGGACTACTTATTAGAGATATTGTTTTTCTCCTGCAATTTCATTAGTATCTCAGCCATACCAAAAATAAATAGTGAAGCAAGTAACCCCTTTGAGGAGACGATAAAACGCCTATCACCAAAGAAAACTTAGAATATTATTTTTTAAATATGTAATGTCTCGAGATAAGATTTAGGATGAGCCCCTTAATTTTTCTATGGTTTTACCTTACTGTATTTTATATCCTATATATTTCAATATGTAGCGACCGCGCTACCCACGATGATCTTTTATTGATTATAACTTACCACGTTAGGAATCATTTGTAACTTACCATGTGCGTAACGCTTGGGCTGTCATGCGTAACAACCTCTGCCCCATAGTGGGTGTCATATGTAACCAGGGGTGTAAAATTTCCTCTATGACCAAAAATCACTTAGCTGACATATTGTTCCGCAAGAATGTCTCTGATGGAGGGATGACTCAGGCTGAATAAAAGCGTTTGTAGTGTTACAACCAGTGGCGGCTCGTCACTTTAGAAGCTGGAGGGCGCAGCCTGTTTAATTCATAAATTATTTCTAAATCATATATTTAAAAGAAGACACAAATTTCTGAAAATGTTTTGCTAAATATCATTTAATTAAACTCAAAAATTAATATCACAAACAACATGGGAGGATAAAAAAAAACTTCCCTCAAAGGATGTGGATGTGTTGTTGAAACTCTGCAGCTGTGTAATGTGCATACATATATAGGTATATATGTTTTCACTTTGTTCCGTACAAAATTCAGTACATGGCCTACCTAATGATTTCAATTCTCTTTTTTGATTAAGAGTTAATCTTGCAATATTCGTTGTCTTGAGCACCTGAATTGAACTATTCATATTAAGCCTAGTTACACAAAAATATTAAAACATATAAGTCAAATAAACATTATCCTAAAATAATCCTACATAATATTATTATAAACACACACGCCACACACATCCTCAAGATGCAATAGCAATGAGGATATCTGACAAAAACTATTGCTGGTTCACGCTATACACATTTCAGAAGCTTTCAACCTTTGGGCGCGTAAGGGAGTACGCTTTCAAAAGAAGAATAAGCAATGCTAGCTAGCTATAGCAGGTTGGGGACGATGGGTTAAGAGGAGGGAAGGTTTGGTTTCACAATGCATGGCACTGACCGTCGCGCGCCTAACTGTATGCCATTTGAAACCAAGAGGTGAAGGGGTGGAAAGGTTTGGTGGTTTCACAATGTCAGGCACTGACCGCCTCGCACCCGACCACATGCCATTTTACAAACATTGTCTGCTATATCTTAAACCAAAAACATATTTTTCTTGAAACTATTATGGCAAGATAAAATTGTCATGAGAGTGCGAATAATAACTTTAAAAGGAACTGGGGATTCGTGGGGTTGGGGGGTGCACGCCTTAGGGACGAGCCACCCCTGGTTACAAGAAATATCATCTACCTTAATCAGCGTTACAATTAAATTGGTAGTCTTGATATTATTAGTAAAAAGAAAGATCTTATTGATTTCTCTGTAGTCTTGATACGATGATAATCAAAACGAACAAAAAGTTCTTAGCTATGGCTATAGCACTCTCATTTTAAATCTTCAACACAAAGGTTACTTATTAATCTTATAAATTCCCTTGTTTGAGAGGAAGAATAGTCCAGGCTTCAACTCTTGCCAATGCTAGTTGATGGAACAAAAAAAAACTTGATTTCATTGAAATAACTTTAATTCTTTGGACTATAGTTTTTTTCCTTTTTTCTTGAAGAAAACCAACGAGACCTTTTTGAAAGTCATTTTTTAACTTTTTTTCTTATTTACCATTGTTGTCACGGTAGCCAAACAAAACAAAACTTGGAGGTCACAAAACCATTAAAGTTATAAAGAGGATTAATTTAAGTTAATTTAAATCTAGCGCCTCTGAGGTAGTAGAGGTAGTTTCCTCAACCTGCCGCTAGATTGCAGCTAAATTCAGTAGGAGATTCTTGGAGAACCAATAAGAATTTAGTTGAGTATGTGTATTAGCGTAGTTATTATCATCAGGGGATGCAACATAATAAAGTTAATCGCAACACTCCGTAATCTACATGAACACATGAATTAGGACGGAATATTGTTTACAATACGAATAAAATCTTTAACATATTTAAATAATTATGTAGTTATCTTCAATGTTTTTTACAGTCTGCCAAGACTACACTTATATTTAAAGTTGGTTACTAGCTTGTATATTGGTTTCAAAAACCATAGGCTATTATATTGAAAGTTCGATAAATATAATGAATAAGGTATCTTAAAACTTGATTACATTTGTTTGAATGACAAACTTTGTGTAGTTTCCATACATTCAACCTATCACTTCGCTTATAGTCATGAAGAAAATATTATTATACTATCTTTTTTTTTTAAGTTGGTTCATATCTTGTATATTGCTTTCAGACACCATATTATGTTGAAAGTTCGATAACTATAATGAAACAAGTTAGCTAAAAACTGTATTACATTTGTTTGAATGACATACTTTGTGTAGAAGTTTTACATTCAAATGATAATTTGGATTATAGGTTATCCGCTAATAGGAAGTACGGTATCTGATAAACTCTGATTTTAGTAATAATCCCAATCTGTAAAGCTTTATTTCGTACCAGAATACTATCATATATATATATATATATATAAAATTATATATATATATATTATATATATATATATTTTATAGTATTCTGGTACGAAATAAAGCTTTACAGATTGGGATTATATATATTGGTAGGATAAACGTCCATTTAGAACGGAAGTAAAAATTTCCTTCTTTGAGGTCATTTATCCTAACTAAACACAACTATATGGTAGGATTCTGGTACGAAATAAATCCTTAAAAGGGAACTTCATTCAAAAATCATTGTATATATTAGGCTACATCAAATTATTTAAAGAAAAAACTAACCAGTTTCCAGTTTCGAACTTTAATATGCTATCCAAAGATTTTATTAACATATTTATTTCATTTAACTAATCACACATTGATGTATTT
Source organism: Timema cristinae (assembly GCA_039000515.1). NCBI lineage: Eukaryota > Metazoa > Arthropoda > Insecta > Phasmatodea > Timematidae > Timema > Timema cristinae. The sequence continues at coordinate 46,886,321 of JBCFYV010011164.1, forward strand.
CATATTTAATCATATTAATGAACGATGTCAAGATTTCACTTTGCCTTGTATGTGTATAAGAAAGAAAGAAATACCCGAAAGTTTCTATCTCTCTTACACAATGGTATTTAGACAACAGCTTGAAAATTTCAGTCACAAGTGTCCATCCAGTTATATTTTAGAGATCAATAGTTCAACAAAAATGTCTGCTTCAAATACGCATAAACTCGTAAATATATTTTATTTAACAAACTACTCATCTATTTATTTACTGCTACATACTACTAGCGTTATAATAAACTTTGTTAAGGTCATAGTCTCATAGATAAAAAATTGTTATTCAGGCGCTGGCCAGTCGTGTTCAAATTTGTTATTAAATTTAAATGATGTTCATACGTCATTTGTATTAATGTAAAGATTTTTTAAATGTAATTGTGACAAGTGCACAAAATAGTATTTAACATGATAATTATATTGCAATAATTTTAAATACAAACACCAACAATGGAAACGTAAGAACTAGTTTATACATAAACAATTTATTTCCATTGTATCCTTAATCAGCAGTATTCTCATGTTTCTTGATTTAAATTTAGCGAAAAATTATCTCGGGAGTGGTCGTGCGGGGTCACCATGACCTAACGCCATTGATATTAGTTTTCTTCCTCTCCCATGAAACATGTTTGGCTGACATCTGTTCTTGTAGCTTCCTAACTTCCTCTCCACCACATAAACTTGTAGTTACCACTTCTTTTTTTGCTCTTAGCTGTTTTTGAGAAGACAGGCTCTTGTGTCACCTTGACCCCGCGCGACCAATTGTGTTAGTGTAAATTTTGTGTTTTATTTTAATAATAACATTATAGCATACCTGCTTTGTGGCTGTGTGGTCTAAGGCGTTACTCTAGGAATAGATTACACGACTGATGACTGAGAGATTGCGTCTCTAATCTCACTCATTTATCCGCATAATGGTTTTCTGCTCTCCCTGCATGCAAATGTTGGTACACTTTCTATAAATAAAACCATTATAATCCCATAAACCATTATCATAATTAGTACATAAGTGTATAACCTCAAACACAAGCTAGTAAGCTGCAGTGCTAATTTATAGCTTAAATATTTAGTAATTGGCAGCGGCAAAGTGTGATCTTTCTTTTTTATGGGGGTTGGGGGGGACCACGTCAAAGCTTACTGGTAATGATTTTGTTCTCACCATGTGTTAACATATTATAGTAATTTATTTAAGGTTTTTTGAATTTTTAAAAATCATTAGAATTACAAAATCACTACCCAAACATATCTATAACCCTGAACAGATAAAATGAAAGCATACTGTACACATTTTGAATTAAACTTAACAAGTGATGGCATTACTTGTACAAAAGTTGGGATGTCTGTTCTTCTGACTGGCAAACATATCAATGACTCTGTTGATGAAGTTTGGAAATTCAACAATTTCTTCCTTATGAATGGAACAAGCAGCCAGCGAATTTAACCTGTCTTGTCACCTGGTGTTCCTAAAAAAAGTCTTGATTCTTTTTAAGTACTGAAACTATGCTCTTGACTCGCTGTTGAAACTGGAGTGATTTATGTTATTTGCAGGGTTTTTCACACTTAGTATAATGAATGCTCCCTGAATAAACTGTACAAATCACAAATTGAACATATTTTAAAATTTTAATTAAAGCCTACAATTATCGACAACTCCTCACTAACAAATAATAAACAATAAAAACAAAATAAGCTGTTTTTCTTCACTCCCAGTTAACCACAGTTTTTTTTTACCAAAACAAGCTTTAGAAAAAGTTATTTTTTTCTTGCCATCCACCTGCATAAATGTAAATTCACTAAGCTGATGTGCTCCTAACCTTTTAAATTCAAGTTTTTATTGTAGTTTTAATGGAGAAAACAGAGTTTTTAACAAAGAATCTACTTTATTCATTTTTATTAATTATTTTCAAGTTCATCATCTTACTTTTTGGGTCTTAACACATAGGCCTACTTAAACACAGACACATAAACTAAAAACAAAATATAGACCTCCTTTATCCTATAGCTGGTCCGCTCAGATTGGCTCATTTGCTACTGTTCAAGCTCAGAATGGAATGGTAGGGTGCATTGACCTTGAGAGTGATCTCACACTCTGCGTGACTTCTCTGTGAGGGCCTTTCACAGCTGGCTCGCATCAGCTTCTATATTCAATCACTAGATAGCTGTACAATCCTTGCATAATGTTTGGAACAAGGAATAAATTATATTGACTGAAATACTGTATAGGTATAGAATCCAATAATTCACGGCATGTAGAGAATGGTGCTCCATTTTAAGTTTATGTTTTACCAAAATATTTTAGGCCTATTGAATAAAAAGAAAGAAAAAAATGTTAAAAAATGTTTGTGAGGTCTGGCCCCTGGTAATTGGACAAACAAAAAGAAGAGAGGATTCTTTCTTTACTCAATGAAGAATTGCTCGATGACACAGATGATGATTTAAGGGGCGGTGAAAGTGATGTAGATGGTTATATTAAGCCAGAGAAAGGGAGGAGTGTGATAGCGACCTTCATACTGAGTCTTAACAAAATGATGGTGACGGTGAGTATTCACTATCAGATGATGAACACACTTGGAAAGGAACTTATATCACACAATAAATGAGATGCCAATTAGGAAACTGAGGACTCCCGATAAAGCTGAAAGCTGATATTATGGCAGTTTTGGAACAAGAACGCCACCTACAGCTCCTAGAAGTAACAACAGTCTCTGGAGTTTCAAGAAAACGCAAACTCTCTGAGAAATGTCCACCAAATTCAGGAAACAAGAGTTACCACTTTAGCCTGCTGTGCCAAAAGTACATTTGTGGGAATTAGAGAAATCTCCCATGTGAAGAGTGTCTTGAAAATGTTTAATAAGCAGCTTCCCTAATAAGAAAGGGAGACATTTAGCTACTAAAGACTATTATTTTCATTTTATTATATTTTTATGTTCTGAAACTCAAAAAAAATCTATACTCTGTTGTATTAGGTTATATTACAAATAGCATTGTATTGTTATTCTGATTTATTAAATAATACAACAAACTTTTTTACATTCATTAGAATAAAGGTTTGTTATATTGATCACTTTCTTTAAGTGTTTCTTTTAAGTCACATGCGTTTTCCTTTTCTCTAAAGAACTTAAATGATTAAAAATTTTATATCTAAATTTCTAACATATTTTTTAGAATAATATTGAAATAAAACATAAAAAATGAGTAAACGAAAGAAGAAAGTAAGCCCTACAAAAGAAATAGTCTTTGGGATTTGTTTTTTCATAATTACACTAAGATACACAATAGATTTTGACATAAAATCTTACTGTGAAGACATAAATAGTTCTTTAGAAGATGATGATGATGCTGACGATAGAGCTGAACTATTGGATTCAAATTAATTATCTAAGGAACACCCAAAACCAGTACAAAAGATTAATTCTAAATGAATATATATATAATTGAAATGAAATAAAAGGAATAAATGAAGATAGAATTTTAATTAGCAAAAGACAACTGGGATTATTATAGTTAAATGAATGTATAGCACAATCTGAATAAATATAATACATTACTTAAAAGAAAATTATGAATATAATAATGTTAAATCATTATGAAAAACCCTAACCTTGAATTTCATTAAATTATAACCTCAAGTAAAATAGAACAAGATATATGATAGGTTAAAATACAACTGTTCTAGGCCTCACCTTGAAATTTTGTCTCTAGCTTATATTTTTCAACTCTTAACTTAATTTCCCTGTTACTACCATATTGTAATTTAATTCTTATTCTTGACAATTCTGGATATGTCATAATCTAACTTAATTTAACTGGTTTAATTAATCATTATATTACTTAATAATGTTTACTTTCTGACATATAACCTTGAAGCATGATTTTTATCTTATTATTGTCTAATTTTAATGTTTTTTGTATTTTAACCTATCATATATCTTGTTCTATTTTACTTGAGGTTATAATTTAATGAAATTCAAGGTTAGGGTTTTTCATAATGATATAACATTATTATATTCATAATTTTCTTTTAAGTAATGTATTATATTTATTCAGATTGTGCTATACATTCATTTAACTATGATAATCCCAGTTGTCTTTTGCTAATTAAAATTCTATCTTCATTTATTCCTTTTATTTCATTTCAATTATATATATTCATTTAGAATTAATCTTTTGTACTGGTTTTGGGTGTTCCTTAGATAATTAATTTGTATTGATATTTCTCCTTACTTACATCACTATGAATATAATTAATATGAACTATTGGAGTTTTATTAATCAAGAAATATCTGAGGAACAGGAGTTTGAGAGACCAAGTTTTGAAAATGGAGAAAATATGTTGTTAGGATTTATGAACAAAAAAAGAGGCACCTGAACATTATGTTGCAAAAATAGTTTCGAAAGATATTAATGGGTTTGAATTTCAGATGAAATTTTATAAACGAATTGGATCAACTAGTAAATTCATATGTGAATCTGAAGAAGTGTTTTATGTGATTGAAGAAGACATTGGTTAAACTTCCTAGACAAATAGAACCTACAGGTTCAGCTAGAGTAGCTGGACAATTATGATTCCAAGTAGGCCCCTAGCTTTTCCAAGCTAAAATATAAAATAAACTCTACATTCCATTTTAACACTTTTACATAAAATGTAATAATACATCAAGCCTACATTTAATGTTAACCATAAAAATGATTTGCATTTATAAACAAAAAAGTGTTCACTGTTGTAACAATGTTAATTGTTTTACCTGCCTCTATCTTGTGTGATCCAAGGTACAAGAGGTTATGATTCTAGGTACATGATGGTCTTGCACCATGGGTCATTTGTATAACCTTTAAATAAACTTTAATACAAAAGTCTGGAATATATCAACATTTAAATTGACTGATTGTTATAGTAAAATATATGTTTATTATGGGGGGATTATTTGATTCACTAAGAATAATAAAGAAAACAAATATTTAATAGAGTTGTTAAAAAGTGATCCAAGGTACAACAGTCTCCCCTAATACATTTTTGTTAAAAAAATCAATTGTGATATGATAACAATAAAAAATATTGTTTGGTGAACAAAACCTTTGAAAATAAAAATAAAAACAACTAAACTACCCAACAAAAGTAAGGACCGCATTAAGTTGCAATGTGAGAGCGACTGCTTCCTGGTTAAGGAGGAAATGGATAAGGACAAGCTGAAAGACAATTCAAATAAAATAGGCCTAGTACGACGGGTTACAAAATATAGAATACTAAAAAGAGCAGGGGAGTAGTATTTTTCTCAAAATGAAGGAAGGCTAGGCCCTATATTTTAAATTGTTGTTGTTCAATAGTTGTGTGAAGTAGTAAATTATCAAGAAATAAGCCTAGGTTTAGTAAGTGTTATATTGTTTCCAAAACTTATATTCTAATTACAATGGCTGACAGGTCTTTTGCACAAAGGTACTGTAATCCATTTATGATTAAAAAGCATTCAAAACCTAGTAAAAGGTCCATTACAGAGGGAATGATAGACAAGATGACTTCATTACATTTGGGAAACTGTATGATTTGTGATGGCTGTAGAAAAAAAAAAATACACTACCCAAATTGATAAAACAGATTGATTCAGAAGGTAGTAATGATTCCTCATCCCTTCTTGAAAGTAGTTTTCATGATAATAAAGTTTTGAGTTTGAAAATGCTGAAGCTGTAAAATCTTTGTTATAAAGTTTGGTAATGCCTGGAGTCACCGATTTCTAAAAGAAAAATGTCACAAAGAAGCTATCCAAATAAAAAGATTAATAAGATAGCCTCAGCTGTTAAAAGAAAACTGATAAATATCAGAGTTCAGATGACAAGGAAAGTGAAGATAAAGAAGAAAGCGAGATAATAAATCAATTAAAAGAAAAATTCAAAACAACTACAAATAAGAGTGAAAAATGGCAAATATTGACAATATTGACAATGAGTTGAAGCATAAGTAAAGTTGAACACTAGTTTGGTGTATCAAATTACATGACATGAAAATTCAAACAATTAGTGAAAGAAATGGGTATAATGGCAAATCCACACCCTAAACCTGGCAAAATACTACCAGAAAAAACTTTGGTTCTTGTTAAGGAATTTTACACCTCCGATGAAATAAGTAGAGTTATGCCAGGATAAAAAAAATTGTTTCTGTAAAACAAGAAAATACAAGACTGCATACTCAAAAAAGACTCATGTTAAATAATCTGAAGGAATTATTTGATCTATTTAAACAAACTCATCCCAAAATCAAAATAGGGTTTTCAAAATTTTCAGAACTTTGTCCAAGACACTGTGTTTTGGCAGGTAGGAGTGGTGCCCATTCTGTTTGTGTGTGTACAATTCAATTAAAAGGTGACCTGGTGGTCTAGGGGTAAGGTGTCAGACTTCTGTGCTGGTGGCCGGGGTTCGATCCTCGGTCCCGGCACAGATTTATCTGATTTCCAAACCCTTCCTACACCTCTGACAAGACATCTTGTGAATGTGTGGAATGCCAGGTTGCCACCGTGGTTCGGATTCCACGTTAAACTGTAGGTCCTTCATTTCATCTCACAATCATCCTACCATTACACATTAGCGTAAGTGCATATAACCCAAACGGGTAGTAAGACGCGGTGCTTTAATAATAATAATAATAATAATAATAAATAATAATAATAATATACAATTCATAAAAATATAAAAGTGATGTTAATAGGAGGGAATATTAATGCACTTACTAAACATGAAACACCTCATTTGGAAACTTATAAAGAATGCCATGCGGCTATGATTTGTAACCTCCACAGCCTCAATGTTATTTTGGAGATTGTGATAACTGCCCTGGTTCAGGCAAATTAAGAGAACAGCAGATCCGAGCATGGAAGCCAATATGGTTGACTCATTTATTTTCAAACAATGGGTTTCTGTTGATAGGTCAACACTTGAAACTATTGCAAAGCCAACAGATTATTTTATTGACAATTTAGTAGAGAGATTTGACAAACTTTTGCGTCATTCATTTATTGCCTCTCAGTAAACAGCTTTTCAAAACCATATTAAATCTAGACTCCAAAGTGGAGAGTTTCTAATAATATGTGATTTTTATAAGAACTCTGCATTTGGTCTTCAAGATGAGGCACAGGGATTTCATTGGAATGATTCCCAAGCCACAATTAATCCTTTTGTTGCATATTTTTACAATGATTCAATTGTCAAACATGCTAGCTTTGTCATAATTTCTGAATGTTTACAGCATGATACTGTGGCTGTTCATTTGTTTCAAAAGAAGCTAGTTGAATTCCTTAAAGCTATTTCTGGTAAAAACATAACTAAACTATATTATTTCTCTGATGGTGCTGCTTCACAGTAAAAATAATCCAGGAAGAACCTAGTCAACTTGTTTTACCATAAGGAAGATTTTGGTATGGATGCAGAATGGCATTTTTTTTTGCAACATCTCATAGAAAAGGAGTTTGTGATGGTGTGTAAGGCACTGTGAAACGCCTTGCTGTTAGAGCAAGTTTGCAACGTACATCTGATAATCAAATAATTACCCCTTGGCAGCTATTTGACTGGCCAATAAAGAACATTACACAGGTTATGTTTTTATATACTACAATGAAGAATAAATAATTCTTAAAGAATATTTTTCATTGGTGAGGTCTATTCCAGGGATTCAGAAAATCCATGCAGCAATTCTAATAACAAAACCAAAGGTTGCTACTAAATTGTATTCATTTTTAAATGAGTCAAGAGAAGAAAAAATAAGTGTTACTGAGGGAGAAATTAATTTAAAAGATTTCTTAAAGGATTTGTTACTTGTGTCTATGATGATCAGTGGGGGTTAGGTTGTGTTTTGCAAACTAATGATCAAAAAGACGAAGTAAAGGTGAGTTTTCTTCAACCAGCTGGAGCCTCTACATCATTTGTGTATCCAAGAAACTCTGATATCCTTTGGATACAAGCAAAATATGTTTTAACTAGAGTTGATCCACATTGCCTAACAGGATGATTGTATACACTATCCCAAAAAGAATGTCAAGAAGCACCTTGCAAACTACAATACACACAGAATGACCCTTTAATGATTAAGGCCAAGGTACATAATATTACATATTAAATAATGAGTTTAACCATAAATTAAAACATGTGAAACCATGGCTAAAGGCGCTAGCTGAGAGAACAATCAAGCTCTGTATACTACTGGCGTCATCTACCTCCGGAAGTTTGACCTTGAGACACTTGGAAACGACCTGCTCCTGCATAAAAATAAAATAATTTCTATATGGGTTAGATGTAAGGTATTATTCCCAAGAGTTTTATACACAAACATTACTAGGAGAAGAAAGTATGTCCAGTTTTTCATTGGGAAAGCAATCATATTTTTATTTTAAGGGGCTACTATGCAAACACCTTTAAAAAGAGTTAGCTTAGCTATGAAATAAAATCATCATTAGGTCACCTTAAACCCTTTTCTTAAAAGAAGGCATTGGTGTTAAATAGGCCTACCCTATATGCAAAATTTAAAAAGCCACAAAGACTGTCATTACTATGGTCATTCCCATTGTCAAAAGCCACGAAGACTGTCATTACTATGGTCATTCCCATTGTCAAAAGCCACGAAGACTGTCATTACCATGGTCATTCCCATTGTCAAAAGCCACAATGACTGTCATTACTATGGTCAGTCCCATTGTCAAAAGCCACGAAGACTGTCATTACTATGGTCATTCCCATTGTCAAAAGCCACGAAGACTGTCATTACTATGGTCATTCCCATTGTCAAAAGCCACGAAGACTGTCATTACTATGGTCATTTCCATTGTCAAAAGCCACGAAGACTGTCATTACTATGGTCAGTCCCATTGTCAAAAGCCACGAAGACTGTCATTACCATGGTCAGTCCCAATGTTAAAAGGATGTGTCAGACATAACATTACGAAGGCTGGCAAGGAGGGTACCAGAAAGAAAAGGCTGATGTAGTTGGGTGTAACACATAGATAGGAAAACTGAATCACTTAATGATAACCCACACAAATGTTACAAGACCGGGCTAGCAAAAATTTAAAATCAAGGAAAAGGAAACAGATAAGAACTATGATCAGAGCTGGGGTGGATGTGGGAAAGTGAAGAATTTATCTAAAGACAACAAAAAAGGGAACTGAGATAACTCTTAATCATATTCAATATAACCGGTTCAATAAAAGATTACATTAATATCTTTTACCATATTTAAGTAAAAACGGCTCTATTATTTATGTTCTAAAAAGTGCACAGAAAGGTATATACAAATGGGTAGCATTACAAAACATTTTTTCATAATCTCTGATAGACTTTCATAAAAAATACATAATCTGATGTGTTTGAATCTTGAATTATAATTTTTTATGATATAATATAATAAGGTAAATTGTGATTATTGTATTATTGTTTAAATTCAACACTTGATTTAGCACAAGAGTTATATTCACAAATAAAGTTTCTGTTTTATGTTAGTATTGTATTTTATACATATAGAAATTTCCATAATGTAGCCACTCTTGGTGCATTTTATCACTGGAAACCACATTAAAATGAATTGATAAACTTTCCTTTGAAATAAATTGTTTCCTTTTCATTGTAAGGCCATTGTATTAATAATTTGTTAATATTGTGTTTCTAGGATCAATGCCAATGCAGCCACACTCAGTAACTACGAGGTACGTTTAGTGACTGAGCTTGACTTTAAATTTGGTGTTAATGTATACCATACTGGAGTTCTTAAATTTTCCTTCTTGTATCCCAAAAGTGATAATAAATCATTGCTCATTTTGAGCAACAGTGAACTAGATGATCTTTAACCATTGTAAAATTAGCTTAGTTAACAATACTCAGAGAGGAGATGTATAGTTTAAGTATGTAGAGGTGGGAAGCCAAGCATGCATAGCCTGTATGGACATATGGAGTAATAGTGGGTTAAAAAGGGACAAGGTAATAAGTTTTAACTAAATATTTTATGTCTGTTAAAAGTCTTAGGAGCTGGTTTTACATTTGTTCTATTACATACAATAAGCACCTGACCTAAAGGTAGGGCCTAATGTCTTAATGGATATTAAAAACTTATGAAAGAGAGCCCTTAACTTTATGGCCTAAAAATCTTGTATTTTCTTTGAACAACTTTCATAGTTGAGGTTATGTTATAGTTACTTTAAACTATTGTTTAATAAAATAAAGGGGATACATTAAGGCAACTTTGATTAAAAGAACATAGTCAGGATTCCTATGTGTCATGGAAAACCTGGAATTTTAAAATATCTCTTCCAAGACTGAAAATGTTATTGAATTTCTCATTTTTCCAATCTTTTCCTGAAATTTTCTAGTATGTCCTGGAAATTCCTTTGTCTCCCCATTTTTAAAAAAATACATATACATACATACATACATACATAATCCTAATCACGCCATTCCCTTACGAGGTAGGCAAGAAACTGTGAATATAGCTCAAAAACAACTCCTTACTTAATCCATCCTCATTAACTTTCTCCACGCCTCCCTATCCTTGCATAATTCCCTCACTTCAATAACACCCGTACACTGAGTCATACATACTCTTTTATTTTTAAAACACTTAATGTTTCTCTTTTTCATCTATAAAATTTAGCCACGTCTTGCATGGCCTACCCCCTTCCTTTTGACCCATACACTTTACCTTCATATATTTGCATCGCCACACTATACACACTCATCCTCTCAACATGTCCAAGCCACCGTAAGACACTTATTTCCCATTGACCTATTAGATTCCCTTTCAAACTGCACTCCTTCAGCACCCATTCATAAATGACTCTGTCCATACAAATTTTTCCACATAAATTTCTTAGATATCTCATTATAACGTCATTCACCATGCTCTTGTGTTTCTCCTGACAAACCCAAGCTTCACATCCATAAAACCATGTTGGAGACCACAGACTTTTATATATTGCCATCTTTGCTTCTTTCGATACTACCTCATTCTTTGTAATAGTCCAAATACATCCAACTACTCTCTGAGATGCATTCAATCGTCTCTCGATTTCATCATTCATCCTTCCATTTTTACAGAACATTCTGCCCAGATAGACAAAATCATTCACGTGTTTTAACGGTTTTCTATTACACTAAGTTTACAATCATTTCCTGATCCGTCCTTATCAAAAACCAATACTTTAGTTTTGGAGACTTTTATATGAAGATCCATTCTGTCTTTTGCCACACTCAAATGATTTAATGCATCCTGCAAGTCACTTCCTTCTCAGCCATTAACACAGCATCATCTACATATAACAGCACTCTCACATTCACATTGTCCAATTGTACACCAACCACGTCCTCTAAAGCATCCCTCATACTCTTATCCATGAAAACATTAAACAACCATGGAGTCATAACACAACCTTGTATATTTACTAACCATGCATTCACACCATACTCTCTAAGAACATTATATAACATACTCCTATTCACCTGATCGTACACTTAAAAAAAAAAACAATGAATTATTATTGTAAAACTTAGATAAACCTTATTATAGCTATACCCAAGGAATTAATTGAAACATAATCAATATAACAACAATTATCATCAAGTGATTTAATTATTTGTGATATTTAACATGCACTTTCTAAACTAATTGATAATGTCTGCATATGAATTATAAACTAACTTATATCTAGAACAGACACAACATCCAGCCCCTGACCTTTAAACTTATCACTGTTAAAGGGGAAACCCACATTTCACCAATTATTATTTGAAAGTGAGTTTATGTTATGTTTTAATTATTTAAATAACTCATTGTGTCATAAAATACATTAAAAAAATTAACAAAAGGTGTGGAAAGGTGGTGCAGGCTTAGGGGAGTTGGGAGCCTGCATTAATATATATAAATATTTTAAATAAAGAAACTATGTGCTGATGTGTATTTTGCAAAGATTACTTTATACACTTGTCCTGGAGAAACTATGGAAAATCCTTGAAATGTCCTTGAAATGTCATGGAAAAAATCTCATCATTTTGAGTAGGAACCCTGGTTAATCCATAAAAATTAAGGAGATAAGATATACTCACTCAAAGGTCTGGGTAGTAATGGGGAAGTCTTGGACGAACAAGGCATTGCCATCTCAAACATGCATGAGTCATTTTGTTTTAGATAAATTTGATGCTCCACGAAAACAAGAAGTTAAAGACTACAGATAGTTTTGTGCAATACAGAATATAATTTATATTGGATGATGATTGTGAAATAATGTGTTTAAAATGTGCTGATTCAGCAAATATAACATTCAGATTAAATGTATTTGTGTTACTCACACTTCTTATGAATTTTCATATGCAATTGATTTAATAGGTGGGGGGGAAAAAGGTAGCTCTGCTTGGATTTGATGAGAACATTCTTTACCTAGATGATTTCATTAAATTAAATAATGTTTACTTGAGAGAACATTTTTATTGTGCTAATATGTTCCTCAAGATGAAAGGATATTTTCTTTAGATACAATTTTTTTCTACTATCTAAATTTAATTATTCTATCCTAAAATATTGTGCTATTTTCTATCAAAAAACTATTGGGTAACTTTTTGTGCTAAAGAAGTTGCTTTTTAAAATGTAAACAATTTCAACTAAGACCCATTCAGGTAATACACTATTCCACTATTCCCTCAGGATTGTCCTGAGGGACACTTTATTTTGTTAAATAATAATAATAATAATAATTATTATTATTATTATTATTATTATTATCATCATTATTATCATCATCAGCAGCATCAGCATCACTGCATCTTACTACCTGTTCGAGTTATAGACACTCACACTAATGTGTAATGGTAGGGTGCTTGTGAGATGAAATGGAGAACTTACAGCTTAACATGGTGGAGGCCTGGAATTCCACACATTTATAAGTTGTGATTAATACACGCCTTGTCAGAGGCAAAGGAAGGTTTTGACAATCAGATAAATCTGTGTTAACTTAAAAGGGTATTAAGATTAGACACATTTTCCTTCAGAAATTGATTTCTAGTCACTAAATTACATTCATAGTAATAAAGAATATCGCATTAATTTTACCATAAAAATTAACTGAGTAATTTTTGTTTCACTTGGCCCTATATATATATATAATTATTATATATAATATATATATATAGTGACAGTAGATATTCTTGGGTTTTCTGTTAATATTGAGTGGGGAAAAATAATTTCACATATCAAATTTTGTAACATTTTTTATTTTACATTTATAATGAAGAACATTCAGCTGTGAGGATTCATAGATTGTATGGTTGTAGAACACAGATTTTGCAGCAAGACATGACACAGTATTAAAATATAAGTGTATACATCCCAAAGTAGTGGCAGAATTCATTAGAGTTCTACACTAAACTAGACTAGCTGTATGGTACTAGTGGTTGATGGTGTTGAATTGGGATGCATAAAGCTAATATTAAATGTGTTGGGTTGATGGCAATGACATGTACCTATGATCTGTGAGCAGTGTGTTTTAAAAAGTGTTGATTTGTAATATGTTGTATAAATAAGTGGTATTTGTGTCATTAAAGTGTCAATAAAGACCTTTCTTTGATGATGTTATTAGACACATGGATCACTTCACTTTGTGTGGCTCATGAACTGCTTAAGTAAAGATGACAATGTATTGTGTATTTATGTATTTGTTTATTCAGGTCCTGACACTCTTGCAGGAGTTAAGAGGCTCCCAGAAACGCACCAATAACCAGAGTCAGCTTGCCACCATCACATACGAGGTGTAGTATTCCAATTGTAGTGTAACCTCGTTATAACAAATAAACAATAAGAGGTTGTTTCACTCACCACTGTAGCCCCAGTTGACTTGTCTCAGCAAGATCGTGACTCTAGAATACACCTCGGCACTATCTCAAACTTGACTGAAGTGAGGCCCATGGTTCTTTTCTTGTTGTGTGTACCAAGCCGCGCCCAGAAAAAAATAAGAACAATATGCATGAGCGTGCGCTGCACTCTATCAGTTGTGTTCGGCAAACTTGTAGTCCAGTTCTGTCTACACCCGACTGGAGAGGCGTGGTATGATCCAGTATGTTATAGATGCATGCTACCCTTACACCTCTCTCCGCCTATTGTTCCCGCACCTTGAAAACACGTGGTAGATTTATAAGATATATAATGGTAGGATTCTGTGGTGTAGTAACATATTACAAACTGGCTTCAAGGTGAGCGACATTGTCAGAAGCTGATTAGTATCATAATACTCTAAATTCCCTTTGGACTTAAATGATATCTTACTTAATCAAAATTATTGTTTCTGGAATTATAAAATTTAAACTTGTTGATTTTTAACATGAAATTGGCATCTGATAGACTTAGTATTCTTGGGCTCTTATTTAAAGTCCTGGAAATATTTTAACACTTTAAATGATTAGCGCAAACCGTATTTTCTATTTTGACATTATGGTCTCTTTGGGGGATATTTGGTCCTTATGTTTTCTTGTGACTTCAGCTATCTGCCTAACGAATGGATTTATAACCCTCTGAGTATTGGCCATTTGGGCCGGTTATTAACTGATATTGTCGTTCGTTGGCTCCGCTAGTTTTAATATTTTGTAGAGTTAAACTCACCCTGTTGTTTTTGATATAGAATTTAATATTGTTGAAATTGAGTCAGGAAAAAAAACTATTTAGCAAAAGTTAGTGTAAAGTCTAAGGGTATGCGAAGTTTCAAAAGATTTAAGTCGAAGGTCACATCTCCTTGATTTTGACATCCACTACAATAACCTTCACATCTTCTAAACATTTTGAATGAAGAAGAGAAATCCGTTAAGTAATTATGAATATATTTGAAATATCTCACTAAATATGACATGTAGGCCTATTAACTAATCATTTTTAAACCAGCCACTAAACAGTATCTAACACCAACCAGTGATTAAATTATAACTTAAGCATGGATAGATTCAGATATTATGTGAGCATGAAATTTATAATAGTCGCTTTTTATTTTCTCTGGACTTTTTTTTAGCACAGCGTCTTACTACTCATTCAGGTTATACACTTAATGTACTAATTACGCTAATGGGTTAGGGATGAGGATGGTTGAATATAAAGGAGGTGTGCTCGCATTTTTGTGGGGATAGAATAGGAATCCATTTAGGAAAACCACCTTCACTACACTTGACCGAGATTTGAACCTTGATCTCTCCATCATTGGCAGTATAGTCTACTGCAAGAGTAGCACCTCAGCCATTGCAGCCACCGAAGCACCTCTCTCTTTACCTAGATACACTTAATGGTTATTTAAAAATTAAAAATAGTGTTGTGTCACAACAAAATTCTTATCTTAAATTTTGGGTTTGACTTTTCTTCACATATTTCAAGCTTTGCTTTGCATTTAAAAAGTGGCCTTTGCAAACCCCTAATTAATTTTGAAAGTATTTCAATATCAAATTTTTACTATATTTTTTTTACCCGGCTCGGTGGCGTAGTTGGCTAACGCGCTTGTCATGTTGAGCTCGACTGCTGAGGACGGGAGATCGAGGTTCAAATCTCGGTCGGGTGAACTGGGGGGTGGTTTTTCCTAAATGGTTTTCCACTCTCCCTCCACGCAAATGCTGGTTCACTTCCTCTAATTAAACCTTCCTAATCCATTAGTGTAATTAGTACTTAAAGTGTATAACCCGAACGGGTAGTAAGACGCGGTGCTATATATGTATACTATTTTTTACAGGTGTTTAACACATAAAAATACATAGCATTTAAAACCACACTTAGTGGTACGTCACCTGATTTTGCATCACAAGATAAATAAAGATCTCTCCAGAATTTGAATAAAAAATCAAAGAGTCTTAGAACAACAGTCAAGTTCACTTTCAAGGCCATTAAATTAATGAGTTGATATATATTAGACTATTTTTATGTGTGACTAAATTAAAAGATAAATTGTGACCAACTTGAAGGAAAAGGAGTCATTATGATTGGAGTTGGAGTCTACTTGAAAAATTAATAAAATCAAAATAAACTGTTGAATTTTGGCCGACCTAGCTAATTTATTAATTTATTTTTGATAACATTGATAAGAATGCAAATAAAGGCTCTCTTCCACTCCTAACAAAGCAGTATTTTTTTTCTACCCCCCAGTTGGTAAAATTGTGCCCCACACTATGAGTTCCTTTATCCATTATCCTAAATACTCTCCTTGGCATGATGGGCCACTTGTCTTAGCCTCCTGTTCGTTAGGACCTAAAAATTGATATTTATTGAGTTTATTTACTGTGTTTTCAGATAGACAGAGACATAGAAAATAATATTGTCTCAATTGAGTTTAAAAAAAAATCAAGGTTGTGGAGTTCTGTCAAACCTTTGACTCTTACTCTATTTTTCTACTGCCTGACTTCATAAATGGTTAATCTATATTGATCTGTAATTACTAATAACAAATTTACACACAGTAAAATGCTTCAATTCAGATTATTTCAAGGGAAGTCTTTTTTTGACATTGTGAATTTAGATTTAAATAAATTTGTTAATCTAAATTACAAATTTTGGTCCTAAATAAAAAAAAAGTTTAAAATATTCATATAGTATAATAAGTTTTTATTTTGGAGTCAGAGCCGGAACATTTTTACCGACTCCCACTTGACTCCACCCAAAATTGCTTCTTTTGAAATAATTAGTGTTTTAATACCTATTTATATTTGAGGTATTTAACGTGCACGTTCTGAACCAACTAATAATGTCAGTACATGGTTTATAAACTAACCTAGATTTCTAACAGACACAACACCTGGCTGTTAGTTCATTGTTGTGAAAGGGGAAACCTCAATTTCACCAATGATACATATTTCGGTATTGCCAGGAATCTAACTCTGAAAGAACTCTTAGTTCAACTACCAACTTAGTTAAGATGTAAGACTTTAAAACTGTTAAAGTTGTGTGTCAAATCCCTTTAGAGTAGTGTAACTTCACTACAGCTTTATTGTGTTCTTTTTGACATAAGGCATTATGTAGCAGTTTAGAAGGAACCAGTAGAACTCAGTTTAGTAGCTACTGCAATATACTAATTGTTGCACCATACTTGTCAGAGTTGTTAAGAATAACTTATGTGTTTATGCATGTATATATAAAATATGTATACACCAAAGAGCCAAAAGATTCCATTTCTTTTAAGAGCGATATTAGAATAGCTGTTTATTCAAGATAATGATAGCTTTGAGACCTGTTTCAGTGGCTGCATGGTCTAAGGCGCTACTCTCGCAGTAGAGTAGGCTGCCAATGACGGGTAGATTTAGGTTCGAATTAAGGTCGGTTGTACTGAGGGTGATTTTTCAAAATAGCTTTCCACCCTCCCTCCATGCAAATTTAGGTACATATCCTATAAATATAGCGCGGGACCTAAACAATTAGATGATTAATAACTTGATAACTTACACTTTAATTGAAAAGTAAATATTCACTAGCTAAATAAAATAAAACTACATACACTTGAAGATAATGCCACTCAGGTAAGCTACCCCGTACGTCAGTCAAACTCAGCATGTTGTCCATCACTTTCCTCAGCATAGATCGTCTAATTGTTTCCACCCCACCCTGTATAATCTTCCAAAAACTATAAGCTTAGTAAAGTAAATAGGTGTATAACCCAAATGGGCAGTAAGACGCGGTGATAAAATTTAAATCTTGTAGATTATGGTGGCAGGACGCAGGTTGAATAGGAGATTCTAGAACCATGTTCAGGGTACTGACTGGTAAACCCAATGTGAAGAGACCATTGGGACGACCTAGATGCAGATAGGAGTATAACATTAGAATATACCTGAAAAAGATAGGGTATATCAAGGTGGACTGGAAAGAACTAGCTAAAGATAGGGATAAATTGGTGTACTTTTGTAAGTGTGGCAATTAACTTTCGAGTTCCTAATGCCAAAGTGTAAATAAATAAATGGTCAACATAAAATGCATTGTTAAGGATGGTTGGCATGAGCATGGCTAGTACTTTCATGAACATATTCAAAGAAAAAGTTATGTATTATAAAAAAAATTCACACTACAATCCAAAATTGATTAGAAATACACATTAAAACACTAAAAAAAAGTATCTGTGTTTTATTAGACAAATATAAGTAGTAAAACTTACTTGTTTGGAAAAAATATACTAAAGTTATAGTTAATTAATTTAATAAGTTGTAAATAGGTACTAAACATTTTATGGTTTTGAATTTATTTTTTGTGGTTCAATCTTCCAACACATTATTGTATTGATAAATTCCCTTGTAAAAGGGCTATTTCCTACAAATGTTAAATTCGATCACCTCTTGTGTTTTCAGACAATCAAATACCTCCAAGACACTCCATGCAATCTACAGACTCCAGAGATGATCCACAAATTTCTGAAAGCACTTGAACCTTATAAGCTGACTAAAGCAGAAAAGCTTCTGCTGCTCAACAATCCTCCAAAAACTCCTTTAGAGATACAATTGGTGAGGAAATGTAATGAAATACCATTCTAAACAAAAATAAGCCAACTTTTAAAATATTCATATTACAGTCTAAATGGCATCATAAATTAAATTGGAAGATGTATTACCAAGATTAGGCATGAAATCTTATATATTATTGGTCGAGACACCCAGTAGATGAAGCAAGACTGAAATAGAATGGATATGTAATGAGGATGGAAAAAGAGAGGATGCCAAAGAAAATGTTGGAAATGAAGTATGTAGGAAGAATACCATAAGGTAGGCCAAGAAAGAGATGGGAATAGCAGATAATATAGTCTGCAAGTGAGAGAAGAAGAATGGTGGAATGATAGAAGAAAATGGAGACATTTTACTAAACTGACTCGGTCACAGTCTGGAAACAGTTTATGATGATTAGGGGGCTATTTATAGGCAATAATTTTTTAAAAAAAAAGGCAGGCAAATAGGCACTAAAATTTTTAAAAAGAGGCACATAAATAAGCATTATAAAGTAAAATAGGCAGTAAATAGGCATTAAAAAGAAAAAATAGGCACATAAATAGGCATAGTAGTGCAAAAAAGGCACCAAAACACTCAAAATTTGTATTATTCATTATTAAAATCCAGCATAAAATTTTCATAAACACATATTAATTACTATTAGAGTTAATTACCAAATACTTATCAAGATTTTCAGGTGTAAATTTTGTTCTGTTGTCTGACACAATGTTTTTATAGTGTGAGAAACTTCTCTTGACTTCAGATGAAGTAATTGGGCAAAACTTCAGACAAGCTATCTCAGTTGAGCCAAGCTTGACTTCTGGGAGTGATGTAGTTTGGCCTGCCAAGATGTCCGCAATACTTGCCATCACTTTCCGCCCAGGATTTTGCTGAAATACTCTGTTAAATTTGTTGACTAGGACTGTGCCAACTGAGCTAGAAGCCTGATTCAGGTTTTCTTCTATTCCTCGCATTATCTTCATAGCTTTTATGAGAGGCAAACCCCTCGCCTATAAAACTGTGATTGCTCCAAGAAGATATCCAAAATTGCTTTTTACATATGCCAGTGATTTCATCAACAATAGCCCAGAAGTATGACCCTCCAATATATTCTCAGATATTCTCAACTGTCTTAAACGAAATAAAAAGAATGTTTACTCTAAATAGTTTAAATTAATACAATTCAGTTAATATTTTTAATGTCAGAAAGAAAAACTGCTATTGTAAAAATGTACAGATAAATAGGTTGAATGCAAGTAGTGTTTCCTCAGAGTTGATTCAGCTGGTATCTTCATGTTGGTATATTTGTTGAGAAAAGCATTGAAATCTGGATTCTCCAGCTTCTTCCAAGGAATATTTGCAGCTACCATCGCATAGCATAAGTCAGCAGAAAATTGTTCTTGGGTTTTATCTGCATTGCTAATATTGGAAAAAAATAGTTTTGATCCTGTTTTCTTTCTGGAATTCTTCATATGTATTACAGTATTTTTATGTTCTAGGTGATACGTCTTCTCGCATTTTACCTAAATATTATGTATGGAAATTTTCATCCAATAATATATGTGAATTCTACAAATTAACAAAGCATCATCTAACAAGAGAATTAAGTGGTTTACTTTTAAATTGTAGTAAAAATATTTAATAAAAACCCTGACCATCAAAATTAATAATTTCATTTCCCCTTTTTAAAAGTCAATAACTCAAAAACTATGAGCCCAAAAAATCTTAATTTTTGTATCTTTTGTTCTCTTTATAGGTAAATTGACTAAACAAATAATCTTAAAAATCTGAATCCTAAAGGTTAAAAATATTATTTTATTGGTTGATTTGACACTGATCTCTATATTTGATTGCTGCTTATTTTTAGGTCTATACCATAAATAAGGTCTACTATGTTATTATCTTTATATTTAATGTAGAGGTGGATGGGATTCAGAGTGCCCTTGGGTCCAGGTGGGGGACAAAGGGCTGTGCTTATGTTAAAGCAGTTACTGCTTACTCATCACTGTTAATCTCTTTTGCAGACTGTCTTATTTGTTATTTAGCAAACTTGGTGGCTGGGATGGGGAGGGAGTTATTTTACCATGTCTTTTAGAGAGCCAAGATGGGAGGCGTGTGACTTATTGTGTGTGATCTGTCTATCAACAGTGATTTGTTGGGTTCAGCCAGTTCGCAAGATTTAGAGAAGGACAGTTTGATTCTTCTCTCTTTCAGGGTGCAGAAATGGGTGGAAGTGGAGAAAGGAAGTAGCTTACCAAGGTCAACCATTTATGAGGGTTCAGCATGTCTGTTGAAGAGCCAGTCAGGGAGTAGAGTATAAGGGGTGTCAAATTTAAAGAAAACATTTAAGAAAAGTATCTTTTAAACCTAGATAATATGTTCCAGTTTCATACTTAGAGAAAATTGAAGAGGCACCAAACATTGTTTTGTAGTATTTTTCCCCTATGCAAATAATTAAATATAAAACACCATTTTCAAAAGAAATTAACAAATATAAATAATTTCCATAAAAAATTTAATGAAATTAACTATTTTATTAATTGTATTATTTGATATTTATTCAAAATTTGGTCATTTTATTTGATGAAAAAAATGCTATTCTTGCACACTTCTATTCACTTTATTATGCTATTTTTTATTTATTTATTACCTTTAACAATGTTTTTTTTTATCACCGGGTCTTATTACTCGTTCTGGTTATACGCTTATATACTAATTACTCTAGTGTGTTAGGAATGAGCAAGATTGAATTTAGAGGTATATCTGCATTTGCGTGGATAGAGTGGGAAACCATTTAGGAAAAACCACCCTTAATACACGCGGCCAAATTCAAACTAAATATCCCCATCATCGGTAGTTTAGTCTATTGCAAGAGTGGTGCCTTAGACCATGCAGCCACTGAAGCAGGTTTTAATAAGATTATAGCTATAACAAGTCTTATCATATTAGTTTGGAAATCATTATATTTTATATCTAAGATTATTCTAAAGGGTAATTTTAAAATTTCCCATTCACATCCCGAATCCTGATATTTTAACTAATTTCCCGTCCTAAAATAAAAAAAATCATTTCCGTCCATCTCTAATTTAATGGTATTTGAATCATCTATATATATATAAAAAGAAAAGTCCTGACTCACCGACTGACTCAACAACACCCAGCCAAAACCCTTGGACCTAGAAAGCTGAAATTTTGGCACAGAGGTTTCCTTTATGGTGTAAACAAGGAATAAGGCCGTATTTTTCGAAATTCCCACGGGATAGAAAATAAAGAGTATTTATACTTTCGCTTTAAAGTTGCCTTATTTCTGTAACTATAATTATTAGAGACTTCAAATTTGGCATGTAAGTAGGTAATTATAATCACTAATAACCATTTTCAGGATTTTCTGAAATTCCCACGGGATAGGGAATAAAGAGGATTTATATTTTCGCCTTAAAGTTGCCTTATTTCTTATTAGATCAACACCCAGCCCAAACCCTCGGACCTAGAAAGCTGAAATTTTGCACAGAGGTTCCCTTTATGATGTAGACAAAGAATAAGGCCGGATTTTTTTGAAATTCCCACGGGATAGAGAATAAAGAGGATTTATATAATTACTTTAGCACAGTGGGTAACGGACAGGGGTGCCTTGTACCACAGTGGGTCACGGGCAACACCGTGCGGGACTGCTAGTAATCATTATAAATATTTGATGTAGCCCACACCTTATTTTGTAAGAATGTTAAAAGCATCTATTTATTTCAAGGGTTTGCAAGTGTAACATAGTTTTTTAAACTAAAATGAAAGTCTAATATAGTTTTCAAAAATGGTAGCTTTTGCGATTTTTCCAAGCGCTATAAAACAATTTTTACAACTTTTATTTCATTTTATAGTTTTTAGATTGAAATTCAAGTGTGTTTTTCATGATGAAAGATCAAATATTTACTTACCATAAAATAGGTCTCTGATTGGACACCTAATATCCTATCTCAGTTTTGGATAATATATACAATCTCAAATCAATCCGATACAACCTATGCAAAACAGAATTAATTCTTCAATACTCAATTGCTGCATCTTTCAACTATTGTAACTTTTTTGTCAGTATAACCTGTTTGTGTGTAACTTTTGTAAGTATATCCTCTATATTGAAATAATATTTGTTTAATGTACGGATTGTTTGTTCCAGATAGTAGAGGAGAGTGAAGAGAGGCTGTCAGATGAGCAAGTGGAAGAGCTGTTACAATTGGTGCATTCATGCGAGCTGATACCAAATGAAGCTGAGCCTGAGTGAAGACCATTAGCTAGGGCTGGATGGACATGATGCATACTAACACAAGTTGGACGAGGAGAATGTTTAGATTGTCAGCAAACTATTTCAAGTGTTCCTTAGTCTTGCACAATACACTTATTATTGCTCTAAATTTGAATAACCTACATTCCTTGGAAGTAGAGCCCAAGTAAGAAAAAAACTAGTCTTAGGAGGGGACCAGTCAAGTTTCCAAATGATTTTTCCCCTAGTATTTTTTCAGCAAGGGGGTCTAAATAAGGGCGCACACACGAGGGGGGAGGGGGGGGGGAGACCAGCGGGTCCGAGCCCTCCCCGGGCGAACATGAATTAATAAAATATTAAATAAAAAAGCAATGATTTATCAATGTTAAATCACCTTAAAGAAGTGGTTGAAAATAACCCAATGTCTCAATATCGTCTGTGTATATATAAACTCATTAAGTAATTTGTAATTTGTTCAAAGTATGAGTCTCATATGAGTGTTGGATTGGATTGAATTGTCTATTAACCTGCAACTTCTTTACTTTGGAGCCCCCTAAGAAGAATTTATGTGTCCGCCCCTGGGTATAATGGCTTTAAGCCGGGCATTTTTTAAACATTCAACTTTTCAAAAAGTTGTTTAGAGTGGGTTCCCTCATTTATATCAATTTATTTTCTGATGTTAGCCACCCACACAACCCTTTATACATATGTTGTACCCTCAATACCTTGAACCTGGGTTTCTTGCAAAATTGTTAATACTATGAAATTATTTTGTAACCACATCTCACTACGTGTGTAGGATGTATTAATACTTTCTGGCTTGGTGAGGAAAGAAACAGGAAACTAAATCACTTCTGATTTCCCTAGTATACCTTTAACTAAACTTTGGGTTGAGTGCTAATCATCACACAAATAAAAGTAGGCCCTACATATTAGAAAATGATAACTACACTTTTAAAGAATAGAAACAATGAACGAATCAAAATATGACCTGGTTTATTAATCAGCCCATTATTTTACCTTTTCAAATAATGTTTTAGCTTAAAGAAATATAATCTCAACACTGACCAGTTAAACATTCTACATGCAATTTCTAAATTTAAATTTCTGTTAAAAACTTATCACAATATATTAAAAATTAATTTAGATGAAACTCGTCTAGAAACTGAATTAAAATTACTATCATTTTCCTGACATTTTGTTTTAAATTCAATCTTTTTTCATTAATACAAGCTCAAATAACAATGTGTGGGAATGCCAGGCCTCCATCGTGGTTCGGATCCCACGTTAAAGCTGTAGGTCCTTCATTTCATCTCACGATCAACCTACCATTACACATTAGCGTGAGTGCGTATATCCCAAACAGGTAGTAAAACGCGGTGAAATAATATATAACAAGTTAGTATTTGCTTTTGCCAAACTTAAATATAAAACTCTATTTTCAATAGGAATTTAGTAATTAAAATATGCTTGATCAAAACTGAAAGAAAAATTTACTATTCGGTATTTGTTCGAAATTTTGCATTAATGGATGTAGATAAAATTATAACAACCATATTTTAACCAAAGGCAAATATTTAAAGATAGAGAAGAAGAAAATGTATGTTTAAACAAACAAAATTATAAATTTTAAACCTCATATTTTTGTTTTATTTGGTTTACGTACATTTTTGCCATGTGTTTCTAGTTTTTCCACCATATCATTCAATTTTTTATTTAATGAAATCCAATAATTTTATTTATTACATCTCAGGGCCTCTAACCATCAAGATTTTAACCCTAGTCTTTTAGTCATTAGCAGGCCAGTCTGTTGGAGCGACGCCTTTAGACCATTTGACCAACGAAGTGGGTACCATGGAATTAAAATATAAAGTATTTCAAGAATACTTTTAAGGTGAATTTGTTAAATAACTAAACAACTAATTTGGTTTTGTTTCTAAATAAATCTTCATCGTCCCAAGTTTCCGCCTCTACACATTGTCTGGCATATCCTTTTCTATTCTTGTTGATCTTTCCAAACTTCTTCCTCAGCCACACATCCCCATTCCGCTCCTTTAGCTTCCATGTCCTTCTGCGCTTGGTCCATCCATCTTTTCCGTAGTCTTCCAATAGGTCTTCTAACCCTCCTCTTTGTTTTGTAAGGCTTTCTTAGGCATTCTCTCTCTACCTCTCCATTCTCATCACATAATCTAATCACTGTCACCTTTTCTCTTCTGATTATTTTATTCCTTAACCTGTCTCTTCTTGTTACATTCTCAATGCCTTTCAGAGCCGTAATAAATAAATCTAAATAAATATGACATTAAAATTGGAAATACAAAATATCACGCAAAGATTTTTCAAGTTTTTTTATTGGACATGTGTGAACGGACCATTAAAGTATAGAATACTATGAGAATATAATTTAAAAATGTTTAAATCATATAATCATGATGAATTCTAAGAACTACAAAATATAATTTGAGCAACAAG
Organism: Timema cristinae; assembly: GCA_039000515.1. Lineage (NCBI taxonomy): Eukaryota > Metazoa > Arthropoda > Insecta > Phasmatodea > Timematidae > Timema > Timema cristinae. The sequence goes on from JBCFYV010011164.1 coordinate 46,911,525, forward strand.
GTTTGTAAAAAAAATCAGTTTAACCAATTTGAGTAAGTTATTGTGTATGAATAAGTAGAGAATAGGTGGACATGGAAATATGATTTTGCATTTCTTCACGCCCACATTTTAAAATTGATGAAAGATGGCATTATATTATTAAAAATAATTAAAATAGCCTTTCAATTACTTTGCAAGTATTTCTATAAAAAATATTTATACAATTAATCAAACTTATTGGGCAATATACATACTATGATCTTAATCAAGGTGATTAACATAAACCCGGGCACAGAAATAGCTTATTAAGAAACATATCAGAGATTTTCTCTAATTTTAAACCATTATTTTACAAAGTGTTTTACCATAACTACTACTTTTGCTATTGAAAAAAAAATCTACTATAGTAAACAAAATAACCAAAGTAATAAGAATTCTTCAGAAAACTTTCAAAGATTTCAAATATAATTTTCAGTTGATTTCGTATTTTAAGAGATATGCTTGATTTTTGGCAAAATTTATTTATTGCCAATATGTACACTATTGATGACAAGGTTTAGGTTTGGTTTATTTAACAGACTGGTTCATGACACTTGATATGATCTAACAGTAGCTGTGCTAAGGGAGCATTCAAGTATTATGTAAGCACATTTTTAAACCCCACCCCCCCCCCCCCCGTTGTAAGCAAAAAAAAGCAAATGTTTGACCCCCTTCCCTCTTCTTCTTGCTTACATAAGATTTGTTAATTTTTTAAAAAAAATTCTCAGAAATAAACTTTTTTTCATGCAATTTTGCCTATATTCTGAACAGGTGAGGCAATGATTAAAAAATATTAAAAATTGATACAATATATAAATTGCTGTTAATTATTATCATTAAGGTGTAAATTAATATTGTGAAATAATTGACAATTAACACTGGTACACAATGAATTTGAATTAATAGAACAGGTAAAATTAAAACAAGTTTGACATTATAAAAGTTTAAAATTTTAACTTACTTTTAATTGAAGATATACAACATTTTTAATGATTACATGAATATTATATTTGATAAAAAATACACCCTAAGGTCTAAACTCCATTTAATCTGATGACCAAGGTCCTTGAATCTATGTCCTCGTTTAGCCACTCACCATCTTCATTGCTGCCCGAAGTCCAAGCGGCTTGCAATGCACCCTCCCCAATGTTGCCTGGCTTTCTCTGTCTTACATAAGCATTGTTTTGACCCCACACCCCCTTGTCAGCAAAAATAAGCAAAGTGCGAACCCTCTCCCCCCTAAGGAAATTACGTAATACTTGAGCGCCCTCTAAGCTTATTCTACCACTTGTATGTTATTTATTTTATAATTTATAAGGCAGAAACAAATACACTAATAAAACAAGAAATATAACTTATTTTTTAAAAGGTATGTTGACATTGTTTGTTATGGTTTGTTAGTTCTATATTAACTCATTCCCTGGCGCATGTGTCGCTCAAAAGATCTGCATAGTCCCAGCAGCCATTTTTCTACTCTTATCTGACGACTACTTTTGCTACTCATTTTTCATTTATTACTTTATTCATGGTCATAGTATAGCATTGAACTGGTAGCCCCATCTATTAACTTCAATATAAGCATGGTGGTTCATTGATAACTTGTAATTGTAATGAAACATTGATTCGCTCCCACGCCAGGGAACATTCAGCCAAACAAAGACGTTATTTAATGCCGGCGCCAGGGTATGGGTTAGCAAGGCATGGTTGCGGTAGCCAAAATGCTACCTTCATGCTTACACAAAATCCATTATCTTTTCTCCTGTCTCCCTTGCCTGTCTCCCTCACCAGCAGGGCTATTTCTCACTGAACGGAACTAGTTGACTACGTCGCGCAGGATGATCTCGTGAGCTTCCCACATATGTGAAAGTGTCCTAGTCGGCTATTTGGCAACATGACTACATTGTCGCAAAATCTGTCGCTTATTTACGAGACTGTCTACCCCCTCGTTAACTTCCCGATTTAAATGGTCATTATTTAGGTTTGATTTTTATATATTTGATTGTTTAAGTGTTTATATTATCCAATTTAGTTAGGTAAGGGTTTATATTTTAGTGTGTTTTAGCGATTAGTAATTTTCAAGTGGAATTTTTATTTGTGTTTGCATCATAGATTTTAAAAACAGTTGTTTTAAAGTGTTAGGTTAAGACTGAGCAATAATTTAAACAACATTTGAAGTTTTAAATTGTTTCTTGTGGTCGATATTCCATAGTTTCTCATCTTAAGAAATACCGTACGCCATAAATTAAGCCCAAACCCAAATGTTATTTGCCACAATGTCCCCAGTGCCTTGCAAACAAAAAAGCAACATCAAATTAACATAGTTTTTTGTTATGTATGTGAATAAAAAAAAATGTTTATCAATGTTTTAGTTGCTATCACTTTATGTGTATTTTTACAGGTTTTTTGATATAATGTTGAAACACTGAATTTCATCTTATAAATAAAAGTGGGTAACTTAGTATAGGTAATTATTTAATTGTGCAGTAGGCCTACCTACTAGTTTCATCTTAATTTGAATTTTTCCTACAGATTTAGCTCGCATACTAGTCGCTCTAACAAATTGTAAAATTAATTATAAATCATACCATTTTCAAACATTTGATTAAGAAATGTTTATTTAGACCAACTTAAAAGGCATTCTAGGCCTAACTTACTAATGGTAATTGTACATTTTCTAGTTCAATCAACATAAAGCCATTACAAAAAAATGTACAATAATATGCCCCATTCAGTTTGTTTTATTAAAAGAAAACAAAACTAAAATATAAAAGCTTCACTTGTCCTTCCTCGTCTGTGGTAGTTCAATATCATCTGAAACAAAATGCATGATAAAAACAAACATCCTTAGATAAATGGCATTTTAATATAATAGGGTAGGCATGAATAAGATATTTAAGAGAAAATGCACCTGCATTAGCATGGAAAGAGGGTGGAAAAAATACTCTATAGGCTCATGCAGGATTCAAACCTCGATTCATAAACTGCAACAAAATCAATCAATTTGTAAAAATAACAAACAACATAGCCTAAAGTATTAATATTTACACTAAGATAGTGGTGATCCAAGCCAACTGAATATTGGAAGTGCCTAAAATTGGAGGGTTACTACACTAGATCTAATAAAAATGTGGATTACATTTTTCATAATATCTATAAATGTTTATGTGTATTTAAGTATTGAATATTCTTTTATGCACTGAGCCTTATTACCTCTCAAAGATATTGTGATATTTACACTGATGACATCAGATGATGGAAGTGAACATGAGAATAAATAAGTCCAGATTAGGGTGGTATAGCCATGCGAGAAGAATGGAGGAGAAGATACCAAAGAACACATTTATATTGAAGGAGGCCAAGAGTAGGCCAAGGTACAGTTGGCTGAATAGAATATAGAGGGGAGAGGAGACGTTGTTCTAAACAGACCCAGCCAGTGGCAGGAAACTGTTCAAGATTGTGATGATGATGATGAAAAGGGCTCATATTTATAGGTCTAACCATTAACAATAAATGAAATGTTTTTTTGGTAATCTACATTGTTAAGTTTAATTATAAGTTATTTATAACACATCCTTACCAACACTTTATGTGACTGAACTACTCAAATGATTTGAAGTAAATATTCTTATTACAAACACATTTTGATTTTCTAAGATAAACTATTGTTCTTGTACAGCTAGAATTATGTTAAAATATATTGCAAAAAAAGCCTTTTAAGGTTTAACATTAGATATGCTGCTCAATTTTACACATATTTTTATTTATTTTGGTTCAAGTCATAAAACTTTTTTTTTTATCAATTTACTGAAATCTACATTAATAGACAATATTCCCAATGTTTCAGGGTATTTTAAATTATATTTTAATAAATGATGTTTTAGTGTAACCATTGTTGGCTGTGTTTGCACTAATTTTTCCAAATAGTTATTTATTACCTTATTTCATTCCCACGAGCGATACTAGCAACGCGGCAGTTGTGCACAGCCGCCTGTTCTAACTATTTTCAACTAATACAAAGCCTACAGCAATGAATAAGGTATCAGTGAAGAGGATTTTTTTTTACCAACTTCTGACATAGCATACTTTGCGTTAAAACACTTTGTTTAAAATCCAAGTTAAAAGAAAAATATAACAATTTTTTGTATAAATTACCAAAAATAAACTCTCTTTGCTATTTTGTGTATACAGTGGAGTGGGGGGAAGGTTGAATGTGCGAAAGTTTCCCAAGGGTTCACTGGTATTATTGTAAATGTCCTATCATTCCTTTGAGAGTTTATATGTGGAGTTGTTTATTGGTGAGTTAGAGATGTTACCGTTAAAGATTATAATGTAATAATTCAAAGGATTCTACTGACATAAGAAAATATTCGAAAAATGTGTTTTAATCTTTCCTTATTTAAAAAAATTATTATTAATAATAATAATAATACTCATTCGGGTTATACACACTTATTTTATTAAATAACATAGAGAACTGTCCTGCTACCCACTTTGGTTAGAGAACGGTCTAAGGCATAAATTGGAGTTTGAATCCCATTCAGGTATACTGAGAATGATGTTTTTCTTAAAATGGTTTTCCGCTCACCCGCTATGCAACTGTGATAACTTTCTCTAAATCCAACCTTCCTCATACCTAAAATATTAGCGTAATTAGTACATATGCATATAATCTAAATGAGTAGTAAGATACATTGCCAAAAAACTTTCCTTTTTCTAGTCTAGCTGAAAGTAGATTTTGAGCCCAGTACCAACAATGTGATATTTTTAAATAAACTATCTTGTGTAATAAAACAAACCATATACTTCATCCTTGAAGTCCATTTTATTAATCTTATGTCACAACCTTGTGCTATATTAGGATGTTTACTGTGATTTGCATAACTTTGTTGGACTCACATGACTGAAAGCACTGGCTAAGTGAACTTGATGTAATGAATTAGAAAATATTGATGTGGAATGCTGACTACTCACAACAAACTGGTTCTAGATGTGGCATGGCAGTCACACTGCTAAAAATCTGTTGTGGAAATGGATCCAAGCTTTCTCTGTTCTTGCCACCAAAGCAGGTTCACTCCTTGTCAGTTTGAGTCATAAAGCCATGACAGAAAATTATTCCTTATCCTAGTCCAAATCTCATCAAGAGTACACAAATATGCACTTATAAAATTATTTTCTGGCCACATTCTCAACGTGTCCACCTTCATCCAGATGGTGATGCAAACTGCCACACACTTTCACTGAATTTTACTCCCCTTCTAACTTTCAGAAATAGCGAGAATAAAAGAAACAGAGACTCATGGACACCTGTGTTTATGACTAAATTTTCACTGTTCCCAATAGGTGACATGAGCTCACAGCTCAACAAATAACTGACCAGGAAGAACAGTCATTTGACTGCGGTAAACTCGAACTCACCTGGCCCCTGTAGCTAAACTGACCGGCTCAATGGCGGCTAGCGTAAAACGGTCACAAAAAGCCCCAAATTATGTTTGGCACATAGGATGGAAGCTCTAGACTTGAGAGCCCCGTGCTCTGCAAAAGAAAAATAATTTATAAGGTGACTGAAGTACCATATCAGCAAGCCGCTCCATTTATTCCTCAAATAGTCCTTTGACACAAACACCTCAAAGTGGATATGAAGAAAGATTGGCCTGCTCATCATCAAAGTTGGTGAGTAACGACAAGCAGGGAACCGTCCTTAAAGTATGTAAGGTTTTTTCTCGTGATTTTGGACCGCCGTTCTTCCCCCTCCTAAGGGGTTATTAGATTTTCCGTCCCCACCCCCTCTTACATAAGTAATTTTTTTTTATGATTTGGTAAATCATATTATTTTAATCGTTTTAACTATTTTTAAACATACGGATTGGTAATAAAGCGAGTGATGTGACATTTTATAATACTTTAATTGCAGTAAAATTTAGGTGTAGGAAATGAAACATTCCCAAATTTTCTGACAATTTTTTTAAAATTTAGCTCATCATTAAAATTGATTTAAAAAATTACTTAAAATGGATCTGATACTTCCCTTCCTTGACCCCCCCCCCCTCCCACCCCCTCCCAAAAAAACTTGCATAATCAACGACGGACCCTAGTGGTTGAGCTTATCATGGGATAGCATGATGATGTTCTTTGATTTGTCAAAAACTATCAAATGTAACTTGTTGATTGACTTGATACCGCGAAACATTACCCAGCCAATCTCATTAAGTGACATTATGGACATCATTTTGTTGCCCCAATTAAGCATGGTTTATTCACAAACTCGAATGGTCATTTATTGGTATTAGGTGGCAGCATCATTCTCTTAGTGTTTGATTTGACTCCTGACAATAACTTTGTTTGCCGCTGACAGTATATTCATTTTTCTTTGTATTTTGTGAAAATTAAGGCAAACATAATTATTTTTAAGGCTGTTTACCCCTTAGTTTGAAGCTCCATGTAATATAACATTGGTTGCTGCTGCTCCTCTTAACGTTCCTTTACCATCAAGATCACTGAACCTCGAAACTCCAACATCATTGTGACAACCTCCTCCTTGACCTTACTCTTCAGCATCTGAGTTTCCACTATGGAGATAGGTCCTTGTACCGTCTCCCCTATAGCTTGGTCATTAGCCTGTGTCACTCAAGTGGATTCTGTCAGAGTCTCAACATTCTCCTGTGGGGTCCTGGGGATCTGCCCCTCTAAATTCTCAGGGCTAAAATACACAGCCTGCTCCAGCCTTTTTTAAATATTCATAACTGGAATAATTTGCATCATTATGGGCCTGTTTGTGTTTCTGCAACTCCAATTCAGGGCTGTCAACATTCACCTGGATGGGCCTCTAATTCTACCTTCAACTTCTCATTGTTGGTCTGCAGTCCCTGGCTAAACAATACCACTCTCTGGGCCATGTCTCATCCTAAAGGTGAGAAGTTTGGACCCTCTGGAGAGTTGACCTAAGCCTCACTGCTAGCCCCAGATACTTAGGTGAAACCAGAATTCTCTAAGGTGTTGACTCTGGATTGACTGCCTCCATTATTCTTCAAAGCCCAAATGCCTATGTAAATAGCAACACCTTTACAATTATTAACACAACAATAGCAGAATAGTTTAAAATTGAATGACTAAATATTCATGAAAGTCACAAAATAGATATGCCTAAACACATTTCGGATCCTCTTGCAGCAAAGCCACCAATAACTTTTGGAATTGACAATAAAAATTTAAAAAAACACAAACTTGTGGACACTTTTGTTAATGGCTAATTCTTTTCAGTTTCCGATAGGTGGCAGGAGCTCACAACTTGACAAATAACTGACCGGGAATAACAGTTGACCACGGCAACCTTGGACTTGGGGCTGTATGCAAGAACTTGACTGATTGAATGATTTGCTGACACTAGTGTGGGTTTTCTTGCATCATCGTAGGTTAAAAGGTGGGAGCGATAGTGTGCTCGGGACTACACTATCTGTCCACTAAATATTCACTATATGTTCTTGCATACCACCCTTGGACTTAACCTTGCTCCTGTAGCTCATTACACAAAATGCAAATATTGATCAGACTTGGAAGTTTTTTATTTTTATAGTTTGCCCAATATGTTAAAGTGCTGTATGTAATCTCTGCATAGCATTAACTATTAAAAGATCATTCACAAAGATGTAAGGTCGCCCATGTGGATTTTCCATATAGGGGAGAATTGAAGTCTCATCATAGCACCACCCCCCCCTCGAGAGAAATTTCAGGATTTTAACCTTGTGTAAAAAAATTTTTTGTAGCTAAACATAATTCTGAACTAATTATATGAGTTTAGAGAGCCAATTTTTACAACCAACAAGTTTTATGAAAAATTAACAAAAAAATAAAATGTAATTGTAGCTAAACCCATTAAAAAGAAACATTATAATTTTCACAAGTTTATTGAACAAAACAAAATGAAAAAGCTGCTAAAGGGGGAGCGGGAGGAAATCTACATTTTATCATTTACACCTCTGTTAAATCTTATACTGAAGATTAAAAGTTGTTAATAGCAAATTGCAACCAAATCTCAAATATACAATTTTATTTTTTCATAAATAGAAAAGTAAATGTTGCAGAGTATTATGCTGAGATAAATAATTATGGTTTTGATTTAAAATCTAGTAATATATGTGATAAATCATTGAAATAAATATGGGTATAGCAAAAATATTAATTTGATAAAAAAAAACTGGTTGTTTTGAATTGATCGGTGCTTTTTGGGTCCTGATTGAGTTTTAAGAGTTCTACTTAATCCTTAGTGCTAATAGAAAAGACAAATTAGGCTTGCTCCACCGTCTGCAATATCTACCCCTGACAAATCCTTCACACTTCCTAATCCTTGCATACTCCCTTTGGTTCAACAACATCTAACACTGAATCATAAATGCTCTTTTATTTTTAAAACTCTTAATGTTTCTTTTCTTTTCACACAATGATCAATAAAATTAAACAAATGTGTGAAGGGAGGTGTGAAGAAATTTAGTGAGGATGGATTAAGTATAGAGTTGTTTTATTTGAGCTATATGCACAGTTTCTTGCCTGCTCTATAAGGGAATGAGTTGATTAGGTATGTATGTATGACCAATCCTCCAATCACTAACCCAACTGTCTGAACATATTGAATACAACAAAACTCTTCTTTTATTCATACTTTGTTCGGAAATGAATTGTTATAGATTCGAAATATGTAGAAACTGAAACAAGCTATAAGATTCCACAGCCAAAACAACTTGGGGGAACTGTTGTACAATGCGAGATTTCCTGGAATGTAGCAACCTACAGTATATCTGTAGCTTAATAATAAGATATAAAGCCTGACATACATATCAACCAAGTTGAAGTTTTGTACGTAGGCCTATATATCAAAATTCGCTGTGTTAGTGCCATCTGATATTTTTATCTCCAGATTTTACTTTTGACAATTTACAAGAATGTAGTGATTCCACGATCACTGATAAGGCATCAACCTGGCACCATGTATAGAGGGGAGGCTCCCCCCCCCCCTCAGAGTGTATACGTATAATAGACAGCCCACATCCTTTGGACACCCCTGTCTTATGCATGCACATGGTTCAACACCCAACCATTTCATCGTCATGTAGCAAAGTGTGCACCATCCTAGGCATGGGATTACTGCTCCATTAGCCTCGCTAGGCTAAAATCTTATATTATTACTTGAGAAAATCCGATAAGCCTATCAGACCTTACCCATCTCAACAAGTCTAGTTTGTCACTACTGCTAATTTTATGTACTTTTTATTTTCAGATGTAGGCCTGATTTAAAAATATTGATTCTTCTTCACTTTTAAATTTCATTATATCTTTGACTGTTTATGATATTCAGATAAATCATTTGTAAAGTCATCCAATAGAATTCAAATACAATGTTTTGCAGACAACATTTATGTTTTTCTTATTAATATTATTAGTGTTACTTAATAGTAATTATCAAAAACTAAAGCTGCTAATCACATGGCATGTAAAAGTAGCTCTAGTAATTTATTTTAGCTGTCAGATATGCCCATTCGTAAGAAACTTCAGGTATAAGTTGTGTATATGTATATTATTTTCAATTATATTTGATCAACCTAATAACATTAATTTTGTATAGAGATGATTAAATTCTAATATAAACATAAGCTAATGAACGTATTAATATTTCACACGAACTACATGGGTGAATAGCTATCTATCTAGATATCAAACAACTAAGTATGTAGCTAAACTATTCGTGTTTAAATACCTTTATTAAATCGTCGTGAAATTATATCATATATGTTTATAAATAATTTAAATACAAATTTAATACTATAAAGTATAATTAAAGAAAATAACTCTTACTAACAATCTTTATTATTTACATATTTACTTACATATTTTCGACTTGAAATATTTTCTCGAATAACAATCAGCTGAATTTGTGAAAATGGCTCTAGTGTATTGTGACGTTTCTGCTGCATATATGTTTTCTATAAAAGACTAAATATAATTTGTGAATATTTTAATTATTTAAACAGAACGATGTGATGGATTACAACAATACTTAATACATTAATAAACAAGCACAACGGCACACTTAAGTACATTACTTATTATGACCTACTGCTCATTAAAGAATTCAATTAAGTGTTGTTTGGGCCTAGCCCGAATAATTTATAGTATGATTATATAGTAAACAATCCTCTGAGTACGTGTCTCGTAGTTGGCTCTAAACGTAATTTAACTAATCGACGTTTAGAATGGAAGTGGTTGGGGATTTTGAGTACAACAATAAAGATTTGATTGGTCATGGCGCGTTCGCTGTTGTCTTCAAGGGGCGCCACAGAAAGGTAAATAGTACCTTGAACTATTGTTTGGGATAAAAGGTGCCTTTGTCCTGAAATTGAGATATTTGGTGATTAAATTTACCATTTACCAGTTAAATTAAGAGACTTTGTTTATCATAGGCCTTTTCTTTATTTATATTTTCACATTTTGTTTGGGGTTCAATTATTATCAACATTGGAATACTTTAGTTAGGAGCTTTTGATTATTTGTAAAAAAGTTGTAATAGTTAAAATAAGAATGTTAAGCCTCTTACTACTGTAATTTAGTTTTAATTATTTATAAAGAAGCTCTTTTTTGTAAACATTTAATAACAATAAACAATATCAGAACTAGATAGGCAGGTATAACCGTTCTCACACTTAGTGAGTTAAAAAGAGTGAGCAATCACTATTTAGTGGATGATATAAATCTTATAATGGGTTGATTCTAGGATCACAATCAACTTAACATTAACTGAAAGTTAACATAAAGGATCTCCTCATGTGTTTAAATGGAAGTGATCACGAGGCAGTTTACTTAATATCGACTTGCAGTTAACTTAATTTAAGAGATGTCCTGGGAGGTCTTTTACTTTAAGTGAACGTTACTTGAAGAGTATCATGTGATCTAGCCAGCCAATCATTATGCGATTGACGTCTACAGGGCTATTTAGTAATTCATTTGTTGGTATTATGACCAATGTTTACTCTTTAGCATAAGTTATAGTGATCAGACATTGAAATAAAATAATTAAACTAAATTAGGAAAGTTAAATTTATCAAAAAAGCTTAGTAATAGATATTTTTTCTATGATTGAAAACTGTAAACATTCACAGATCATCACTGTACAAATAGTAAAAATCACAGATCATACTTGAGAATGAAGATGTTTAGCTCAAGTTGTTATGTTAAGTTATATGAATCATGATCACACATTTGTTTTAAAGTTAACTTTAAGTGAACTTAACATTAAGTTAAAGTCAAGTTGATCCTGATCCTGGCATAAGTAAGATCATTGTAAATTTTAAAAGTAGGCTAGCGAATAAGGAACGTTTACACTTGCTTTAAAGGAACTAGGCCTATAGTTTAAAAAAAAAACACACACACACAATAATAATAATTACCTTGCAGCAATATTGCTTAAACATAACTTAAGACATCAAAAAAATCAGCCATCAAAAAATATTTTTATTGTTTGTAAAATAATTGATTAATTTCATATAGTACTAAAATGTCTCTCAGATTCAAACTGGATATATTTTTACAAAAAACAAACAAACTAGGCTTATCACATAACTAGGACACAAAAAAATTTGAGCCATTAAAATATTTGGATTGGATGGTCAAATCTAATTTTGAAGACTATTAAAATGTCTCAATCAGATTCACGGCCTTTTGGTTACTAATTCTTTCCACAAGATACACCGATGACAACTTGCATGGAAATAAAGTCTCTAAATGTATTAGGTCCCCAATCAATTTTTTCCCAATGAATTTTGATAGACTTGGAAGGTTAGGTTAAGCTTGGTTGATTAATTTAATTTAGGCCTATATCTATTCAAATTGAGTTTGCTATGGAAAAAAAAAAGCAAGATGTTCAAGGCTTTAGACTTCTGTGTCTCGCAAATAGGTGTTTCAGGCAAATATGTTCTAAATTATTAATTACCATAACGAGTTTTAGTGGATAAACGTCTGACCTTTTTGTGTGTCTAATATTACACTGTTAACTGTATATAATAAAAAAAACATTCCTTTTTTAAAAGAAAATATAAACATTGTTAACTCAAAGTAGCTATGTTTACAGTCCTGTCATTTTTAATGTGCTTACAAGGTTAATTTCACATTTTTAAGGTCAGATGAAGTGTATTGTCTTTTGTTATTTTATGTTAACTTAATCCATTAAATCTCTGTGTCTAGTACTAAGCCTAAATCCCGTTACATCAAATTTTTGATTATATCTAAAATATTCCCAAGACTAGATCGTGCCACATTCATAAAATTTTCACATATTATATTTAATGCTAATTTTATTTGTAACTTATCTAAAGCATTCCATTTGTGGGGTTGGATTGGGCTGAATCCAGGAAAATTGTATAGGCCTACTAGTTTCGATTGTGATTTTACAATAATAAACCATATTTTCTCAAAAAGAAAAAAATGTTATTACTCAAATCATGTAAAAAAAGAGTAGGGCTACTGGTTCACATTCTATAACAAGTGGAGATGGGATTTTAGAATCCCTGAATCCATAATGCATTCAATTATTATGGTCAGACTCCAGGCCATTAATACACCACTCTACTGTTCACATATATGACTCTTATGAAAGAATGAATTATTATTAATTACATAAATTGTTATGATTAAATATTAGAATATTCTAGTATCCATAGCAATTTAAGAATTAATGTACAATGTTCTCTAAGTTTTGGATTCAAGATTTGGGATACAATTATAAAAACAAGATTCAGATTTGTAAAATATGTAGTAGATTCAACTCATCTCTAGTAAGTTAGTTAGCCTATTCAAAAAAATAGAATACAACAAAAGAGAGTGCAGAAATGTCTCACCATTTTATGGGTGTGCTTTACAAGTATTCTTTGATGTGTTACAACAGAGTGAATTTTTATTTGTGGCAGGGCTGTAGTGTCCAAGTCGGAAGCATTTTTGTGTGGAGTCAAGCTAGAGTCAGTAAAAATGTAGGCCTACCGGCTCTGACTTTGGCTTTAACGTAAAAACTTATAAAATTATCGGCCATAGAATATATATGGTAAATATATAATTGCATTTTTATGCTCTTTATTCTTTAGAATCAATATTAAAATTTGTATTTACAAATTTATTAACACGTAAATACACAATGCCAAAGAAGCTTCCCATGAAGGTGTATGTATTAGAGCATTTTACTGCAGTACATTTGTTATTACCATTTAATATATCTAAACACTTTATGAAGGAGTCTTGAGTCAGATAGTAAAAAAACAAAGGAGTTGGGGTTGAAGGCTTGGTCAACCGACACCACAGCCCTGATTTGTATATTTCCTTTTCATTGAAAGATTGTACCACTTAATGTTTGGGAAACTTAGCAAGAATAGTAAGCAATCAAATTACGGTTCAAGCTACATGCAGGCACGTACCGGTATCAAGGATCAATAGTGGAGGTCTAAGGCACTCAATCATACCTCTGAAAATGTAGACATGTACTGATATTATAAGTACTTCTTTTTTTAGGAGAGGGCGGAGGGGGGATAATATTAACAAATGTGGGGAGGGGGACTAAAGCACTCATATACACCTTTACCATTGTTTAAAAAAAGCTGCTCTTTAGATACTAAATGAATAAGCCCACACATTATGATGCTTTATGTCAAGAGGTTAAGAAAATAATAAACTACAGTGCTATGGCAGAGACAATTATATTTATAGATTCTTATAAATTCACTTAGACTGTAAGCTTTTACTTTTAAGTATGTTATGTGTATCAAGTATCCGGAGCAAATGAATCACATACATTATTATTACCATTGTTAACAACTGGCTATTTGTGTTTTTCTTTTCAGAACCCAAGTTTTGTTGTTGCTATCAAAAGTATAACCAAGAAGAACTTGGCCAAGTCGCAGAACTTGTTAGGGAAGGAAATAAAAATATTGAAGGTGAGTTGAATACTTTTAGTGTCAAACTTGTAAATGGGAACTCGTGCTATTCCTGACACAAAACACAGGTTCTCCCTCAAGTCTCTGGTGTTAGTTATGTACGGGGCTTGACTGGTTAGCCTGTGACAACTCCAAAAATAACATTTATTGACATTTTATTGTTATATCAAATAGAGGTACTCAAGGTTTCAGTACACACTTTTCTCTCATCAGGCATTAATAAACTGGGTTCCAACCTAATCTAATCTGGTGTGCTGGTGACAAGGTCAGGGGTCTAAATCCCGGTAGGGCACTCAGTAAGGGGTGTTTCCTTAATAGTTGTCTACTATCCCTCTGGGCAAATGTGGGTTCATTTACTCTAAATTCTACCATCCTTATCTTTTACTCCTCATAAGTGTGATTAAATGTGGATAACCTAGACTGGACTGGTGGGAAGTAAATTGAGTGGAATGAATGAATGTCAGAAAAAATGTCCTAATGAGTAAAATAAAACCCTCTTTGGTGGCCACATGGTCTAAAGTGCTACTCTCGCAGTAGACTAGACTACCAGTGACAGGGAGATAGAAGCTTAAATCTCAGTCGGGTGTATTGAGGGTGTTTTTTCTAAAATGGTTTTTCAATGTCTCTCCACGCAAATGAGGTAAGCATCTTATATATATTTTTTTTTTCCTAAAGTTTTTACCTATTACTTGGTGGCTAGAGGCTGGTGAATGATGGGATTTAATTAAAAATAAGAAAATGTCGAGGAATTTAAATGTGTGATTGAAAAAATATTTTTCATAATATCAATTTTCAACAAGAGAAATAGATTTGGTGACTCGCAGGTTAACAAAATGCATTTCCTCTAGGGCATCTTACAGCTAAGGAACATTACCATATATCCATTCGCCAAACCATATGGTCTGCAAGACCATAATTATGTTGATTTGTTACTACTTTTGGCAGTCAGAACATCCCCACTAACAATTGTTTTAGATTCAGGGTTCTAAAATTATATTATTTATCATAACATTTTTTCAAAACAATACATAGGTATAACACACATTATGTGTTTTATTATCACATACAAATTAACTTTCAGACATAATCAGCAATTTCAAGACGTCTCATTTACATAAAGTACAAGCTATGAATGAATTATACATGAAGGCTATAAATAAATCCATGTTAGAACAAACACCTAAAGTATCATACACAGTGAGGCCAACTGACCTGTAAAATCAATCGTCAGCTAAGTTAGGCGCTACTATACAACATATTAAACATGCCTCTTTTTCTTCTTCTTTTTTTTAAATACAGAATCATAAGTCAAGGCGTTTTGGTGGGTAGACAATTCTACCAGACTTTGTAACAATATTAGGCAGACTGGTTCCTAGAAGCATATTATTCGTTTCTGAATTAGGAGACTGAGAAGTTGAGGCTATTATGTCTTCTGGTTTGTTATTAGGATAGGATGGTGGTGTTACCTTTAATCCTTCAAGCTCACCCATATCATCACCAAAGCTCCTCACCCTATCATGATCTTCACAGGAAATGTCATTACCAGAGTGCCGAGGCCTATTATGAAGTGAATTTCGTCTATAAAGTTTTCCTTTTATACACACCAGATATGATCTGTTTTTCAATATCTTAACCACACCGCCCTCTTCCCAAAATCGGAGTTTGTTGTTCCAAATAAAGACATTCTGCTCAGGGTTAAAAAAATTGCTCATGGAATCGAGCAGTTTTGTCATAATGTAAAGATTGCCCTACTTTCGCAGTCACTGCATCATCAATAATAATTTCTGCCTTCAAGAGGCAATCCTGTACAGGCAGTTTAGAATTGAGGGTGTGACTTTGAAGAAGCTGAGCAGGTGAGTATGGGAGCCCTGCCACTGGGCTATTTCTATAATCCAGAAGGAAAAGTGGAAAGTCTCCACGGTCATATTGCACCTTTTTTTTAACATCAATTTGACAATTCCAACCGCTTTCTCAGCCAAACCATTGCTGTGGAGATAGTGAGGACTGGAGATTACTAATTCAATATTCCATGATTGAGCAAATACTTTGAATTCATATGAGTCAAAAGGTTAGTTGTCAGACATGAATTGTTTGGGAATCCTAAAATGTACAAAGATTGGTTTGAGCTTACTTATAGCAATGGAAGCAGACTTACTCAGGACCTTCTCACCCCCAATCCACCGCGATTGGTAGTCCACAATAACTAGATAGCTATCGCCATTATAAACTGCATAATCAGCAGCAACTTTAACAAAGGGAAAATCCAGGATGTCATGAGGTTGCGGCGGGTCCTTTATTTTAGACCGTTGAAATTGATTGCATGTTGGGCACACAAGTATAGCATTTTTCAAATCAGAATTATATTCCTGGCTCGACGCTTGCGCCTTGACTTTTTCAAAACTCAGGTGAGTTGCATGAAGGATCTCAAGGTTGAAGCGCCCCAGTTTAGATGGAATTAATAGACGCTCATCATAGTCAAGAAGCTCATCATGGACTGTGATGTCTCATCTGAGGAAAAAATAGTGATTCAGCTCTGAGCAATCCGATGACAATGACTTAGACCAACTTTTAATGCAGTTATTAAAGACTTTGCTCAAAACAGAGTCCACAACTGTATTTTCCTTGTACTTTGCAAGTAAAGATGGTTCATCATCGGAGGTTGTCACTATAACAGGTACTGTATGAGCAATCTATCTGTTTTATGTAGTTAAGATTAACAAAAAAAAAGTTATTTAATTCCGGAGGACCCGTTTTAGGTACACTAAAACAGAGACGGGAGTTGAACGTTGGTTTAGAAAAAAGATGTACTATGTAGAGCCTACTTTTGAGGGGTGTCTTTGACTGAAGATCTGGGAATACCTGGGAGCGATGGTCTTGATCCGAGGATGGTCTTCTTAATAATATTAATCTGCGAGAGCAGCTCCCCTAAACACTCACGTTTTATAAGTACATATTATATTAAATAAAAACACACAGAGAGAACAGTATTAACCTATTATATATGAATAGTCTTGCACTAAAATCACTTTGCATGGAGTTTTTTATGAGTTCATTTTCAAATGAAACATAGCCAGTGAAGTTCACTGAGATGTGATAAAGATTGGATTTCAACACACACTGTTTTTAGAGTGGTACACGACAGGTGTAAGAGGGTTTACTTGGGAGTTGGAAGAGGGTAGAGGGGTGGCGAATTCGAGAAATCTGCAGGCACGCAGAGTTGAGTGAGGGGGAATAGGGGTGTAAATAACCAAGTGAAACTAGGCGAATAATGGAATATTCAACATGTACTATGTCGTACATACTTTCATCTACAGATGAAGGAATATTTTTACATTTTTGCGATAATAAATCTGCTATATGCATGTATTTGCCTGCTAAATATTTGAGTGTGATTGAATAGGGCAATAATTTCAGCCTAAGGCAGTGGAGGCGATTATTGGTAATTTTTCAATGGCTTTTACAATGATGGAGGTGAGTGGCTGATGATCTGAATGAACAGTTACGGCTTCATGACCATACACAAAGTTATGGAACCTTTTGAATGTAAATGAGACAGCAATTAACTCTTTTTCCACCTGAGCATAATTTTGCCCAGTGGTGGTAAGCGATCGTGAAGCATATAAAATGGGCTTGCCATCCTGCATTAAAGTGGCACCAAGGGCATATTGACTACTGTCAGCATGTATGTTGATGGGTTTGGAAGGGGTCAAAAGGAGTCAACAAGGCATGTTGTGCTATAAACTTTTTCAAACGCTCTAACTGATTACTGTGGGAGGAATTCCAAGACCACCCGGAATCTTTTTTCAGAAGTTCATGGAATGGGGTGCAAATATTTGATAGGTGGGGCACAAATGGTCTTAGGTAGTTGACTGTTCCCAAAATACGCTGCAAATCCTTCTTTGGAGCAGGTACTTCTATGTCCTGAATAGCCTGAACCCTAGTATCATCAGGACGAATTCCATCCATATCAAATTCCAAACCCAAAAATTTAACTTTATCCACAAAGAATTGAACTTTTTCTTGATTGAATACTATGTTGTTTTCACGAGCAGCTTGAATAACCTCTTTAACTTGGATTGACAAAGTATGACTCATTTATCCCAAATGTTTGCTAGCCATGATGGTGCAATTGTTTGGTTCTAAAATAATTAAGATAATGATATACATTTTTTTGTTAATAAGTACATGATGTGAGCTCCAATAACTATTTATCATCTTGTAGCTGTAACAGCACATTACTATATTGTGCTTTATCCTCGCTTCTCTATTTATATATTAAATAATGATTGTGTTAAACCATCTAGCAGATTCTATAATTTTAACCGATTTCCACCAAGCCAATTCTTACCAAACAAATATGAGGGAAAGGGCACACTCACTGGCTGTTGATAGAATCAGAACAATCGGGATATAGATATTACTGATAGAATGCAGATGTTCAATGGCTGTTCTTTTTGTCTTTCGGTTATATCTCGTCAATGGGATCTATGATCACACAAGTTTGCCAAGTAATGTACAGGACCTAATGCCATATTTTTACGTTTTACAAAATATGTCTGTACAATGTGTTGTTGATCTTTTAGGTCATTTTCTAACTTACACCATACTTAAACAGCAACAGAAATTGTGGCATGTTCTCGTTGGACTCTGTCTAGTGCCACACATACAATAGGAGTCATCTGATAAAATCCAAGGCATTAAATGATAATATGAACATCATTTACTATTTTAAATACCGGCATGTCCTTGTCAATATCATCCTTGTGATTTTGGCATACCTGAACTGTTGTCAAGGAATGACTTAATGGAAACACTCCTGAATTCCATCTAACCTCTAAAGGCATCACAAGTTTTTTTTTTTTTTACCTTTGGCTGCTTTGTACCAAGCACTTCATATATGTTTGTTTCAAATGTATTTTATTACCTTAGTAATATTGTCCCTAACCACTGGAATTTTAACATCTTCTGCCAAAATATTTAAAAAATGAGCGGAACAAACATACTGAGTTATGTCAACATCATCTCTTGTTTCTAGCTGTCCGCACATTTTGGTAATATTTCCAATGTGGCCTGTCACAAAACTTTTTACTTTTACTCCAAATTAGCTTAAATAATTTTTAATGGATTTAATTGTGCAATCTCTCAAATACTCTGCTGCGTGTGAATGGCCTGAAGTATCACCAGTTTCAACTAAAACAGACTCTCCATACTGAGTCATTACTGAACAACATACAAGAGGCTCATTATGGTTGTTTGACCATACATCTAATGATATTGATATAGTTTGTCCCTGCATTCAACCAAAACAGAATCATTCATACACACTGTTGAGTTTTCTTTTTCCAAGTAGGTATGGTGATGGTAGTTCATAACCTGGTCTCATAAGCCTACACATTTTCACAAATTCTTCATGAGAAGCATGATTAAATGGAGTGTTTGTAGAAAAAAAAAATTGACAATTTGTTAACTGATGTGATCAGCATAGTTCTTTGGTTACAACTACATCCAAATCGTTGGAAAACTTTCATCATCGACTTAGCTATACATTTTTTCTTTACTGGAACAATAGATTCAGCCGTAAAATAAAGGAGGACTACTTTAATACACAATTTTTCCTTTGTGCTTTCTCTAACAAAGATTCATACAAATTTCAACAAAAAAACAAAACACATCTTTGAAAATATCCCAAGGGGCTTAAAACAACATGTAGGCCTATATATAAAATAAGCAAAGGCTTCATACTCGGTTAATTTGCCCTTTTAGTTGTAGGAGTCTCACTTGTAGAGGGCTTTGATTGGGTATCTTGGCTTTGGGAATTACTCTCATCTACAATTTTAACCTCACCATCAGAAGAGGCAACTGTACACTTTTTTGCTCTATTAGCCTCTTAGGTATTCCTTGCATTTCCTTCCTACACTTTTCGCAAGTAGCCTATGCTTATTGTTATTAGTACAATCAAAGTTCTGCCAAATTGGATTCTTGTGCTTAGGCATGTTGGAATTGAAAAGCTTTAGCAACAGCACTCTACACAACTTTAGTGACAACATTTTGCTTAAGACAACCCGGTGTAACCAAACTGTTAATGATATGAGCAGCTCTCACTTGCTGCACTGCTGTTTATTATCTGTGTAGGGGAAACCTTCTTCCCCTGAAGGCCCGAACTGAATTAATAAAGGAGAATCTCCTTGCTGGCTGCATAAGTTAAAGGGTTATTCCCAAGCTGGTTGCACTGCTTTCATTCAGAGGGAAATTACCAAATTGAGTTTAAAATATGGTTGGGTTAAATATAAAAATATCTTTAAAAATATTGTAAGTACTTTTGATAGATAAATATTGTAATATATATATATCAACAGATAAATATCAGGGTATATATTATACTATATCATAATGTATATCTCTTGATATATATCCTCAAACTCTGTTTGATTTAACTGTTTTTACACTATTGAAACACAAACTTATGAAAATAGCCGATTTAATGTTTCTTTTTTGTGAAAAGGGTGTTCACTTAAAAATGATTTTCAAACAAGAGCTTCTAAAATGCAGTGTGCTCTTCTGAAATCATGATGACGGACCAGCTGAAACAAGGATGGTTGATGATGTCATACAAACTTTCAAGGCGGTTATGTTCTTACGCTGTTGACAAAATAAAAAGTTTCATTTTGAAACTAATATTTTATATGTTTCTCTCTTAGTTATAAGAACTTTTTTAGTTTGAGGGCCCAATTATAACAATATACAAGTGTGAATATAATTACCATACTTTTTGATTAATTATTTCATGTACTTTAATATTTCTGTTTTTTTTTATTTAGCATTGCGTCTTACTACCCATTTGGGTTATACGATTAAGAACTAATTACGATAATGAGTTAGGAATTGTAAAGGTTTAATTTAGAGGAAGTGAACCCACATTTGCATAGAGGGAGAGTGGAAAACAATTTAAGAAGAATTAAAACAATTCACCCGACTGAGATTCGAACCTCGATCTACCCATCCTCGCAGTTTAGCTCAACATGAATCTAGCACCTTAGCCAACTAAGTCACCGGGTTGGGAAACATCCCTTGTTGTCACAACCACAAAACAAAGAACATAATAGTTTTATTAATATATTTTGTTTTGTAAATAAGTAATTATGCATAGTAATCATTAGGGAAGTATTATTAGACTTGTTTGATAACACTTTTTATTGATAATATAGTGTTAGTAAGCAAATAATAATTTCAAACAGGTTAACATTAGTCACTTTCAGTCAATGTTTGCAATAAAGACCCTTCTGCTTGCTGTCAGATAGTAACCTTCCAATCTTGGATGCCCTCTGTATGGTATATGGCATTACAGCATGATTGATTTTTTAATATCATAGTTACTCAGTACTGAAATAATACCTAAAATATTTAATAACACTCGGAAAAAAATAATAAAAATGTTGATGTTATAATCAGATTTGTTTAAAATGTGTGATCAATGTAATAAATGGAAAAAAATTGACATTCACAAAAAAAAATATTGTAAAATGGTAACTCAGGGAAATTTTAAAAATGGTATCTGAAAAACCCAAAAAGTTCAGGTAGTCTTTGTTCACTGATGTGATGTGTGTGATTCACACACTAATGTAATCAAACAGAAGTAATCAGACGACTGATAATGACAGGGTCTGGTGTCATTACTCAGTGTCTCAGCTTCTGTCAACACTAATATCACTGTTATTATCTAGATAATAACATATCTACAGTAGAACATATGACCTCTTAGAAAATGTCATCACATTATGTTGATCAACATTGATAACATGTTAGTATATTTTTAGTGTTATTTATAGGTATTGTTATCAAAAGTGACAACTGAAGATCACATGACTTGACATATGAATATGTGAAATTAGTTTCAAATAGAGCCCTTATTACTATTCTTATTCAAGCTCTATATCCATAACTTTTGTACATTAATAGAGTTGAAATGCTCGTATGAGTGAATTGTGACACAGTAACACGTGTCATATCACATAATTTGGTTCATTTGCCCCATATAGTTATGTAACATCATTATGTTTGCTAATTTAGTTCTTGTATCACACATCTTATCTAAATCACTAATGGGTCTTTGTATTGTGTCTTGGTTCTGACTCCTGAAACAGCTGCAAAATTTATCAATGATTGATTTGGCAACAGTAATAAAATTAACAGCACTGAGACTAAGCCCTGTGCTAGTTCTAGTTTTAAGTTAGTTTGTAAGTCATTTAGTGATAAATCATAATCAAAAGTTCACATCTTTTATCTTTTATAAAAATATTATTTTTTGAAATGTTTCCTCTCCCCTTTTTAGGGCTGTGTGTGATGTATGGCATTGTAATAAAACTATTAATTTTTCACTTTAAAAATATCAAATAGGTTTAGCTCATACATAAATTTGAGTCAGACCTTACTATATTTGATAATATAAATAAGAATATTACATAACTTCAACTCAAAACTTCTCCGTCTCTTCCACTATCAGTTGTACAATATCTAATGTCCCCAGTTCCTTATGACATGTGATATATGAGGTGTATATTGTTCCAGGAACTAACAGAACTACATCATGACAATGTGGTGGCACTACTGGACTGTAAGGTAAGGACACTATTTAATAGTTAATAATTTGTTGGTGACCTGGCGGTCTAGGGGTAAGGTGTTGGACTTCTGTGCTGGGGTCCGGGGTTCAATCCTCGGTCCCGTCACAAATTTATCTGATTACCAAACCCTTCCTTCACCTCTGACAAGACATCTTGTGAATGTGGGGAATGCCAGACCTCCACCGTGGTTCGGATTCCACGTTAAACTGTAGGTCCTTCATTTCATCTCACAATCACCCTACCATTACACATGAGCGTAAGTGCGTACAACCCGAACGGGTAGTAAGACGCAGTGCTAATAATAATAATAATAATAATATAATAATAATAATAAAATCTATTAATTGAATAGATACAACTCAAAACAGACAGTTATATTAATATATGTTTATGATCATAAATGTATAGAGCTGTACTTATTCTCAATATATTGTACTTAGCTCTTTTTATCTTACTTAAGCAATTACCCTTGGATTAATTCCTTACTCAAACACATATATAATTACAAAAGAGTGTTTATTTGGAAAGTCTCATGGAATTAAGAAACTTATATTTATTAACAAATTGTAGATTTTAACTTCCAGGACTAGTAAAGCAGGATTACTATGTAATTAATTACACTCTCAAGTGTGTGCGGTATAATTACAATTGTGACTGGTATCTTGTTTCAGGAAACCTCCCACAATGTTTACCTGGTCATGGAGGTAAGTTTGATCACATCAATACTGTAACACAACTCAAACATTCTTCACTAGGATGAAATACTGGTTTCAATAACATCTGGTCCTCTAGGCCAAAGAACAGTGTCCATAGATCTTATAATACAAAATATAAACATAGGAACACCAAATAAATATATCTCATCATAAGCATTATGAACTGTGTCCAGATCAATTTAGTAAACTTCCTTAATCTACATCCATCCTTCCACTAATCTTATTCTAGTTCATTTTTCCCCCCTGCTTGCACACTTGCTGTCTTTAATTTCTTTCATTCTCTTCCTTGTGATCTTTTGCCTCCAAACTTCAACTCCTTCACTGACCTAAGGATTATTTCCTTTTCCATTATTATTATTACATATTATACCAGCTTAGTATTGCCTCCTTTGCTAACTAATGCCCCTGTATCCCATATATTGTCCTAACAGCTTCATTTTTAATCCTGTTTCTCCTGGTGACACCTAGCATGCTCCTCATAAACCTAATTCCTCATGATGTCAACCTTCCTTACCTTCCTTACCTTCTCAGGGGTACTTCCCTTTTCCATAGCAGGTCTCTTACACACCTGCAGGACACTTAACACTGTTGCCCACTTTTCATTAGATCTTCTCTGCTACCACCTCTTGCCTCAATCACACTTCCAAGATAATATACACTCTTTACTATTTTCAAATCTACTCGATCCAGTTTTAAATATTTTATTTATCTCATCCTCTTCCTAATAATCACTATCACTTCATTCTTGGCTGTGATTTATTTCATTGCACCCACTTTAACTTCTTCATTTCATTCCTCTAGATGTTCCTTTACTTCCTCTTACCCTCGCACCATTAATTCAGCCCCAAACATCATCACTTTCATCTTAATTATCTATTGGAAAAAATAAATACTATTTTCACTTTTATTTTTCTAGAGTTTTTATAGTTTACAAGTACACACACAAATCAATGTTTGCTTCAAACAGACAGAAACAACAAATCTTAAATCCCAGCAGAACTAAAAGGATACCTAATGCGGCTCAAAATTGTGGAAATATTCCTCCTGAAGGAGTCTGGATCATTGGTGCTGACTGAGCTGGATTTCAAGTGTTGGTGGTGATCATTGATAAGAAGGATGAGGTTCTAATCCTGACCATGATCACTTGGGATGGTTATCCACTTCAATTTTGTTCTCCCATCCTCCACAATAATGAAAGTGCACTTCCTTTAAACTACCCTCACCCCTGTCCCTTATTTTTAGTAGCTAATATCATTTTTGTTAATTAGGATACACAAAGTTTGAACAAGTAGAAAACCAGTTTTTTTTTCATTATCAGCTGGCCTTTTTATAATCACATTCCCTCAAACAAATTAAATTAAAAAACTACCAAAACAATTTACTTGTTCCATTAAATATGCTTCTCAATCATATATTTATGTTATTTTGTTGTAGTATTGTAATGGAGGGGATCTGGCTGATTATCTTGCAGGTAAGATTTGTAATTTACAAAAGCATTGAGAATGCATAAATGAATTATTTTCTTTAAATACCTCTATTGATTTATTTAGAGTCGTAAAAAATAGGGCAATATGTGAGAATGGCATGAAATAAGGTGTAATTGACCAAATAGACTCATGATTTTGAACTAAAATTTTCACTATCTTAGACACTTTTAGCTTTGTAATTTGACTTTAGATTTGATATGACATCACCACAACAATTTAATTTTATCTGTACATTTAATTTTAATGACTCTTTTTTTAGCCCTACAATTCTTATTCGTTTTCAACACTAGTATGATGATGTAATAATAATCTAGAATTATATTCCCAATTGTAGTGAACTGTTAATTGTGAACATTTATCAAGAACTTTATTTCAAGTGTGATGCTTATTTCCTAAGCAAAACCCAAGTTTCAATTTATGTTATTAAAGTTTTCTATTACCCACCTCGGTGGTGTAGTTAGCTAACACGCAGGTATCGTGTTGAGCAAAACTGCCGAGAACAGGGAGATCGAGGTTTGAATCTCGGTCGGATGAACTGGGGGTGGTTTTTCCTAAATGGTTTTCCCTAAATGGTTTTCCTAAATGGTTTCCACCCTCCCTCCACACAAATGCAGGTTCACTTCTTCTAAATTCAACCTTACCTATTCCTAAACCATTAGCATAATTAGTACTTAAGCGTATAATCCAAATGGTAGTAAGACATGGTGCTTTTAAAAAACAAGTTTATATTATTTTCATTTTTAATAAACTTATATTTTTTTAGAAACTCGAGGATATAAATATAAATTAAAGTTTTGAAAGAAAACATTAGATTTAAAATTAAGAAAAATAGTATTTTGATCTTTAATATATGTGCAAATATACCAAAATAATTTTATTAATGTGCATCTTTTTTTGTAAGTGTGCATGAAGTGAACTATTTGTTACAGTGAAGGGCACTTTGAGTGAAGGTACGATCAGGCTGTTCCTAACCCAGCTAGGTGAGTTGATTGTCTCGTTCACCATCACTACTATACAATACACAATATTGTCACCACACACCTGGGTAGTGGGTAATATCAAGGACAGGATTCTTATTGATTTTGGTCAAGAAGGACTTTTAAAATACTGATAAGAACTTTACAAGTTTGCATTGTATACAAAAATGGTTATCCATGGTTATATATCTTAAATTAAAACAATTTTTATAAACCAGATTTAAAATTTAACACCATTTCAAACCTTTTTAATAGCCATATACTAAGGTCCGTACAAATTTGAACTGTCATGCAAAATTCAGGATTATTGGGGAATATTTAAACAAAAGTTGTGTGGCCATCAAAGTTTATAACTAAATTCATATGCAATTAGAAAATCCAAATCTAAATGTTTGAAATATTTTATTTGGATTCAAAATTTCAATCAAAATATATCTTGGGCTTAATGAGCTAAATTTGAAATTTGTTTCTAAAAGTTAAAATTAAATTAAGTATAAAATGACAACCTGGATATAGGAGTCAAACCAGAAATATTTGATTTTGGGAGCAAATGCTCTACCACTGATCCATCCTGGTTGATCTCATATCCAGGACACTTTTGACTAGTTGTATTGTCACATCTTTGAATAATTTATCATTTTATTGAAACTGACATCACCTCAATATTAAGATGTTATTAATAATTTCATAGAATTTCAAATAAATGATGTGTCCATATTTACATTTTATTTTAACAGATCAACTCACATTATTTGACTTGAGCATAGAAACTTGCAAATTATATTATAATGAGCCAGCAGAAGTGATTGAACTCTTTGCCCTCCTTGCCACACATTGACACTAAACTGTTGGAGGGCCAAGCATCACCCCCATGATAATCTTATTCTCGACCCTTTCTGTTAGGTTTTCATGTCCTGACTTTTCACTATTGGTTTCCTTGGTAAACTTGGGTTTGTTCTCTAATAGTTTGTGTGGATGAAATTTTGATGAGCTAACACTTAGATTAATTGCTTTCTTGGGAGATGGGTTTTAAGGACTGTCCCTCATTCCATAAAATTTAAAGCTCTGCTAAGCGCTATTTATTAGGACTAAGATAGTGATGACTAAAAGTACTGATATTTGGAAAGGTAATATATTGATTAAATTGGTTGGGGAGTATGAAACTATTTCCCCTTTGTACAAAATAAGGGTTAGATTGCTTTGCACCAATTATCGCATTGTACCAATATATCTCACTAACACGTTAGACACACTAAAGTTGAAACCTGGGCTAGTTTGTGCCCTGCAATACAAACTGTCACACTACATCTAACGTCACAGACTTTGGCTGATGGACAACCAAGAAATGACCTCGCTCCCTGGCTATGATCATGCGATCAATTTGCTCTTGAGTCAGCAATTTCCATTGACTCATACATATCTCACGGCTAAATAGCTTCTAGAATCTGCTGCTTGGTTGCTTAGTAGACAGATGATTTAATGTTTTCTTCTTCAGTTCCAGTGATTTTAAACTAAGTTGAACAGAGTTTAAACTTTGTGCACTCTAGTTTAATAATATCTAGACTTTCACAATATTATTATATTGATTATTTTGATATGGTTTGTATGACCTATGTGTTCTGTCTCACGACAGATCCATTCCTTTTGACATTGAACTTGGACCGCCAATGCACCTTCTTCTCCCTAAGCTTCTCTTTCCCTCAACCTTTCCCTCTATTATGTCATGCAGAAGACTGTTCTTCCTAAGGATCTGTCCTATCTAGTTTGCTTTGCACCGAATGATCACATTCAAAATGGTTCTCTTCTCACCCACTTTTTCTAGGACTTATTAATTTGTCACTGTGTGTATCCATCTGATTTTCTCGAGTCTTCCCCAGGACCACATTTCATAGCTCTCAAAGTATTTCTTTTCCATCTTCCTAAGATTCCAAATTTCTGCTCCATACAGTGTGATGCTCCGATTAAAGCATTTCAACAGTTTCTTCTTCAGTTCCAAACTCATCTTGCTGGTCAGCAACAACCTCTTCTTGTTGAAAGCTTCTTTGGCCATGATGATCCTCAACCTGATTTCCTTGGTGCAATAGGCATCCTTTGTCATCAGACTTTCCAGCTACTTCTCTACTAGACTATGTTTTCCAAATCCTGATTTACAACTTTGATTTTCAGCGGCTCTTCATTTTTTTAAATCGCCATCACTTCTGACCTCTCAATGATGATATTTAAAATATATATAAAACTAAACCAAATCTATACTTTTTGGATTTGATTAAAAAAAATCACATGATTCAGTCAGAAAATTTCCATGGCATAGTAATTTGATTCAGAGTAATTTTAAATTAATAAGTAAATATTCAAATTTGATCCAAAATTATAAATATGGAATTTACAAACTTAATGTTTTCTTAAGAGATGAAAACTAAAAATAATATTCTTGACATGGTTAATGTTTCTTATTCCAAGTTACACTCCTGATTAGTATGAGTATTGTTATTCTAGCGGGCGCTATGAGGGCGCTGTATGCTAAAGGAATAGTTCATCGAGACCTGAAGCCACAAAACATTCTTCTGAGCCACTCTGGAGGCAAGGCATGTCCACAACCCCACGAGATTACTCTCAAGATAGGTCAGTACCTCCTGTTTTCTTTTGTTTTGCATCCTGGGTTGTTGTGCATTACTAGATGTCGTCCATACAGTTGCATACAATCTAGAACTGTGAAGCTCTAGATACTAGTAATATTCTATTTTCTTAAAAGCTATATTTGGTACCACTGGTTTCTACAACATATGATGGATATTCATGTATGTCAACATTACAGATTTTATGTTTGTTTCTTAAACTGATTTTACATATTTTAAACATAGTTTGTAGTCTTTCTTTTCTAAGTAATCATTTTGAAATGTTTAATTTAACTAAAATAGACATGCATTTTTTATACACCTTGGAAGTAACATAATTTTCAGCTTTAAGTGTAATTGTGACAGTTGGACACATTTCAGACCTAGGGATATAGATAATTATTTAGTAGTAACTGTCAGATGCTACCTTTATTAAAATAATGTCCTGTGACTCAGTCACTCAGTCTGTGGTCCTTAGAACTGTGTATGCTTGTTCCAGCGGACTTTGGTTTTGCGAGATTCTTGCAGGATGGAGTGATGGCCGCCACATTGTGTGGCTCACCTATGTATATGGTGCGTACAATTTATATCTCCCACTGAAAATTCTAATATCTGACATATATTGGTGTCTATAATTTGTTCTGCTTTTCTCGGTTGTGAGAAATTTCTCTTAGTAAACTTGAGTATTTGCTATCATAACTTTTTTGATTAATATTGATATGGGTAATACTTGTGTACTGTCTTATCCCTGAGTAATTATGAGATATTATTCTAGGCCCCGGAAGTAATCATGTCCCTCCAATATGACGCCAAAGCTGACCTATGGAGTCTGGGAACCATAGTGTTTCAATGTTTGACAGGCAAGGCCCCCTTCCAGGCCCAAACACCGCAGGCCTTAAAACAGTTCTATGAGAAGAACTCAAACCTGGCACCCAAGTGAGTTTTGATCAGCTGGAGCTGATTTACTGTCAAAAATACAATTTAAGTATGACTTTTTTTTTAATCAATCTCTGAGGAAAACTTCTTTTCAGTAAGCTAACTCTTTGTGGTACTTAATTATACTCATTGAAGAAGGTACAGGAAGTGTTTCACATTCCCCCCTGATTAGTTCTGATAGAATTAAATCGAGGTGGATGTATTGATCAATAACAATTTATTTTATCCCGAAGGCAGCCTTTACCTCTATCCATTGGCAACAATATAGTGTGAACTCTTTTAATTATAAAAGCAATATGGTCTACATTCTCTTTTATTTGTTCCGATTAATTTTTCCTGTGTAAAAAAATTGTTAGTATATTTAAGGAAGTTACCTAAGGGGTCCTGAGTAACCAGATGTAAGTTGGGTGTAAAACTCAGTGAAAGCTAGGTCAGGTGCAAATGAGAGACATAAGGCTGGTCACGGAAAAGCACCTGACCAGTTGGGTTTCAGTACGGTGAGCCTGGAATCTAAGATTGGTGGTTAATGAGTCAGATAGAAACTGCAGCGCCCACAGTGTCTGCCTAGGCTATCACTATCAAAATAGGTGTACCTGGGGGGAGGAGCCCCACCGCCAATGTGTAGGCCATGATGAACCTAGTAGTTCTGTGGCTGAAGCAAATAAAAAATTCGGGAAATAAAAAGTAAAAAGTGGGCGGATAAAAGGGGGGAAAGACCAAAGCTATGTTTTGGAACAATGAATATTAATACTATGAAGGGAAGAAAAGATGAGAGAGTTAATGTAGTAAAATAGATGGAGTTGAAAGGTATATATGAGCATATAATAAGGATGGTAATTGCTGATAGTGGGAAAAAGTTGGAGATGATGCAATTGGCATGCAGAGCAAAGATTGGTAATAGATTATTTCCTCCAAAGAAAGTAAATAGGTATATTGGAATCATTAAGGTAATACCAAGAGGAAAAGGATGTGGACTGCAGGCTAAAAATAAACAGGAAATATAATTGTATTTAAGAAAGGCAAGAACTTTAATGACTAAGGTATGAGATACAAAGTGTGGATGAGGAATTTGAGAGGTTTAAGAAAAGTATGGTGGTTGCTTCGGGAGGATAAGTGATATTAGGAAATGAAAAGAGACACCATGGTCTAACGGTAGAGTGAAGGAATGTATGGACATAGCAGTGAAGGTAAAGAACAAATATTCAGAAGGTATTTTAGGAACAAGAATGAGTAAACATAGGAATTGTAAAGGGAGAACAAGATAAGAGCGAAGCATGTGGTATAAGAATCTAGTCACACATAGAGGCAAGAGTTAACAGATACTGGAAAGGGATGTGAAAGTAAGCAAGAAGGTGTCATATAGTCAGTTAATAAACAGGAGGGGGGAGAAAAGACAAGAAATTAAAATAATGAAGACAGAAGAAGAGAAGGGATTATGGAAAGTATATTTTTAGAATAGGCTTAACCTAGAAAGGGTTGGGGATGAGATTGAAACAGGTCAGCATGAAGGATAATCAAGAGGAGGGAGGAGGTCCTAGACTTGTAAAGAGGTGAAGGATGCATTAAAGGAGATGAAACAGGGAAAAGCACTAGGAGTGAAGATCTTGACATATTAGTGCTGCTGAAGAATTAGATTACGCAGGTTATAAAGTTTGTTGAGATTGGTATGGAAGGAGAACAAGGTACTATAATACTGATCCTTAAGAAAGGTGACAGGAAGAGATGTACGAACCATAGAGTAATAATGTTGATGTGCCCTATACACAAATGTATGAGATGATACTGGGGGGAGATTGAAGGTAGAGAGAGAGTAATAGCATGGATATATAGAACAGAGGTGTACAATAGGCTTGATTTTTGCTATACAGCAACTGATGAAAAGAAGATATAAATTTGGAAAGTACTTGGTAATGGTATTTTTTGATGTGAAGGAAGCATATGATAGTGTGAAGATAGAAAAAGTGTGGGAAGCACTAGAAGAAGCAGAAGATGACTGAGGTATTAAGGAGGGTAAAGAGTAGGTAGATAGATAGCAGAAGCCGGGCTAGGAATGAAAGTGGGACAACTGAATGATTACAACAAAGAAACTGTCGTAGGCATGGGAGTGCATTGTCCCTTTGCTGTTTACTATGGGGTTGAAGAGAATTCTGATCAACATTGAAGAAAAGTAGGAAAAATATGGCGAAGATAATGCTATTTCCAGATGATCTGATGGTGTGGGGAGATAGAGAGAACCAAGTGCAGAAAATACTATAGGCTTGGAGTGCTGAAGCAATGAAGTATATTATAAAGGTTGATACAAGGTAGAGCAAAGTGTTGTTATCAAGGAAAAATAACAGAGTAAATAAGGGTATAAAAATAGATGGAGTGTAGTTGAAATAGTTGGAAAACCTCAAGTATTTAGGAATTACACTAGTAAGAGGTTTGAACATTTCTAGCCTTCTTTTTCTTGTACCTACTTCCATATATAACAAAACAACCTACAAAATAACTTGAAGAGGTTTACCTTAAAATATATGTTATACATTTAATATTTTGTATTTAAACGAAAATATTAATTTATAAGCTATAAATTGCAACTGCAATAGTAACATCTGTGGATAAGAATGTTCTATAGATGTTTATAATGGTTGTACTGCAATGAAAGTTTGAGACTCGCTATAGAAAAAAATAATTCCAGAATCCCAGTGGGCACTTCCCCGGAACTAGTGGATTTGCTACTGGGACTGTTGAGGCGCAATGCCAAGGACCGCATGAACTTTGATACCTTCTTCAACCACGCCTTCCATCAGAGGAGACAGGAGCCTTCTCAGTCACCTTTACCATCCAGTTCTCTGCCAGGTGTGTCTTGCTAACATCATAAACATAGAATTACATTAGAAATTAGAATACCTATATTATATTAAAAGGCTGAAATTCTCTTGATTCAATGTACTTTTATTACTTAATCTATCACATTATGAAGTGAAAGCCCATTGCTGCACTTACTAAAGTATACCACCTATCCTTATCTTGAACTAATTCTATCCAGTCCATCTCATTACACTCTATCTCTTTCGGGTTATTTTAATTCTATCCTCCCATCTGCATCTAGTCCTTCCCATTGGTCTCTTCTTCATTGGGTTTGCCAGTCAATTCCTTGAACATGTTTATAGATTTTCCCATTCACACTACATGTCCTACTCACCATAATCTGTGAGATTTGATTATCATAGCAATGTCTTGTAATGAGTACAGGCTATATAAATCATCATTATTTAAGCTACTCCACTCCCCAGAATCTTCATCACTTTTTGGACCCAATATCTTCACAAGCACCTTGTTTTTGAACACACTGAATTGATTTTCACCTTTTAAGGTAAGATACCATGTTTCACAAACTTTACTTTATAATATTTTCTAGAAAAGACATTTATTATTTTTAATATTAACATTTCTCTATTATATCATATATATTCAAATACAATGTGCAACCTAATTTTCAAAACCTTTTAATCAAAAAATGTGAATGGTTGAGTTGGAGATGTAATGTGTTCAATTCATTTCACAAAATCTCCAAGATAAATGTTAAAACAAAACAAAGCAAGGATGCAGGTGTTAAAAAAAAAACATAACAATATAAACTAAGGCCCAATCTTACAATGTCACATTAAAGTCCTCGTAACTTAACCGTCCGTAAAGTCTAACCGTTGGTTAAACTTGGCTTTGCGTTTTACAAGACTATTTTGATGTTCTCATTAAGTTATGGATGGGCGCCTTCCATTAGTTCTTATCATTAAGCTTCTCGGAGCACTAGATTTTTTTACAAAGCTTTTTATTGACTTAATTTGGACCAATAGATTATAAGTAACTATTTAAATTTGTGAGAAGTTATGGAGTTTTTAGGAAAACAGATTAAAGTATAGTACATGTTTATGTTGTTTATAATACATCATGTTATTTAATAATCATATTCATACATATAAGTTTATAATAAATAATGCTTTTTTCTATGCAAATAAAGATGGGTATACCTACTTTGTTTATTTTAAACACTATTTTTTAAGCTTCAAAATAATTAAATAGCCAAACAGTAGATCATAGTCAATTTTTAAACACACAATATAATATTCAAGTAAAAACACGTCCCATATTAGCCATTCATGCCTACACTTAATAACTTACAAAAGGATAAAAACATAGGTAGGCCACAACTATTGTCAATTACTAATAACTATTGACAACAATAAATGATCACTTCAAATCGCAAAGTGAAACCATTAAAAAGAATTTACATATTTTGAATAGAAAAGTAGAGCCTGTAGGGAAATAGTTTTAATAAAAGTCCATACCAAGAATTAAAAACCTCTGCCCGCATTGTACGACGACTTACAAATCACACTGTAAAAACTTCCAAAAGAAACGTTGATATCCCAAACTAAACAGCTTTATTAAATAGAAGGAATAAATCCGATATAATTATTTTATCATCATCTCAGTGATAAACTGAGAGCAATTTATTCTTAAAAAAAATTGAAGTGACTGGGATTGAACATGGGTCGATTTATTAGTAGGCTGATGCCGTACCATGTACACTAAAGAGGTATATGATGAATTAATTGAAAGTTAGAATTATAACACTGAAAATCTGTGATTAGATAATCATAGGTGAAACATATATTTAATTACAGGTGGGCAATATTAAAACCAAGAGAATCCATAAATAACTGTCCAAAGTTTTCTAAAAATAATAATGTAGCCTCACTTGAATACTAACAATTGCTATAAAACTATATAGCGGAATATTTTGAAGTTAATGTGGACGTTAAAATGTTAACCAGAAGGTTGACCTCATGTTAACTTATGAGCACTTTTAATGAGGACGCCAGCTCTAACTAAACATTGTAAAATCCAAAGTAGTTGTCATTATCACCTAATCTTATGTTAAGCCCTAACAAATAGAATAACATGACATTGTAAGATTGGGCCTAAATGAGTTAGTGTGAATGCTAGGGAAAGACAAAATAACCCAACAGAGGGTGTGAAAGTTGGAGAAAGTTGAACAACATACATCACTGGTAAGAAAATGGTCTGTAAGCGTGAGACTGCATCATGGAGCAGGAGAGGGAATTTTTGAATTTGGGATTGAATCTGTTACACCATCAATTATGCAGAGTTCAATTTTGGAGGTATAACTTGTCCAAAAATGATGTAGAATAAATTTGAGCAAATACTGTAATTATTAACCTACATGTTCACATAAAATGTTTGATTACTCTTTCATAATTTTTTCGTACCTGCCTCAGTGGTGTAGTTGGCTAACACACTAGTTTCCTGTTGAGCCTGACTGCCGAAGATGAGGAGATCGAGGTTTGAATCTCATTCGGGTGAAATGGAGGTAGTTTTTATAAATGGTTTTCCCTCTACCTCCACACAAATCTGAATTCACTTCCTCTAAATTTACCCTTCCCAATTCTTAGCCCATTAGCGTAATAGTATTGAGCATTCAACGTATAGAATGCTTAAATTATAAACAAATACTAGTGGGAATCTTATAGTGAAACAAACCTCCTTTTAATATGTAGATCATACAATTATGTTTGTGTATCTAGAAATTATAGGCATATGTGATTGATTGTTTTCTAGGTGAGCTCCCTCCTTCTCCAAGAACTCTGTTCCCCCCTCCAGCCACCAGCCCGGTCCAGCCGAGAGTTGAATCCTGCTCTCCTGATCCAGGTATACACGCACCTTACTACAAAATTAAATGCACCGCACTTTTGTTTAAACGGCTAATATTAAAAAATATTCTTACTAAAGTTGGGTCAAATCTCAAATATTCTTGAGGATTTGAGGTCCCATCCTTAATTTAAATTTATCATTGTAGTTATTTTAAAAATAAAGAATCGCTTTTTGTTCAATAAAACTATTTATGTGTTTTGATAAGTCATACTATTAATGTTTTTTTGGGTATTTTGGTTCTTTGTAAAATTCCAGCACTGCTCAAATCCATATATTAAAAATTCTAATCTTAAATTCAAAACTTTATTTTACATACAAACCCTGCTCTTAGAATTTGAATCATACTAAAAAGAAGATTTGGTTATTATAAGTGTTTTAAAAAAAATTTATATGAAGCCCTCTTCCCCTCCACTTTTAGTAAGATTTTGTTTATATCCACATTCCACATTCAGTTAACTAACAATTAATGGCTTAAGTTCTGATTAAGTTTGTTTTTAAAGTTTTATTTGACTTAATCAATAATAAGCAGTATAGTCTAAATAGTAAAACTAATTAACATATTTTTTTGTGCTAGTATACTTGTTTGGGTAAATATCTGAACATGTATTAACACTACAGGAGCTGGAACCGAGTGGTGATTGAATGTAATATAATAGTAGTTCCAGGTTCGCCAGTGACAAGCTAGAGGTCAGGGAAGTTTCTCAAGTCCCGAAGAGACTGATGATTTGTTCTAGTACCTGCCAACATCCCCTCTGATCACTCCAGCGACAGTGGCCAGCTGGACAATAGGCAGTGAGTACTTAGGATGAAAGTTATTAATATATTATGTTCAAGATGTATCTACCATT
This sequence comes from Timema cristinae, assembly GCA_039000515.1. NCBI lineage: Eukaryota > Metazoa > Arthropoda > Insecta > Phasmatodea > Timematidae > Timema > Timema cristinae. Next base: position 46,947,419 of record JBCFYV010011164.1, read on the forward strand.
TTATAAAAAACAAAAAAAAAATGATTAAAGGTGGAAGAAAACAAACAATAACATTTGGAATATAAAAAAAAGGCTTAAAAAAAAACAAAATAATTCTACTTTGCATACATATTGTATCCTTACATTTATGTGGTTAAGACAAATCTTTTTAAATATAAATATCCATCAGAATAATGATAGAAAATTGATTGTTTTTCTTTATATGGCTCAAAGTGGGTACAATAATTATACATACCCTCATGCTGCTTCAGTGGCGCACAGTCTAAGACATCACTCTTGCAATATGCTGTACTGCCTATGACAGGAAGATCAGGGTTTGAATCTCATTTGGATGTACCAATAGGTTTTTTTCTTAAATTGTTTTCCACTCTCCCTCCATGGGAATGCGGGTACACTTTCTATTAATTTAACCTTAATCCCTAACTCATTGGTGTAATTAGTGAATATTCATACAACCTGAATAGGTAATAAGACGCGGCGCTAAAAAGTAAAAAAGTAAAAAAAAAAACATGCCTTCACATTTAATGTATATAATATTTTAAATTGGGTAGTACATCTTTCTGGCATTTCTGTCCAAAACTAAAATCAACCATAAACCAAATAATCTTAAAAGTAATCTTGACCTTGGTGATGAGCCTTCCCAGCTGCTAAAAGGAAGTGTGCAGATGATCCAAGATGAATGTTGTGGTTATTACAGTAAGATTGGAGCCTGTATTGCCCTAGCCAGTCCGCCACGGCCCAGCTTCCTGCCCATATCTGAGCCCATCCCTGTACCGACACAACGTAAAGCATACGAGAATCTGGGCCCTTCACCATCTCCCACAAAGGTAAAGAAACAATACACGTTCTCATTGGTTTATAATGTTTACAAAGACTTTTTGATAGTGGGCACTGAACCAAGGGTCTGACACCTTAGCTCAATCGCTCGCGTGTCTTCCTACTGAACTAAGTGTCCTGGGTTCAATTGCCCGGCATGAGAAAAAATTTATCATTGATTAAAATATAGTTATACCCTTACACATTAATAAATTGATGGCAGGGGACTGGATGTTGGGCCTATCCTAGTTCTAAAATAGATTGTAAGTCAAATGAAGCTACAACAGGCCTAGCCAACCGGTAGTGGAAAATATATTACTTGAATAATAAACTGACCCGGCCACAAGTTGGGAACATTAATGGATTTAAAGACCCTGAACCAAGACTTCCACAAGAAACAGGTTTGATAGTGTTCTGTTTGAAGCTTGTAACTGTCGATTTATAATAATTTAGAATTGGGTCGAATTCATTATCTTACTGATCAGAATCTTCTGTTTACCTTAAATCCGAATCTTGAAAAAATTATGAATCTCATGGAAATAGGTATATTACATAACGATAGAAAAAACAAAGAGTAAATGGATGTTAACATTCATTATAACATTCATGCATTCATTAAGTGCTAAATTAATGATCTGGGGTCTGGTTGCTAAGTTTTACTATAACTATGTTGGGCTATAACACCAATAAGCAACATTTGAGGTCTAAAACAAATTCCAATTTTTTGCTCAATGCACTTTATTTCATACATACAATTTAAATTTTTAAATAAACATATTTAATTTTTTTAAATATTGTATCTTTGAATCTCGAATATCCTTTGAACTGTATTTGTTCGTTATTATTCTTTTTACATATTCTTATCTAAATATATGATCATTCTTTAAAAATTTCCTTTACCTCTGTGTTTTTTGGTTTCCTCTTTTAGGAAGTTTCATAGCACGTTTCTCATTTCCTCCTAGGTCAGTAGATTGTGCAGTAACGATCACTTTTCTTCAAGAGGTAGCCATTTTTCTTTGTCTAGTGGCAGCAATATAATTTGTGAATTGTGTTCTTCTTTTCATTTTAAAAGCCATATTATATTAATTCACTTTTATATGTTTTCTATCCACCTTAACTGTACCTTCTTCCAAATATAATATTTGTCTTTTATACTATTCTATTATATTTATATTTCCTCTTATGTTCATAACTATTCCAATATTAAGATTCAGGATTTGGTATTCAAAGATAAATTGGAGATTTAGATTTGTAAAATAGTAGTCTTGACCCAACTCGAAGTAATATGCCTCCTAATTTAAACCACAATGTAGCCTATTGTTCTAGCCCTAACAGTGAATAAGTAATAGAAAGTAACGTAACCTTTTAAACAAGCCTCTCCCCTTTTACTACTTGTTGTGAAGCTGCTCCTGAAACTGCATAATATTTGTGTTTTCAGAGCTCCGTGCCTCGATCCCAGCCAATCAACATGAAGAGAGGTAGTAATGATAGCAACAGAGCTCCACCAGATCTCAGCTCCTTATCTCCACCGTCAGTAAGTCCTGCTTTTTGGAACATTGCCCTTGTTCGATTGTATCAGTAGTCTTAATAATAATATGTAGTTTTCAGAAATTTTATTCTCACATAATTAAGAATGGATGTGAATGACTTTTTTTTATTTTGGAATGGGACGGGAAATTAGTCAAAATATCGGGATTCGGGATGGGAACGGGAAATTTTAAAATTACCCTTTAGAATAATCTTATATTTAAAATATATTGATTTCAAACTAATATGTAAGACTTGTTATAGCTATAATTTATTAAAACCTGCTTCGATGGCTGCATGGTCTAAGGCACCACACTTGCAATAGACTAAACTACCGATGAAGGGGATAATTAGTTTGAATTTGGCCTGCGTGTATTAAGGGTGGTTTTTCCTAAATGGTTTCCCATTCTATCCACGCAAATGCAGGCACACCTCTAAATTCAATCTTCCTCATTTTTAACACACTATAGTAATTAGTACATAGACGTATAACTGGAAACGAGTAATAAGACCCAGTTCTAAAAAAAACATTGGTAGTAAAAACAATAAAAAATAACCTAATAAAATAAATAGAAGTATAAGGGAATAGAATTTTACTATATTTTTGATGGAAATTATTTTTATTAGTTAATTTCTTTTGAAAATGGTGTTTTATATTTAATTATTTGCATAGGGGGGAAAGTACTACAAAACACAATGTTTGGCACCGCTTCAATTTGCTCTAAGTATGAAACTTCAAACTATTATCTAGGTTTAAAATATACTTTTCTTAACTGTTCTCTCTATATTTGACACCCCTTATACTCCACCCCCTGTCTGGCTCTTCAACAACAGACATGCTGAACCCTCATAAATGGTTGGCCTTGGCAAGCTTTACCCCCTCGGAGGCCTACAAATAATAAACCAATAACAGTTCATCTACTTAAAATTTGTTCAAACAGTGATATAGACAAAGGAAAAACTGTGCCACCAGCTATATTAGATTAAACATCGAAAGGAGGATTGAAGGGCAAGGCCTACACACTTACCATAAAATTGTAGGCCTCAAAGTTAGCAATTAAAACACAGCAACACACATTTATGAAATTTTTGAGGTACATTAGTCCCCCTCTTCAGTAGAAGAGAGTACAACACAAACTGGACTAAGGCAGTATGGCTAGAGTTAGATCATGGTCCCTTAGATATTGTTGTTATTGGTTTTTTATTTTTTTATCCCTTGGATTCTGTAGTGTCTTTATTCCTGGTAGTTAATCATCATCATCATCGTTTCCAGACTGTGGCCGGGGCAGTTTAGTAAAATGCCTCCATCTTCCTTTATTCTTCCACCATGACCTGGTGTGTGATCAATTGAATAGAGACACAAATTTGGCAGTAATTCATTTCATCAGTGATTGTAACACGCGCTCTTAAAATGTGGCCTCATGTAACTAAATATGTGCAGTTAGTTACTGACAAGAAACTTCCCAATCCAAATACCAAATCCTTTACAGTTGTGAAAGAAGCAACCAGTGATGCATTGACTCTTATAAAGCTATTAATATTTCAGTCAATTGCAAAACAAGTAGAACCTTTTTTGACAATGTACCAAACTGATAAGCCAATGCTTCCATTTCTGGAAAGAGACATGTTGAAAGTGCTTAGAAACTTAATGGAGAGATTCATTAAAGAAGATGAAATAAATAAAGCAACTACCAGTAACAAACTGGTTAAAGTTGAAGTATGGAAAAAAGAAAACCAGCTGCCAGTGACCAAAGTAAACTTGGGATTCGCTGCAGAAAACAGAGTCAAGAATTTGCTCCACAAAAAAAAATTGTTAAAGAAAAGGATGTTCTTCAAGTGTGAATGGAATGTCGTGATTTTCTTATTGAAACAGTAAAGAAAATCTTGCATAAGTGTCCATTACAGTTCTCAATTGGGATAAATCGTAGTTGTATGGATCCTCGAGATATGAATGTGGATACTAACTGTGCAACCAAGTTTGTGTCAGTGCTTAAGATACTAGTAGAGGCTAAAAGACTTCAGGAAACTGAATGTGATTCATTAATTTCATCATATAAAGAATGTATTGTAGAGTTTGGCTTTTCTTCTGAATTTCAAAATTTTAAGCCTGGGACAAACTGTTTGGAGTCACTGTTATGTGCTTGTGCAAAGCCTAGAACAAAATATGACAAATTGTGGTGTGTGATGAAAATGGTACTTATTCTATCACATGGTCAAGCAGCAGTTGAGAGAGGTTTTTCTGTAAACAAGCAAATAGAAGTGGAAAATATGTAACAGCGCACACTCACTGCAGAGCGAATAATTTGTCAACAAATTGCATCAGTTGGTGGTGTTACTAATATTAAAATCACCAAAGACATGGTTATCACAGTTGCTGGTGCACGACAAAAGTGGCAAAGTTATTTGGAGGCGAATCGAAGAGAGAAAGAAACTGCACAGAAGAATTCAAAAAGGTAAAGTTTCACAGAAGAAATAGATGAACTCAAAGTGAAAAAAATAAAACTTCAGAATGATGTAGACACACTTACCAAATCTGCTGATAGACTGTCAGAGCAAGCAGAAACAACAGGAAATTTAACATTTGTGTCGAAGTCTAACAGTTTCAGAGGAACAGCAAGAGAAAAAACTGCTACACTGGCTGACATCAACAAGCAGCTATGTGATAGGTTAAATGGATATAAAAACATTTAAATGTTATTTGGCTCGATATTTTTTTGTTTAAACTATTTGTTACTTGTTCTGCTGATTCTAGGACCTTTAAAAAAACTGATATTTTAATTATTGTTAGTACAAACATTCATGCTTAGACTCTGTATATAAAATACCGTAAATGAAAAGCATGTGCCAGCAGAAAACATTGTTAAATTATGAAATCCATACTCATCTTGTGGAATACTGAATATAGAATGACTGCACTAACCAATAAACCAAGGAGAGTGAAGTAAATGACAACAAAGATTTCTATTTTATAGTCTTATCTATTCATTAAATTTGATGAAAAGTTATTGTTTCCCATCTATTAAAAATTTGGTACGGTTTATAATTTTTTTTATCGACGTGTTTAGCTTTTGGCGGTACGAGAAATAACAGTTTTGGTCCTTAAAAAGTCCTTAAATTTATGTTTCATATGTGTGTAAGGACCCTGTAACGTATGTTACGCCTGAAAAGGGGTGAGCTTGCTTGGTGGGCATTGGATGGATAGTGTTATTGATCGTATGGTTATAAATACTGGAGATGATTGACAGCACCAAGGAATATAGACAAGAATTTGACTCCATTATAAGTGGGATTGAACCTTTATCTGACAGTGATTAGGTGTCTACACTCTTGTAAGTAATTTATTATCACTTTGCCTGATGCATAGTATTTTAGATTAACCCTCAAAAAGTAAGGTGTATTTTGAGGACGTATCCGGTAAGGAGGGGTCGAACCTGACCTATTTATATTTTTTGTTAATTTTTCATTGGTTAAAGTACCTAAAAAGTAATAATAGCAAGAAACTTGAATATATGTTTACTAAAGAAGAAAAAATACAAAAGTTTGTAATTAATATGAGAAACACATATACTTAATTGGCTCAGTTACAAAGTATGGGTAAATTGCTCCAGTCTCAGAAAGTCTTATATAAAGCTTTATAAAAAATAAAATTATTATAAGTCATCACAATTCTAAAACCCAAGATTAGTATAAAATCACTGTTCTGTTTCATCAGAGTCAATATCACAATAGCACAGAGGGCATATTACCATTGTATGCTCTCCACACAAGCATCTATTACATCTTGTACAAAACTAATTTCCTTTCCTGTCTTTAGTTTTATCACACAAATCACATCTTCTTCTCTTCCTAGATGATGGTAGCTCCTTTCTTTCGACTTTCTCTTCCTCTTGCATTCCCAACATTTTACTAATCGTGGTCCATAGTTCCTTCGGAAGATATTTGTTTTGAACCCTCTTTATCATCAATGGTTTGGTCAAGGCAAATGCTAGGTTTTTTAGAAAATTTAATCTTGCATCATTTGAATAAGAGTCTTCACCACAGTTCCATTTGTAGAGTACAAAACTATTCACTCCAGCAATGTCTAAAATTCCGTATAAGAAACGCATAGGCCAACGGCGACTCTTCCTTTTTGTTGTGTTATGACAAAGCTGGTCAAGGACGTCCACTCCTCCTTTTGTCAAATTATAAAATTCTATGATCTCAGGTTTCTTAGAATTTTCGTTTATTTCCCCTGTGAAATGAATGGACAACATTGATGGTGGTATTTGTGGTTTATTCTTCCGTAGAGTTCCTTCAAAGGTAAGTTTTCTCTTGCTCAATTCTTCTGTCAACTCATAAGGAGAAAACCAGTTGTTTGATGTCACATTTCTGTTGCTTCCATACAGTGGTTTAGTGAGCTGTAGTACGTATTGAGTAGGCAAAGATAGGTCACCTTTTTTCTTCTCGCGTTCTTTCCCTACATAATAAGGTATGCCTCCCATAAAATAAAAAGTTCTGGCGTCACACAATGAGATAATTTTTAGCCCATATTTATCAGGCTTCTTTGGAATGTACATCTTAAAGGGGCATCTACCGCGGAAGCTAAGAAGTGTCTCGTCAACTGTGAGATACTCTGATGGCGTGTAGAACCCTGCACATTTATTTTCAAATACATTCCACATTTCACAAAAAGCAGCAAACTTGACACTAGACTTACGAATTTCTCTTGTATCTTTATCATCAAACCAAAGGTTCGTGAGGAGAAAATCAAATCTTTTTTTTGTCATTGAACTTTGAAAAATGGGGGGGGGGGGGGGGGGCCAAATATGAGGTGGAACATATCATTAGGGTTTAAGCCTGAATTTTTCAAAAAAGCACTCATATATAACACTCCAATTAAAGCTCTGATCTCCATGGTGTTAGTAGGAGATATGAACCATTGCACTGAATTGTACCTAATTTTTGCTCTTTCAGTTTCTTGGTTTGTATGGCACACTATTTTATCTAGCATTTCATCTGTGAAAAATAACGAACATAGCTTTAACTCATCTGTTATCCCTCGCGCTTTGCCCTTAGGCCCCGGAAGATGAATGACTATGTTTGCAGAAGGTGCCTTTGAAAATTTTGAAAATAAAGGTTTATCTGTCCATATTGTATCATTATCTTTCCCGAGCACGACATTTCTGTCACTATCTAGGTCAACCGGGTTTAATCCTATTGCTTCATGAATGTCCGTTACCTCTTCTGAATCAAAAATATCGTCTATATTGTCGTCCTTCGTTTCTGAGCACGTTTCATCAAGATGATCATCCAATTCATTGTCAGATTCTTCTTGTAGACGTTGTAATTCTCACAAAATCTCCTCAGGAATGGAAAAAGAGTTTTTCCCTCCATCACTTTAATACTGAAAAAAAAAAACTGTCTATGTCGTAAAAAAAATCTATAACATTAACAGTAAGGTGGGTTATATCCGACCCGGGAGAGCGCGAGCGCGTATGTAAATGAATATAGAATGGACATACCACTTACCTTGGACACCATAAAGATAGGAGGCCTAGAGAACAACTGGGAGAAAGGATAACTGAGGCCCCGTGACCTTGAGATAAACAGCGCATGTGCACTATAAAGAAAACTGCGGTCTGGGTCGTATCCGACCCGGACCTTACTGTTTGAGGGTTAATATAATATATATAAAAATGTAAAGGCATTAAAAAAAAATTCATAGTGGCCTACTTTGCAATGGTACTGACAATACATGGCTACACCTGTTAAAAATATTGCACTGGTGTTCCACCAATCATGTAGGTCCTTCATGTAATGAAGTAATCTCTAAATTATCGTTCCAAATCTGTGTTCTCTGTGTGAACATATACTTAGTCTTTTCAGCGTTCACTTCTAAATCAATTTCTTAGTAGCCTCTAATAACACTTCTGCATTTCTTGCTTCCTTACAATGTCCACAAAAAAAAAGCTATTATTAAAAAAAATTAAATATGACATATTGCTTTCTTCAAATTGGAAGAATGGACTTTTTACACTTCTATTTACATTGTAAATTTCCCAATATAATGGTATTTAAAACAACTTATCCAGGTTTATGATATGTCGATCATGGTGGAAGTTTGTTTTATTGTTCCATTATCTAGTATGTTTATTAAATTTTAGTTGAATTCATATTTTATTTGTCCTGTAAATTCAGTCCTCCATTTTCAAGTATTAGTCATGTTTTTGAAGTGTCATCACCATATTTGATCACCCCTATCCTGTGTTGTTTAACAGGTGCAGTTCATGATCGGCACCCCACCAAGCTTGGGTGGTCGTCGTCGCTCAGCGTCTGGCAGCTCCTGTGAGACACCTCCCCCTGTGACTACTTGGCAAGTGTCCCCTGTATCTGCAGGAAGACTAACCCCCACAGGCTCACCTCTTCGCAGATCAGGTAGATTATACTACATTACCAAGCAGGGCTAGTGACTTCCACCGGCTTACCTCTAAAATATCAGGAAGATAATAATACTACATTGCCAAACAGAGCGAGTGATTCTGGCCCCGAAGTTAATATGAGTTTCAATAATGGATAGTGAGTGACATGATTAATGAGATTGATTGAACCAACATGTTGGGACCAACTTTAACTACTTCACTAGAGTTGAATATTTAATTTACATGTTCCTAATACAATCCCTTTTTTTTTATTTGCACCAATGAGGTTTATTCTAGTCTTCTTTAGTGATTAGCCCTCGAATCACTTGAATCTCTAAGGATATTTAAGATTCAAATCCTTTTAAAAATTTTTTTTTTTTTTTTCAAGGTTAATTTTCTGTTTATTGGTGGTTCGGAACCAACATAATTTTAGCACATACAACAACCAGGCCTCAGAGCAGTAATTTATCACTCAATTGAATGTTATAATGAATGCAGGGTTCCTACGCTCTGGAAAGTCAGGGAAAGTCAGGGAAAGTCAGGGAAAAAAATAATAGTCAGGGAAAGTCAGGGAAGCTTTAAAAAGGTCAGGGAAAGTCAGGGAAATGACAATTCATGTCTTCATGTCACACTTAGAAAAAACAAAGAAAATATTTTTTCTATTTACTGCGTCATAAGCCACTGCCCCAATGAAGAAAGCTGAGGGGCACTTACCATGCTCAAACTTGCCCTAACACAAGTTTTGGTAGCATTTTATTTCAGAATGTGAACGCAGAGGTCTCCTAGCCTGCACATGACAATTCTTTTAACTTTAGTGATCACTTGTTTTTGTTCTTGTTCAAGGTTTGTCATCGTTATAGTTTGATACAGTGCACCAGACTGATTAGACTACACCAGCAATGTCTAACAAAAAAAACCGTTTTTAACCAGCTCTGGCTAAGCCCAGACCATTTTCCTGAATTCTCATACTGGATAAGTGGTGTTGAAAGTAATAAGCTGCAGGCATTTTGTAAAGTGTGCAAAAAAATTATAAACTTAAGTAATATGGGAAAGCAAGCATTAGCTTCCCATGCAAAAGGACCAACTCATATCAAAACTCTTGAAACTTTGACAAATCAACGCTCTCTGTTGACTTTTTTTTCAAAAATGTCAAGTGATTCAGGTTCATCGAGCTCCCCAGTTTCAAGAGAATCTCTGGCACACAAAGACATTCTACCTAGTGATGATTCTGCTGGTTGCTCGAAGAGTTTTTCTGTTTCATCGAAAATCGTAACGTCGCAGAAGGAAGCTGTTGCTAAAAGTGAAATTAGTGTAGTGCCTCAAAGAAACCATAACACTTTTGTTATAAAAGATGATATAACTAAGGCGGAAGTCATTTGGGCTATGCAAGTTGTTGACAAAAAAATGTCTTTCAATTCGTGCAATAATTTAAGTACAATTTTTCAATTGATGTTTCCCGAGTGTTCCATTGCCAATGCCTTTACCCTTGGTGGAGACAAGGCTGCATACTTCATTGTGCATGGCTTGGCTCCATTCTTTCATAATTAATTTACTGGACCGCCTAAAATCATGTAACAACTTTGTAATTTGTTTTGATGAGGCATTGAATAAAGTTATTCAAAGAGGACAGATGGACATTGTAATTAGATTCTGGGACAAGGAAAATCATAAAGTCATCAGTCGTTACTTAAACAGTGTGTTTTTCGATAGGAGCACTGCTGAAGAATTACTGAAGCATTTTCTGGATGGTATTTCTCCTCTTCCACTCTCTAAGTTGATACAAGTGTCAATGTATGGCCCAAATGTCAATTTAAAGTTTATAACACTTCTTCAGGAACACCTAAAATCTGTAACAGACAATGAAGTATGTAGTTTGCTAAATCTGGGAACATGTGGGCTTCATGTTGTTCATGGTTCCTTGAGAACAGGAGTAGAGTCTGTTGATTGGGATATAAGTAGCTTATTACGTCACATGTACTACCTGTTCACTGACTCTCCAGCTCGTCAAGCATTGTTCACCCAGTTGACAGGGTGTACAACTTTTCCATTGAAGTTCTGTGGTGTGCGTTGGTTAGAGAATGCGAAGTGCTTTCAAAGGGCATTACAAATTTGGGACCATGTTATTAAGTTTCTCAAAGAAGCAAAACTTCCTAAAACAAAACCTGTAGAGACACTGAAAAGAGCAGCCTGTGATCCATTCCTAAAGTGTAAACTAGCGTTCTGCAAGACAATTGCAGATGAATGTCAGCCTTTCCTGCAACGGTTCCAGACATCAAAACCAATGACTCCATATCTTTTTGAAGCTGTAGAGAAACTTCTAAGATACCTTATGAATCGTTGTGTGAAACCTGATCTTATGAAGTGCACGGGTCCAAAGTTACTGTCTATTGACACAAAAAAATCAGAAAATTTGATCCTTAGCAAAAATATTGATATAGGATTTGCAACAAAACGTTTGTTAGGAGAAACTGCGATCACAGTAACAGAAAGACAAAAATTAGAATTTATACATGAGTGCCGCAGTATGTTAACCACCATGATTGCAAAACTACAAGAAAAAAGTCCCTTAAAACAGAAAGCTGTGAGAGGTTTGTCTTCATTGGATCCTTGTGTTATTCAACATTCACCTCAACTGGCCCAGAAGAGATTTTCTTTTCTTTTGGAGGAACTCAACCATGCCAACATCATAAATGATGTTCTGGCTGAAAATGCCAAGAAAGAATACTTGCATTTTTGCAACCTCAAAAAATCTGAGCTTCAAGAAATATTTCGTCCTTGTGATCAGTTTAGTGATGAAGTAGGACTTGACACTATTTATGGTAGCTTTCTAATAGGAGAAGCAAACTACAAACATCTTTGGGAAGTAATAAAGATTTGCCTTGTCTTGTCGCATGGGAATGCAACTGTTGAAGGTGGTTTTTCAGTCAATAAATCTTTACTGGTTGAAAACATGCATGAAAAGACAGTCATTGCACAGCGTCACATTCATGATGAGATACAAGAAGCAGGAGGGATTAAAAATATACACATTAGCAAAAAGATGTTGGATTACGTGAGAGGTGCTCGAAACGCTATCATGAATACTTAGAGATGAAGAAGCAAGAAAAAAGTGAAAAAGACAAGAAAAGGCAGAAAAGAGGAAATTAGATATACAAGTTAAAGATTTAGAAGGAGAAAGAAAAAAATTAATGATGGCAACTGAAGAGAAACGAGAAGCAATAGACGTGGAGTTGCAAGAACTGAAGAAGAAGCAAGCTTCACTTTATTAAATATAACATAGTTTCTTATTGTATGACTATAGTGATAATTTTAATAAAAATAAAATTGACTTGAGACATGAATAATATGAAAGCAGACAGAGTTCCTGTTGTAAGCTATTCAGTTCAGGAAATGTACAGTTTAGGTAAAATAAAACTGTAATGATACCAAACTCTTTAGTATGTTCTTAGTGGCCTGTTATTTAATACGTATTTCTGCACATGATACCAAAGGGAATCAAGTTTGTTACAAATTTTTGATAGGGATTATTTTTCCATCATTTTCCCTCAACTGATTGGCAAGATGTCTGCTTTCTTATTCTTCCATGAGAGGTGAGGCAAGGTCGGCTGTAAGGGGGAGGAGGCCGAAATAAATTTATTTAAATTAATATTTTCACGTGTATAGTACCGTAAAGTTATAATGGAAATTTTATGAGAAATTGGTCAGGGAACTTGGGAAAATAGTCAGGGAAAGTCAGGGAAAAGTCAGGGAGAATATTTTTACAAATACTGTAGGAACCCTGGAATGGATTATAAGAAAGAATGTTAACTTTCAATTACTACTTGAATTTTTAATCATTATATTATATCTATATTTCCTCTTGTATTCATAATTTTTTTCAAGATTCAGATTCAGGATTCAAATATGTAAAATAGTGGATTCAACTCAGCTTTGGTTTTCTAACTATTTATAATAGTAGGTATACTTTTGTTGTAGTTGCTGCCACCAATGTTAAGTGGAATTTGGCACAAAAACAGGCATTTGTGCCAGAACAAATGTACTATTTATTCACTCCTTTTAAGGTGGTATGGAAGGGGATATGAGAAAAAAACAGTGTTTTTGCAGTTTTTATGGCAAAACATTTTTTGGCCAAAATAATTAAAATATTGCTCCATTAAAAACACAAAATTTAATTTTTCTCCACCTGGTGATCTCAACATTTCTTGAATAATATTAAGGGGGTTCTAAAATTTAATGACAACTCTTTATCTTCATTTAAAAAGATTGTTAGATAATGCCACTATGCTCATGACAGATATTCAGGAAATGTTGAAATCAACATGAGAAGAAAATTAAACTCTTAAGTTTGTACTGGAGCAATATTTTATTTATTTTGTAAAAAAAAAAAAATGTTTTGCCCTAAAAACTGCAAAAATACTGGCCTTTTCTCGCATTCCCTTCGGTCCCACCTTAAAATAACCTATTTATACTATGAACGTGCGAGACTCAAAAATATCTCGAAAATTCAAGAAATAAAAAACAGCAAATAATGGCCCTAAGAAATTTAAAAAAATAATCTGGGAATTTACTATTTCCAATAATACTGTAATATAACCCAAAAATAGGCCACATCCTTCCCCTCCCCGCTCCCCCCTTCCACCAAAACAGCCTTCATTAAGGAATGTTTTGGTTATAAATATTGTTTTTCAACATCAAACTTAGAGAATATAAGCTGTTACACTACAAAATTAAATTATAAATTGTGTTCATTGTAACTACCTATTACTATTTTATTAATTGCATTTAAAATGTGTATGAGTTATATCTAAAGTATTCAAATGAACTATATATAAGCCAATCTAAAGCAAGCGCCAGCTCAAATGTCAAAAAGGAACTCTATAAACTATATATTTACTTTAATAAAGATAATTTAAATGTTTTTACTTTCAAATAACTTTTTATTGTCTCGTTCTCGTGTCTCACTACCCTTTTATATTCTCGTCTCGAATTTAAAAAATGGTTCTTGCACATCCTTAATTTATACACTTTGGTAAAAAAAAAAGTATGAAATTAAGTATTTACCAAGTTTTGTTTTGTGCTACAAAGTTATTTATATTGTAGCTAAACTAGGGTGAGATGTTTAATATTATTGTTTAATTTGTTTTTTCATCAGGAGACATCTCTCCACTGTTAAGTGGGCCCTCGCCATGCTTCAACCCCCTATTCTGGGGTCCCCAATTCTTGGAGACAACAACAATTTGAGACACTCCCCCATTATGCCCTTTACCACACGGGCTATGACGCTGCCAGATATATCAGGTACTTGGAATTTAAAAAAAAATTCTGGCTTCAAAGTAAAACGATCTTTACCAGGCAAAGAAAAACTCTTCCAACGATTGAGGGACATAATATATTTGAGAAAAACTAAAAAATAGTGTAGACATCCTAACATAATATGACTTTCCAAATGAAAAATAATATAAACACATCTCATAATTATTGTTAAAAAGGGGTATGCAGAGCTTCAAGACTTAACTTCACTTAAAAAAAATCTTGCTTTGAAAATTAAAAAGCTTCGCCAACAAAAATATTAACATTAAAAATACTTCATTTATATATATTACAAATTAATATTGATACTAGAACATCTCGAGTAATTGTTTTGTATGTTGTGATAATAGCTTGATTTTTCAGATTAGGATGAAATTTTAGTAACAATTGTGTAATAAAACTTAAGTGGCCTATAAAGTTACATAAATAATTAAAAAAAAAGAATTAAACAATTCACAACAAATATTCAAACTTTTATTTGGCTTTGAATATATTTCATATATTTATTCATTTTCACTTCAAATTAAAAATGTGACTTAGCACACCCCTTTTGTTAAATACATTTTTCATGTGTTTTTTTTTTATTCACAGCTAAATATAATTTAAAACTCTGGTTTTGATGGTGTGACATTGTTTGTGTACCATTGTATAATGTGTGTTTATTTTCAGAAGGAGGTGGTGCTTTCCAACGTTTGTTCAGTGATACCCCAACCCTCCTCTCGATGGCTCGATTACCTTCCTTGCTCCAGAGCTGGCTGCCGAGACATTATTAGAGGTACAGCAACTTAACAAAAATAAACTGGTTAGATACCTTGATTTGTGGTACATAAAATAATTGGATTTCTTTTTTTAATAAAAAGTTGTATTTCCATATAAAAACTTACCCAGACTGGAAACAGTACTAGATATAAAAAAAATCATACAAAAAGTATTTAAATAAAATACTTTTTGGCTAAAAATGCCAACAAATTAACATAAATCTAAGTGGTATAGTTAGTGCTATGAATAAAAAACCTATAGTAAATTTCTTCTTATTTAGCTTTGGTAGCATTTTTTTAATTGACAGAAATAAATTTCGTGGACTTGCAACTTTTATCAGTTATTGAAATGTCAAGAAGAAAATTGCAATAGTGTATTTGTTTTTCGGACATTTTAGGCGACGGGGAAGAGGTGATATCTGCTACTAAGAAAAAAAAAAGTATAGTTTATATATATATACATATATATATATTGTATATATATATATATATATATACACACATATAATATACACACATACAGTACATTCCCGACTATCCGCGGGCGGATTATCGCTTAACCATGGCACCGCCAACAATAAGGCATACATTTTTGAAAAACGCGGCGTTGATAGAGAATACCTACCGATTGTTTTACTCAATACATCCCTAGGAAAGATAGGATGGCCAGAGAGGCAAAAATTTTATGTGACGGTATGAGGGTGGGCACATTATTGTAGAGTGTTTCTACACTGTTTGGATAAAAAGTTTTTAAAATTGGCATTTTAATAAGCAAATATTTCCCCAAAATATGCTTCATTAGCTTAATTTACCCTATAAGAAAACGTAAACATCATAAACAGTTAGGAATTTGAAGTGTTTCATATTTAGTTTATTATTCCTTAGTGTAATCGTGCATGATCATGTCTTCTGTTCCATTTCCATTCCTCTACTCGCAGTAGCACATGCACATTGTACGGGCTCTCATTAGACATTATTTTATTGAGAAATTTACTCAATTCAAATTTTAATTCTTATAAAAGTTGATGCTCATACTTTAAAATTAAAAATAATATGACTAAAATAATATTTTTAGCAAACAATGTGAAATAGTAAATGCTTTTTTAATATAAATGTGGTAAGTTTGGTAAAATATGTATTGCAATAAATAAGAGCAATACTGATTTTCACGAGGTTAACCAACATAATTTTATAACTAAATAGTAACTAAACCAGTGCTAGTTTTGTAGCTAAACGTAATGATTATTATGAATTTTAAATATATCTTAAGTTTGAAAATTTTAATATAATAATATATTCTTGATATTACATTTTTAATTTAACATAAATTATTAGTTTAGAAAGGGACCAGGTAAAAATAGTAAACATTCAATTACTAGCTATATTTATTTTCATTGCTTTATCATGGCAATACACGTAAACAACTTTAATCAACTATAATTTAAAATGGATGACGATAATAATAAATTCACCGGTCTAAAGTTGTTTTAAAGCTCTATTACTTTATTAATGTGAAAATTGATATTAATTTTTAACTATTTGTCAAGTAACTGAATGATTTATAAGTGGAAATGATGATATTATTTCAATTAAATAGCCTATGCTTAGGATTGTGTTTTAAAAATTGATTAATATGTACATTAAGCGAAAGCTCGAAAATGACAAGCCTACAAAACTTTCGATCTTGATCTCATAGAACAAGCTCGAAATCTGAGTACTTGCAGAGCCCTTGGTATTACTGATTTTGTGTTGTTTTTTTATTAGCACACCATGTTCATTCTTTGTATGATTCCTGGTATAATTTTATGGACAAAGCACACTTTAGGTAGTTTCACATTTGACAGGTTTTTTTTTTTTGGACATGTCACCTTCAAATGAAATAGCATTTTTTTTAACCATTATCTTTTATGATTTAAAATAACAAAACCCAATGTGATGTAAAAAAAAACAACACAAGATCAAGCCACTTTATTATTTTATGTGTGTATTTACACATCTCACAATATAAATCATTCTCACATCTAAACTTGGTTCCATATATTTAATATAAATAATTTGTCCAGAAACATATTGTACTTATTCTAACTAATTTTATTGTTTTAGAAAAAACTAAAAATTATTACACATCTTGATCTTTTATAGAAGGAGCATAACGAGACACTGGCAAAGTTAAACTTTGTCTTAGCCTTGGCAGACTGTGTGGTTGAACTGTCAGCCACCAGAGCAGCACCACTAGCAGCACTCACGGACAGTCTCAATACCAGTCAACGCCAGTCTGACGGTAGTCGCAGAGCGGAGCAGTTGGTACTTCTTGTGCGAGCACTACAACTTCTGAGCTCAGGTCTCAACTTAGCATCACAACAGCTGAGGGCTGGGCAGTTACAACCATCGGCTTCTGTTAAGACAGGTAAGCAGATCTGCTCTGACCACTTAAGTACAGTAATCATCATCATCATCATCAGCAGCACAGCAACTGTTTCCAATCTGTGGCTGGGTCAGCTTAGTAAAATGCCTTCATCTTTCTCGATCTGTTCCATTCTTCTCCTCTCACTTGCTTCCTCTACTATCTTATGTACTCTCTGTGCTCATCTACTTTCTCTGTATCTCTTTCATTCACAATCCATGTTTCTGCTGTATATGCAACAATCGACACACAGTACACCCCATCCATCACTTCCTTACACTTCAAGGACACTTCTTTTCTCTATAGCAGATCTCTTACACACCTATAGAACAGCTCCCCCAGCTGCCCTCTTCTTATTAGATCAGCTCTACTCAATCCAATGTTATAGCTTTACTAGGCCCTATACTCTTTAATGTTAAGTACAGTAATAGTTTATATTATATATAGGGGTGGATGGGCTCTCGAACACTTGGGAGGCGCGTGACTGATTGTTCTCTTTCTAACAATAGTTATTCGTTAGGTTCAGCAAGGGAAAGAGCTTGAAAGATTTAGAGAAGGACAGCGCTATATTCTATCTTCATTTGGAGTGTGGAAATTAGAGCAAAGGAGGGAGGAATTAGCTTGCCAAGGTCAAGCATTTATGAAAGATCAGCGTCTTTTGTTGACGAACCAGACAGGGAGTAGAGTATATATGGTGTTAAACAAGCACCTTTAAGGATATCAAACATAGAAAGAACATTTAAGGGGTATTAAATCAAGATAACATTTAAGGGTCTTTAATAACCCTAAGTAACTTTTAAGAGGTTTCATACCCCGAGATAATATTTTGAAGTTTCATATTCAGAGCACATTGAACAGGTGTCAAACATTATGTTTTATAGTATTTTTTTGCACTCTGCAATTGATTAAATATAAACACCATTTTCAAAATATATTAACTAATAAAAATAATCTCCATAAAAATGTAATAAAGTAAACTATTTGATTTGTATTATTTGATATTAATTCAAAAATTTTGTTATTTGCTATTTGCACACCTCTCTTTATTTTATTATGATATTTTTTATTACCTTTAGCAATTTTTTTTAGCACCGCGTCTTATTACCCATTCTGGCTATACACCAATTACTCTTGTGTGTTAGGAAAGAGAAAGATTAAATTTAGAGGTGTACCCTCATTTGCATCGATAAAGTGGGAAATCACCCTTAGTACACCTGGCCAAGATCAAACTACAATCTTGTCATGGGCAGTCTAGTCTATTGTGAGAGTGATGCCTTAAACCATGCGGCCACCAAAGTGAGTCTTAATAGTATTATAACTTTTACAAGTCTTACCATATTAGTTTAGAAATCAATATTTTTTAGTCTAAAATTATTATAAATTTTAATTTTAAAAGTTCCCGTTCCTGTCTTGAATCCTGATATTTTGACTAATTTCCCATCTTGTTCCGGTCATGAAATAAAAAGTAATTCCTGTCCATCCATATTTTAATAAGAAAGCAAAATAAAAAAATACATATTCAAACAAAAAAGACTCAAACAACATGCTTAACAATTAAACACACAACGGAAATAGTGAACTCAATAATGCCAAAGTATGTATTGTATTATTATTATTATTATTATTATTATTATTATTATTATTATTATATTTTATATCTACTATCTATTAACTCAAACAGGTAGTAAGACGCGGTGCTAATAATAATAATAATAATAATAATATCTATTTTCGCGTAGAAAACGAAATATATTTGATTCTTGCGCTATATCAATTTCTGAGAATACAGTCTATTTAAAACACAAACATATTTTTGACTCTTACAATATGTTCATTCCCATTTTATTAGGCAGGACTACTTTTGAATATTTTTACAATTTAATAACAATTTTTCTTTAAAAAAAACTTAGTTAAAATCAATCTAAAAACAAATGTTGAATTATCAAGTCGTTATTTGATTCTTAAAACTCGCTAGCATTTACTAAGTGATCAGATTACCTGAATCGATTCTAAACATACAATCGTTATACAATGTGTAGGCCAGTAGGCGTAAATAAACAGTTTTATCGGTGTTTAACTGTTAACAGGGTTTATTTTTAATGAAACCCAACAAAATGTCTAACTTAAGGATTGTATGAAATAAATTGGGGTTCTTTGCGTAGTTGTAGATAATTAAAACCAGCTGGGTAATAAGAATCAATAGTCATGTTTATTTAATTTTTACTCTGGCCGCTGGCGAGTAAACATATACCTCATGGCAACTGACTTTGTATTGTGTGTAATGTGTTGATATTTCTCTTTAAAAAAAACTTAGTTGGCTTTATTTATTTCAAGTTTGTTTTGATTCCCAGTTTTTGAAGAGCTTTAATGTGTTCATAAAAATATTTACAAGATTAAATTGTGATTTTTAAGTAGGCCTAACTTAGTAATTTTTAATTCAAAATATTATGCTTTGTTTAAGAGGTGAAAGATTTGACCATAAAATCCAGTAAAACACCGAATCTTCGATTCTCAAATACTTGTCAGGATTCATTGGATTCAAAGATTTGAGTAGCCCATCTCTAAAAATAATTTTAGATTCTAATCAGTGTATTTAGAAAAATGTAAAGCTATTTATTTTAGAGCTATGTATTTTATTAATTTTCATCTCAAACCGTTTTTCTTATGATATTTGTGTTATGTATTTTGCAGTAGTGGGCTTATTGAATTCCAAGTTTCGGCAGTGTTTGTCAGATTGTAAACAGCTCAATACCCCAGGTCTCCTTCAGAAGGCTGGAGTGGATCCCAACACTACTAACATCACTGCGGACAAGATACTCTACAACCATGCCATACAGATGGTGAGTAAATTCCACATACTAGTAACATCACTGCAGACAAGATACTTTACAACCATGCCGTACAGATGGGAGTAAATTCCACACACTAGTAACACACTGCAGACAAGATACTTTACAACCATGCCATACAGATGGTGAGTAAATTCACAACTAGTAACACACTGCAGACAAGATACTTTACAACCATGCCTACAGATGGTGAGTAAATTCTATACACTAGTAACATCACTGCAGACAAGATACTTTACAACCATGCCATACAGATGGTGAGTAATTCCACACACTAGTAACATCACTGCAGACAAGATACTTTACAACCATGCCATACAGATGGTGAGTAAATTCTTAAAACTAGTAACATCACTGCGGACAAGATACTTTACAACCATGCCATACAGATGGTGAGTAAATTCCACACACTCGTAACATCACTGCAGACAAGATACTTTACAACCATGTCCTACAGATGGTGAGTAAATTCCACATACTAGTAACATCACTGCAGACAAGATACTTTACAAGCATGTCCTATAGGTGATTACCATTTGCCTCTTATTTTATTTGTGCCAAACAAGCCATCTTTTTTAAGAATGTTGAAATAAAATCAAGTTTTTAGGAAACAATCATTTGACTAATTATTTCACCAACCACTTCAAAGTTTTTAAAAATAAAAATTTACAAAAAGTTAATGAACACCCTTTTACTACTGCAAATGTTTTTATTCAATCTTTATTTTTGTATCAGTGTCAGTCGGCAGCTCTGGATGAATTGTTTGGGAACCCTGAGGAGTGTTTCCAGCGCTACCAAACAGCTCAGATCTTACTACACAGTCTATCTCAGCAAGTGAGCCACCAGCAAGACAGAGCTCTACTCACAAAATGTTAGTATCTAGCATTTAAAAACAAACACTATTAGAGCTGGGCCGATCATTTGGTTTATTTTCTTGACAATATTACAAAGGTAGTACAAAACAACACACATACATTTTTTAATATACACAATTTTTTGTTCGTTAAATTCTTAGTAAAACTATTAATAAACATAGAAAAAATCACAATAAAAAACTTAAATATGCTATGACAACTATTTGAAAAAAGGCGAAGGGGAGGTTATATGGTATGTAAGTGTTTAGACTCGTGATATAAATCCAAAATTCTCATATATAATAACTATTTCGAAACTAGAAAAAATATATAATATAGCTATGTGAACTGTTCTTCTTTTCACTTTAAAAACCATTTTGTGTACACATTTCTTGTACCTTCTTCCATAAAATACAAAACCACAAATAATTATTCAAAGTTAAGATTTATTTACTTTAATCTTTTTCATAAATAGTGACTAATAATTCTTATTTTTATTTATGGTTTGTAGTAAATAAAATGAGAAAATAGTAGGAAAATAATAGAGCACAAATACAAGTAAAAGCACTAACACAAATTTAAACACACTTCAATATTTCATTGTTGTTATAGATTTTGTACTGTCATCCCTTAAATCTACTCTCTCCTGCTTTCTCATATCTGTTGCTCATAAAGTGTTGACCTTGAAATCCAAGTATGAGTCATCACAGATTGTCATCTCAAACATTTGTTTCTCCCTAACCAGTTAACAACCCCCTCTTCTCCTTTCCACATGATAATCCATTTTTATTCCCCATCCATTTCTGTTCCCAGGTCACTTTCTTATTCAAGCCAACCATTTTCCACTAATGGCTTGTTAGGCCTGTCGTAGCTTCATATACATATATTGTGATAATTATAATAATTTTCTGGTGTGTAGGCCTTGCCTTTCTTTCCTCCTTTCAATGTTTCTCTCTTGCTTGTACAGTAGGGGTGTGCGAAGCTTTCAAACTTCAAATTGACTTCAAAACAAATATTAGCTCTGATTTGTCTTAAAAAAAATCTCGGCTTTGACATTATGAAGCTTTGCCACTAAAATATTCCATTTATAGTAAGTTATTGCAATTATTCTGAGCTGTTATGTAGAGCACAAATCAATATTCACATGGAAAAAATCTGAACTAATTAAATTGTAAGTTGTGGTAATAAATTACTTTATCAGAATAAAACAAACTATAACAAAAAATTGTACCATAAAATACTTTACAAGTAATTTCGATTTATGAAGTAATATAAATAACTACATTATAATATATTTTCAAGCACAAAACAACTAACAAAAAATATTTGAACTTTGATTCATAGGGACACCAAAATATTGCAAGACATATTTTTACAAACTTTTACTTAGCACGTTCAAATTAATATCAAATTATTCATAAAGTTCACTCTAGCATTTTTGAATGTATCATGCACATGGGAAATAAAACTAAATTTAATCGTTTTGAGAAATTGATTAGATACTTTGCCATTTATATGTAAATAATGGTCATTTAGGGTGTGCGGATATTAAAATTTTGAATAGTTTTAGATAGCGAATAGCTGAACTTTCGATGAACAATTGTTTTATCCTTTATATATATTTAATGCCCCACTGATTCTTGGGTTTTACAGCGAGAGAATAAAATCTAAGTCAGGAGATTGGATGGTAGCAATCGATTTTCTTCAAGAGGCAGCAATGTAAAGTGTGAACTGTGTTCTTCTTTTCATTGTAAAACCCAACTAGTATTTGTTCCTTTTATGTGTTTCTATCCACCTTTACTGTACCTTCTTCCAAATATAATATAATTACCTCAAAAAGCAAAAAGAGATAAATCATGTCGGCACTAATAAAAAGAGGCATTTGTGTGAGAGAGTTGCAAGATATGCACAAGAGAGGGAAAAGGCGTAGTTTTTGGGTAAGATAGAGGGTGTAAGGTGATTGTAAGATATAAACAGCTTGTGTGAGAGGTACAGATACAGAACACAGACAACAATATTTCAAAACTAAACTAACAAAGTCTACTTCACTAAACTATTCTTAACTAAACTCAATACCTTTTTTTTCTACTTATTATTATTCCCTCCCTGTCCTCTGCCTCCTCCTTGAGCTCCCATACTTATCATAAAGTTATTTTAAAACTAGGTGTCACTTGGATCTTTGTTATGGTTTTTGGACTTTTAGGATGATAGATGTATTTTTAATCAGAATGAACAACTCCATAAGTTGTAGCCTTTTTTTAAAATCATAACTGGTTTTGAAAGTCTTACTTATTTATTTTAATTTGTTGGATAGTGGTAATCCATCAATGACTCTTTTCATATATATTAAAAATATAGTGAAATTCAATGCACAATCCAATAAGATTTCTTTTGGTTTAGTTAACATTTTATGCCTCTGTCTTTATATAAGATTTGAAAAATCAAGCTTTTGATAATACTAATTTTTACAAACTTTTAAAAATAGCTATAAAAACGTATTCTCAATATTGGACACACTACACAATATCCTGAGATTTTGTTATACAAATCAGTTTATTTTTTTAAGTACCAGTTGTTTTATAGTATTTTCTGTATTTTGACAATAACTACTTTTTAAACATCCCTTTAAAAATTATATTAATTAATTAATTTCATCATATAGCAAAAAATAAAAAACCAAAACCAGCTTTATTATTTTAATTGCCTTCTTAATATTCCTTTAGCAAATCAAAGTTTCCAGCCTTCTATTTACTGACCTTTAATTCATGCATTTTTCTTTAACAAAATGCATTCATTTTAATTACCACAAATCATTATTGAAATTGATTTTGCTTCAAAAATATTTATACTCTATTTGAATTCACATTGAATTTAAAAAGTTGATTTTACACATCCCTATTGTACAGCTTTCTTGATATTAAGTTTTGCAGTGGGAAGTGATATTTCTTTGAGGCTAGTTAGTTTAGTTGTAGGATTGGATTCTTTTCTAATAAGTCTGCTCTCTCGTTACTCTGTTTCCCTCAGTTTAATGAAATTCACTGGAGATTTCTAGTCTTATGTAGGTATTGAAATTGTCTTATGGCATGGTTGATTTCAAATTTTTCCTGCTTGTAAAAGCATTTCTTTGCTTGTTTTGATTACTTAGAGTCACAGAGTATTAATGCTTTCTGAAAGGATGTTATTTGGTTGAAAAGTTTTAAAGACAATATGTATGAAATAAAGTGAATAAAGCATAATATTAATATGTCATTAAATAAATATAATAGAATTTTAGAAAAATAAAGGACAAATAAAATTAAAAACACTTAACACACATTTATATACCTATGCCATATTGTTTTTGTTCCTGCAGACAAGGACGCAGTAGAGAAGCGTCTGTTTGTGCTCCAGCAGCAAGGCTACATCTACTCCACCTGACCTGCGCCCTGGTGGCTGGGTTGTAAACCAGTGTGTTACCTCACTTGAACGCCCTCACCCCTGTATATCTTATGGTGGGAGCTATGGCTGGACCCTTCTCACCTGTTTTGAGCAACGCTCTCCCCTACTAATGTTACTGTACTAGGGATAATACACCTCGACCTTCAGCTTGATGTCCTTTTAATCTTCAACAACTGGCAATACTGTCTGTCATTAGCTTGTTGAAGTGCTTGGCTATCTTTGGATGTGGCGCCATGTTGTATTAAGATGAAGACCTAAAAGTTAACCCTGTTCAAAGTATCATTTGCTTAATATAATAGAATTCTCTCTTAGAAAACAAGAAGAATGTTTTGCAGTCATAAATTATGTTTTAAGGCGTATATTTTAAATAAAATATATTAGTTAGGTTGGTTCTTCAAAATCCTTCTAAAGGTAAGAATACCAAGCTCTCATGTGACAAGAATAGTAAGTAGCTCCTTTCAGATCAAGAAATAACATGATTTTATTTAACTATTTTCATTAATCAAATACTACTAAAAAATAGTCATTTTCTAATTTCTGAAGGAGGAAAAATAAATCAATGCTAGTTCATAAATAAAATATTTAAACATATTGTTACACTTTGAAAAAATCATGTAGGCTTACGGCACATTTAAGTGAGATTTTTTTTACATTGCTTGTATAGTTTTTCTTCCCCCCCCCCCCCCCCCCCCCCCCCCCACCATCTTCATAAATATGATAAATTAAATAAATAAAACCTTATGCATCCACCAGAAACAAACCATCCTAATAAACATAAAAAATAAAGTGTTAAGCCTTTAACATTCGAGTTGTACCACTGTTACCAACTAAGCTCTCGAGGTTCTCAATAGTCATATGACACTTTCATTTTTTTCCAGCCTAATTTAAAGACAGTATTAAGTCTAGCCATGTCAACAAGATCGATTAATTAGGATTAATATACTTTATTGCCTACAGGGGGTTGAATTTTAATTTATTCATGTACAAACTCTGGTTTTCTCTAATAAAAACATACTAGATCAGCACAAGGGATGGAGTAACCTGCATGTAAATGAATAAATAATAAAATTAATTAAAAGTGTTTGCTAACACATTATGTGTGTATATTTGGTTCAAAGAGCGTAAACTAAGGTAAACATATGTACAATTTCCAATGGGAACTTTTTAGAGGTTATGTTATAATGTGTTATAAAACATCATTTTAAATTTGTTTTGAAATGTAAATAAAATACAACAGTATAGTCTTTATAGTTTGAGTTGGACAAAGCCAGATCCATCTTGAACAATCTAGAATTAAAAAGTTTAAGTTTAAAAAAATACCTTAGATTATTTTTTAAATTACACACTACACAAAATAATTTGTAAATATACAGTAGCCCCATGGCTTCTTTGGTGCTGACTGACAGCATTGAAAAGTTACCAGACCAAATTATGTATCCTGACGCCAAACCATATGGTCTGCAAAAAAACATGCGTTTAGCAGCTGTCACTTCTGACAGTCAAAATTTAGGTATATACCTAAATGATGACCGTCATAAGTCAGCTGTGAGCTGTCAGTCAGCACCAAAAAAGCCATGGGGCTATTGTATTTATATGTACATTTTATTAGAATTTGAAATGAACTATGATCGTTTTTTTTTTTTTTTTTTTTTTTGCCACATAACCAATCATACATCGATCTTTCCTTGTAAAAGGATGTGGACTGGGCATATTCCTACCGCAAACTATACAGATCATGAACTAACATGAGACTACTTTATTTATATAGCTATTAATAAATACACATATATTGATTGCTGCTTAGAAACACCTTTAATGTTTTTTTACAAACATGTGTATAATTTAGAATCTATTGCCAAGTATATTCTGCCAAAGTTTATTTTTCTCACAAAATCTTACTAGACAGAGATATTGTTTTCTTGATATAAGTACCTCTATCAGGGTTGCCAAGCACCTGGACATCTGGATGAACAAAAAAAGGGATTTTTTTATCTTAAATAAACAAGAAACACTTTAAAATTTTTAAAAAATACTGAATATTTATGAATTTTGGACATTTATTTAACAACATGCTTATTTAAACATATGTCTTACTCACTTTCTTCCATTAAAACATTAGTTTTGCCTAACAACTGCATATATTTCCCCATCATGCTTAAGTTCTCATTTTTTAAACATCATTCACATAACTTCAAGAAATTTAATTTTTATGAAAAATGGAATTACTCCTGTAAATTAAAGGAAATTTTGTTTCTGAAAGGGGTGACCTGGCAGTCTAGGGGTAAGGTGTCGGACTTCTATGCTGGCGTCCGGGGTTCAATCCTTGGTCCCAGCACAGATTTATCTGATTACCAAACCCTTCCTTCATCTCTGACAAGACATCTTGTGAATGTGAGGAATGCCAGGTCTCCACCGTGGCTCGGATTCCACGTTAAACTGTAGGTCCTCCATTTCATCTCACATTCACCCTACCATTGCAGCCTAAGTGCGTATAACCCGAACGGGTAGTAAGATGCGGTGATAATAATAATAATGTTTCTGAAAGTATGGGCAACCCTGTCTCTGGATCTGCTGATTGAGAATGGAAATAAGAGTCACTTGCTTTACCTTTACACTAGGAATGGGTCTGTCTATTTTTTGTTAGCTTGGATATGTTATTTCTTCAGTGGCTGTAAAAATTAAATATTAAAATACTTGGAAAGTTATAAAAATGAGTAAGGACGTGGGAAGAATCCAATGCACTAAGTCAATGTCTTCTTCCTTTATTCTATCTTAAGAGTAGAAAAAGTCGCACACACAGTGAAACACACATACAGTTTTTATAATTTGCATTACTGCCTTGATCAATTGAAGAGAAGGGGAATATTAATAAAAAATACTCGAGATGGGCCACTCAAATCTTCAAGTCCACCGAATCCTGACAATTATTCGAGATTCGAGGATTAGGTGTTTTACTGGATTCGATGGTTGAATCTTTCACCTCATAAACAAAGTATAATATTTTGAATTCAAAAATTATTTAGTGAGGCATACTTGAAAAGCACAACTTAATTTTTAATATTTATTTTGTCGGACAAAAGAGATTAGCATGAATAAAATCACCATTAAAAAAAATTGTTAGGTGTGAAAAATCTTACGTGCCTAGTACCCTAACCTCCCACCTCCATGGGAAACTTGGACTCGACCGTTTCGACACATGCTCACTTATAAAACTTTCACCTCACAAACAATCTTGTAAATACTTTAATGAACATTAAAACTCTTCAAAAACTAAAAATCAAAACTAGAATTACAAATAAACTCGAAATAAATAAAACAAATTACGGCTTTTTTTTTAAACAGAAATAAGAACACATTACGTATGATACAAAGTCAGCCGCCAATCCCGCCATTACACACAATATGAAGTCGGCCACCATGACGTATATTATGCTTACTCGCCAGAATGATGATTAAAATAAATACAGTGTTAATTATTACTACTCAACTGGTTTTAATTATCTATAACTATGCAAAGAACCCCAATTTATTGCATATGATCCTTAAGTTAGACATTTTGTTGGGTTTCATGAAAAATAAATACTATTAACAGTCAAACAGCGATAAAACTCTACAGGTCTACGTTTTGTATATAATTTGTTTGATTAAAATTGATTCAGGTAATCTGATCACTTATTAATTGCTCTCAAGTTTTAAGAATCAAATAATGACTTGCTAATTCATTATTTGTTTTTAAATTGATTTTAACTGGAGTTTATTATTTTTTTAAATATGTTATTGAAGTAATTGTAAAGATATTCAAATGTAGTCATGCCTTATAAAATGGGAATGAAGAATATATTATTGTAGTCTTAAATATGTTTGTGTTTTAAAAAGAATGTATTCTCAGAAAATGTTATATCGCAAGAATTGAATATATTTCTTGTTAACATACTCGGGCATTATTGAGTTCACTATTTTTTATGTATGTTTAATTATTAAGCATGATGTTTTAGACTTGGTTAAAAATATACGTTTATATTTTTATTTTTTCTATTTTGATAAAATAAATTATAATCTTTCAATGATGATTAAATTTGAACAAAGGATAACTAGGCCTAATCTGTTATTTCATATTTTTTTAGAAACTTCTCATTCTAATAACACTTTTAAAAATAACTAAAAGACACTCAAATTTTGATTGATTTGATATTTAAACAATAATATAAGTCTAGATTTGGCTGGATTTTAACCTGTATTTTGCGAGGGATGGTTGGGGTTGATTAAAATTGAAAGCATGATTGAAATAAATCTTAATTCACAGTTTAGGCCTATATTGTCTGATGTAGGTCTATTTGTAAATCATTAAAATTTCTAACAATTTGCTAGAATTCGGATTTGAGATTCGAAAATAAAATGTAGATTCGGATTCGAGAAATAGTGGATTTGACCCATCTCTAAAAAAATACTTTGAATATATTTCAAAATTCATAATATAGAATATTCATTGTGTTTTTTTCCTTATATTTTCCCTAGTTTTTGTTAGATAAAGGCAGTAATGCTAAAATTTAAAAAGTGGAGTATGTATTCCAATGCGTGTTTTTTTAATTGATAATTTTGTAATGAATTATAAATATAAAAAAAAATTGTGGAAACACTGTTTAGTAGGGGTCTACAAAGTTTTGTTAACATATATATATTGATTTAATTCAAATTATATTAATCATTTAGATAACTCAAATCAAACCAAACTATAAAAATAATCAATAGAGTTTTAGGCCATTGCAACTTCCACACTGTGCCTAAAACTTGTTAATATCAAGGATGGGCCCTCAATCAACTTTAACTAATTAGTTTTATTTTTTCTTACTTTTTATTAATTTTCATATATAAAAGAATTATTTAGCCACGAGAACTCCATTTTGTTAAACACTATTTTAGTTGAAATAGTAGACACAAATAATTAAAGCAATTGAATAAGGGACTATGAGTAAAGCCTCAAGTTGTAAATTAATAAATATTTTATTTAGTCTAAAAATTGATTTCTTTTTGACTTGTTATTTGGAAGAAGGTACAGTAAAGGTGAATGTTTCTATCCACCTTTCCTGTACCTTCTCCCAAATATAATGCGATTGCCTCATAAAGCGAAGAGGTTTTCCTTATTTAGATCTTTTGACTTGTTATTAATTGGTTACTGTATGTCACATTTTCATCTATTGATGGAAACAATAGGAATTACATCACTTTCTATGATAGTTAAAATTGAAATCAATAACTAGAATAATTGAACTAAAACTGGTAAAGTACATAATAAAGAAATAGGAAAAAAAGTAACAAATACAATATGGCTTTAAGAAGATTGTAAGCTGGCACTAATTTATTTCTAGACTTATGTTCTGATAAACATAGAGATTTTTAACTCTTTGTTTATTTTTCATTTACCCATTAATTTATTATGGTTATTAACAACAAGCAGTTAAAATTTTGTTTGCTTGATTGAAAGTTAAATTCCTCAATTTGACTGTAATTGAATACTAATTTTTTAGATGAACATTATGAACTGTTGATTATTAAAGGAATTTTAATAATGTCTTGACATATCATGGCGAGTTGCCCATAATTCTTTAACAGGGCCATTACATTTGATTTTATAAATATTACTTTCATTAATTATTTAGACATCTTCATAATGCTTAACGCATCTATTGATACATATGGACTCTAGGTTAAACATGATTCCCTATTACTAGACAAGTAAGTTTGAGATTTTCCCACTGTGTTTATATTATTAATTAGGTAACCTTAATGGCTTAAAATGTTTTTTTAAATTTGTAATGGCAAAGTGCAATAATTATTAAGTATGTTAACATGTTGGAGTATGTGTAATGTGTGTGACACTTAATATTTTATGAGAGAATGTGACAAATCATGCTGTAAGTTTACATACATGGACTGGGTGATATTAAACAACAAGGCAGGTATTGGAACTGTCTCCCATTGTTATTCACTATATGCACAGCTATTACTGAGGTAGTATAGACATAATCTAGACCAGGAGTTCCCAAAATGCAGCCTAAGGGTTTTTACACACTATGACACTGGTCTCCACATAGGTAAGTTTGAATTGCAGCAGTTTACACAGGTGTACTGCAGAGTCTGGCACGGTCACAGTGACATGACAGTGTCCAGGCTCTGTCGCATGTGATGACTTGCCCAGACAGTGACCATGTACATCACTTGAGATACGTTAGTTTCAATAATTATTGGAGCATTCATGTTAGGACACTGGAGACAAACACTGTGTGTAGATCTAACAACTGGCAGCTTGTACAGTAGAGTATCAATAGTCCAACACTCGGCAAGGTTGGTACATGACTCGTCAATTTGTGCGACAGAAAGAGAATGATGTATACAGTCGGTAGTGGTTTGTTGTAGTCAGCAAAGCAGTCATTAGCATGATTAATATGATAAACTATCCTGTGAACCAAGCGTGTTGTTTGAACTGTACAGTACTCAAACAGTGTTATTTTGTGTTTGTTTAAATTAGTGCCTCATACTGTTCAAAATATCTCAGTCTGGAAAACTTAAACATAAAACTTTAAATTTTGTTAAAAAGGGGGAAATAATCAAGAAAATTGAAAGGGGTGAAAAGTTGGCTGTGTTTTATGGTGTTGGATATGCAACAATTTATGACATCAAGAAAAACCAGAACAAAATCATGGGATTTGTTAAAGATTTGGACAGAATGACCAGTGATAGGAAAGTTTTAAGATCTGGTCAGTAACCTTAGTTGAAGATTTTCTTTACACATGGTTTCCCCAGAAACGTAGCAGGCACACTCCTATTTCTGGCGAACTTATTGAAGAAAATATATATTTTGAAATCATGAAAAAAGACTATTTTCACACCAGTACTGTCTGGCTTGTTAGATTTAAAATAACAATGTGGAATCCATTTATTAAGTACTACAGGTGAGAAACTCTCTTGTGACTTCAAAGCCGTTAAACCTTATAAAGAAAAAATTGTCAAGTTGGTAGAAGAGCTAACTAAATCTTAGCCCCGATCAAATCTATAACGCTGATGAAAGTGGGTTGTTTTAGAGACTTGCCGAAAAAGAAACTGTCCACTAAGCAGAAGCCATTGCACCTTGTCCAAAAATAGCAAAAGATCGAATCATGTTTATGCTGTGTTCAAATGCCGACAGTACACATAAGCTTCAGTTGGTAGTTTTAGTTAAGTCTACAAATCCAAGGGTGTTTAAGAATGTCAAAAATCTTCTGGTTTTGTCCAAAAACCAAATCCGGACTTTGATGAAAAAATAATTGTCCATCGAATGGTTTCATGAGCAATTCGTCCTATCAATTGAGAAATTTCTTTCAGCAGCATTAGTCGCCACAGAAAGCTTTGTTATGTTTTAGATAACTGCCCGGCCCATCAAGAAGAAGATGAACTATCTAAAAATGGTTTTGTAAAAGTGATGTTCTTACCACCAAAAGCAACACCTTACAACCAATGGATCAAAATGTGATACAAACTGTTAAGAGCCAATACATAAAAGTATATTATATAAGGTTATAAGCAAAGTGGAAAGCATCCTCGATTCTCTGAAGGCATGAATCTGCAAGCCTGACTGTAAATGACATAAACAGTTAGCCCATTGGAAATGAAGAAAATGATTTATAAAGAGATCATCCTAGATGTTTTAGATGTAAATGACGAGAAACAAGAGGAACCATGTTATCCCTCACACTGGCTTCGGGGTAACTGGTTGTGTCTACTTGAAGTGCAGTCTCCGGGTGACGTTCGTTCTTAGGCACCAATCCCCGGGTCTAGTACGTGAGGGTAAGGAAGAAAGATAAGGGAGAAAACATAGGCGGGTTGTGGGGTGGCTAGCGTATGCAAATGATAGCCCTCAGGGCTTAAAGGGGAAATTGGAGTAGGTGGAGGTCAGGTGGTTGGTGAGAGGAGAAGATGAGGAGAGGAACTAGATAACTCAGGGGTAGGGACACTTGGAGATGTTGGAGCTGAGTGGGGACGTCCAGGGGTCTGAGTGTTACTATTGGGGTAGTATGAAATGGGCCCTCGGGTGGAGTATTGTTTGGCCGGCGACATTTTCTTCAGGGTCTTCTGTTGGTGGGCTTTGCCGGAGTGGCGGGTGTAGACCATCCCGTGGAATCGCCGGTGACGAGGACAATCAGATGGGAAGGGTGGAGAGGTAGAAGGAAGGAGTCCCGGCAACGTGAGTCACAGTGGGAGGTAGGATGGAGTCCTGGCAACGCGAGTCGTGGTGGTAGGTAAAGGATTACGACAGAAGGAGAGGTAGTTAAGACAAAATTGCTCTTTACGAAACACAACAATTTATTAAACTCTTTCGTATAGGTGGTTCACCAGGGTTGGGTCACCCACTATTGAATCTGCTCCAGAAATCACCGTGTTATATACCCTCCACTGCTGATTGACCTTGTAAAATGGGGGAAACAGGGGCTTCCCATTGGAGTGTGCAAACTTGATAGACAGTGCCCATCACGCGAGCCAATAGAGGAGTTATCTTTGGCGCTGAGTATAGTGGGGAACTCATCAGACGGATAAGAGAATATGGACTGTGGAGCGGTCCAGGCAGTAGAGAGGGTGGGGGCGCGGCCTGTGCAAGTGCGGAGGAAAGATACAAGGGCTGATTGAACAGTGAGGCACAACAACCAATTGTGCAAGCTCATTCTGTACGGCACAGTAGTGCCATAAGTGTATTTAACACATGTCAGATGGGCCAAGGAAAATGACATAGCAGCTGCTGATGAAACTGTGTAAAAAAATGGTTTGCTCTGATATTGAAGATAGACTTATTAACTAACTGCTGTACTGGATATAGTTTTTTTATTAGTTTGGTACTTTGTACACTACCCTGGTGTATTAACAAATAAAGTGATTTGTTCTTATAATTCTATTTATTATTCAAAATCCAGTAATTCGACTCCCCCGCCCCCAAGTTTGATATTTGTCGGATTACAAAGAGACTACTCTAGTTTGTTAATTTTATGTCAAGAAACCTGCTGTTTTTCTTGTTTTAGTCATGAGTTAATATTTGACACTAGCACATAGTTAAATAGTGTGTACAAATCTATCTCATAGCAGAGGATGTATACCCTGATTTTTGTAGGAAGTACAGTATCTGGTAGTTACTAAAGTTCCTAAAACAATTTTAATATATTCATTTATCAAGTCATATTATATGCAGCTGTCACTTTTGATACTTATAAAATAACACAAATAATTTTTGGTCACAAAAAATATGTTTGCATTTTATCTTCTTTTCTTCCAACCAAAATCAGGCTATACGTATAAACATTGTTTCCTCATTCTCCTCCTGTTTAGCGCTAATAACAATAGTTCCTCATTGCTTTAGTCACTTTTAAATAATTAATAAAAACTAACCTACTGAGTTTGTTATCAAGAAAGTGTCATACAATGGTTTGCCACAAACCCAATGTTTGTCACCGATGTTTCAGTGTAAACAAACCTTGTGGGCTATGTTTCTGTTTTTATTTCATATGGTTTTAGATAAAGCCAAATCTGCTACTTTACAAATTGAATCTGAATGTTCAGTTTACTTACAAATCCTGACTCGAATTTGAATCTTAGGTAGACTAAGCTACTATATAAAATATGATTAGTAACTAAACATTTTTTTTTTAAATAATGCAGCCATTATAATACGCATGCATTCACTTGAGGGATAAATAAATGGTCTTGGGTATGGTTGTTATATTTTGCCCTATAATTATGTTGCGACAAACCACCAATTAGAAAAAAAGAATGGGTTTAAAACAAATTTCAAATTAAAATTGGCAAAAATAGATTTTTAAAAATCTATCAACCTCAACCCTTGTGGATTATAATATTCTCTTATATATGAAATAAATTACAGGAAAGGTGGATATAAACATATAAAAAGGAATGAGCACAGCATGGCTTTTACAATGAAAAAAACACAGTTCACACTTTACACTGCTGCCATTGGACAAAGAGGCCTCTTAAAGAAATTCAATCAGTACCACCCATTCCCCCAACCTAGCTTTCATTCTATTCTGAACTCATCAGAAAGGGGAGTGAAACACACAACTCAATTTCTGAAAAGAGAAAACAAAACAAAAAAGTAGATAAAGGAAAAACTTAAAGGATTATAGTATTTGAAAGTTATATATTTATTTATTGTCTATGTTGTTTATTATTTACAAATTGTAAGTTGTTTAGTGTAATTTCATTAATAAAATATATTGATACTAGTTTAAAATAAATTTGTTTGTCAAATAAACGTTATATAAATACATTAAAATTGAAAATTCAAATATATTACTTTAAGTTATTAATATTTAGTTTTCTAAATTAAAAAAACACTTTGATTAAATCCAAATATATTTGTGAGTTACATGTGACTCACCAACTGTTTTTAGTTTTAGAATAGGAATTTTATGAAAAATTACTCTTGTTATAAATGAATTGTAACATATTTAAAGTAAAATTTTTCAGCTATTTGACATTACATTTGTCTATGAATATCTTGTCAAAATTAACATTGTTACACTTGTGCTCAGGTAGCCATTGGAAAAATTGTGTTTTTTTAAACATATTTTTTGAATAAGTTTATAGAATTTGTTATTTGTTTCAAACTAACATAAACTAGTATTTACTCATTTCTGTAAATGTATTGCACCATTTTATTGGAGCTGATTTGTGATACACTAGAAACCTGTTTATCTGGAACACTCTTTCAACTAAATAAACCTCCTAATATCAACTGAAAGTCTTTGATAAAAATCATGTCCTAGAAAATACAATACAGAAACACTACAGTTACTTTTAGAAGGTTTTTTAAAATTGTTTTATTAAGTTAGTCTTTGTTTATAACAAAAAATCATATTTTATCATAATATGATTAAATGTCTTATTCTCACGATAGATTGGAGTTTATCTCATAAAATTTAGATAAACGAGTTTTTGGTGTTTATAAAAATGATGCACATCCAGGTTTTAGTCATTGGTTTTGTGCTAATTATCTTGTTGACATGTTCCATATGATGCTTTGTCACTAGAGGTGTATTGCTGCAACTAATCTTACATCCAACTTTGTCATAGCTTCCTGATCCAGCCAGAATTTTATATATATTATATATATATATATATATATACACACACATACACATACACACACACTCTTAGTTGGACAAAGGCATTTCAGAATGGCACCTAAAAAATTATATATCCCCTATGCATGAAAACTTTTGAATCACCTTGTATTTAAATTCAAGCAAATTATAACCCTCTAACATATTATTTACTACCTCTTAAATATATATGCTCAATATAACATTTAAGTACTAAAATGAGAAGATAAAAAGTTACATTTAGCAAAAATAATTACTGTGAAATATTTTATGTATCAAACTTTTGTAGATACATCTAGAACATTAAAAAAAAAGCTTCGTTTTGAGTGTATTATGAATGCCATTATAATACTACTAGTGTGCTCATATCTGTAATTATGAAATTTCTCACAACTTTGTATTAATGTACAGATTCAACGGCATTTGCAATTGTTCTAGGAAAGCTTACAAATCATTAGATTTGAGAAAATAACAACTTGTTCACAAAGTAGACAATGGAAATCACACTAGCATATTTGGAATGGAATCATTTGATGTGTAAACTAAGAGTTTGAAATCATTTCTCTGTCCAGGTATTGTTATTATTATAGAGTATTTGTTGTTGTTGCATCAATACTACCACTGCTGATATTCATACATACTTAATTTTCCACATTGGTTTACTCAGAAGTTTTTAAGAAATGACTTTGTGAAGCTGTTGATGTTTAGCCCAGCCATAGTTCCTAAATATATATATTTTGAAAGAATTTCCACCAACAAGAATCTCACACTTTTCATGAGGATGAAAAACACACGCTGGTTTATTTTCTAATTTATTCAATGAAAGTAGAGATGGGGCATTGTAAATCCTCTCAACATTTTGGTATTTGTAGAAAACCTATACACAAATATCTTATTTTGTAGAAGAGTAAGTTTTAAGGTAAGGTTGATGAAATTGTGCATATATTGATTTATCACCATTATTATAATATTCTGGACTCTTGTCAATTTTATTTTTCTTAACAAGGTGTGGGCATCTTCCTTAAAAGATTATATCAACCTGTATATTCATAGTTATGCAGAAGTAACAAAAAAAAATCTTTCCATGCAAAGTGATATCTAATTGTGTGTATTCATAATCGATTTAACGATTTGCGATTTGACACAAAATTTGGTATTCTTATGAGAGATAGTACCTAAGTGATAGAATAAGTCCCGTCTCTCGCTGTAACCATAGTTCAAAAATTAAAAATATATTTGTTAACATAATGATAGTTTTAGCAAGTAACAAGTACACATGGCCTGAGTATGTTGTCTTTGTCAACTTATGCTGCGCTTGTATTTCTACTGTAAAATAATGTCAAAACTATATAAAGGATTTTTATTTTCAGAATGCTTGAAAAAGTTGAGAATGGCTTATGTGATTCATATTTATTTTTAATGTAGCTAATCCCCTATTTACTAAGATTTTTATAGACAATAAACCTCTCAATACAATATGTAAACGTGCATGTTACTCATTTTGTGTTGTGATATTTATTAGTTGTTTATGTTATTTTATTTAAAAAAAACTTTATTATGAAAAAGTGTGTTTTATTTTATTTTTACACTACACCTAAGAATACCCGATTATAGTGAGACCACCAAAAGCCCATACTGATAAGTTTTTATTTTTACATGAAAATATATTATTATTATTTAATTATAATTAGCCGGTCTTACTCCGTCGGTAACCACTACGCTAGTTGTATGGTAGGGTGATTGTGAGATGAAATGGAGACCTACAGTTTACGTGAACCGAACCGTGAGCGCTCCCATGAAAATTTATTTATATTTTATGTATCCAGTCTTTATTTATACCTTTACATGCTCCTATCTATGTGTCTTATCATTCTTTACATTTTCCATTTCTCCCTTTTGTGTTTTTTAGTTTACTCTTTTAGGAAGTTGCATTGTGCATTTCACACTCCTCCCTGATGAGTTCTGATAGAATGAAAGCTAGATTGGGGGATTGGGTGGTAATGATCGATTTTCTTTAAGGGTAACTATTACGTCTTTGCCCAATGCGGCATTGTAAAAACCATATTGTGTTTATTCCTTTAATATGTTTATATCCACCTTTTCCTATACCGTCCAATAATAACTACTATATAATAATTTTTAACATTACAGTTTTAATATGTTAGAAAATTATCTAAAAAGGTTTTCAAGTGTGATTTAAGTCAAACCTATTATATAGGATTTTCTTAAAAGATGAGATATAAAAAAATATGTCATTTATAGAGCTGGGACATTCAAATCCTATGATATTTGAGAGATTCGAGGTTCATAATAATCTCAAAAAGTATCTTGAATACAATTATGAAGGCAATGACTTGATATAACATTTTCAAGCTATTGGTTACAGTAATTATATAAATGTGTAAATCACAGAAATACAATTCAATAATATACTCAAAAAGGGCTATAGGTCAGACTCCATTATCAACGTTTGTTAATCACTTACATAGAAAAACTGTTTTATGATCGAATAAATTTCTATATATCAAATTTTTTTTAAGATTAATCAGGATTTCTCCCCTATAATGCCTATATTGTAAGAAAAGATAGAATGAAGTTGTCACAAGAGGAAGAGGACATGGGTAAGATCATTGTGACACAGACAGGTCGCTTAGCAGGGTGGTATTGTCTCCACTCTCTTCTCACCCCTGTCCTAAAGTAAATCATGTTTAGTTTTTTTTTCACTATTTCAAGATGATGTATGCTCGCTTTTGTTTCATTCCCTCTAATCGATGGTGTTTTTGTGATGTCAAAACCTCTCATTGTTATGGAAAAGATGGGGTTGTTGAAGAACGTAGCGAAAAATGTAATGCGCAAAAAGAATATTGTAGTTAGTTTGGTGCTCCCCCAAGTACAGAGTCTACTATTTAAAAAAACTGGAGTTTGTTATAAAAACCTTTGAAGATGTTGGTTCTGACAGGAAATTTCTAAAATGTGTCATTTTGGGAAAATTGATTAAAATTTCAAACTTCAAACAGTTGAATACATTTTTTATTAGTATTGTAATAAAAATATCTTCAAGTGTTTAAGATATGGAAATACATTTTCAGAACTAAAGGTGCACTCCATATATATTAGTTCAGAGAATGGATTTTGGTAATGATCACAAACTAAATGCCTGATTATTTTTAGGACACTTCCATTATTTCCAATGTTAAGAGGTTGCTTGAGGAACACATTAAGAATTAATAACACAATTATTTCTTTATAAATGCAGGGTATATAAAATATAAGGTATTATAATAAATTCCTAATTACTCAGCATTTTGGGAGGACTTTTTATAAAACCAATTCAACTGAATATAATCAATGGTTGTAAAAAGTTAAGAATATGTTTAGACATTAACATTAATGCATGTGTTGAAAATTCATTTAACACATTACTGTAGTAGAATGCTCTATTTTTATTGTATAAAAAATTACTAAACATAAGCTGTTTGTTTGGGAATTTAGAAAAGTTTTTTCCCCAAGTTTGATGAGTTGGTGTATTTTTGTTTTCTTTTCGAACAATACTGTCAAGAAAATGACTTGCATCCAAATCATTTTAAGGTAATATTTAGTTAAGATAAAATATAGATTTGGATTGATACGCATCAAATTCTACCAAAAGTGAGCTTATCAGGTGTAGGTGTAGGTCAGTTCAGTACCTTGGTTCTACTGGTTAATTAAGAACCAGACTAGGTTTCTGGAAAGTTGATTCTTAGTTAAATGAGTTGTCCTCATAATTGATTTTTTTTTCTTCTTTTTTTGCTCTGCATCTTACTCAATGAGTTAAGATTAGGAAAGTTCTATTTAAATTAAATGTACCCCACACTCACATGGAAAGAAAACATTTATAAAGACACCCTAAGCTGAATCGGCCAAGATTTTAAGCCTGACCCGCCAGTCACTGGCAATCCAAAATATATGAACTTGAAATTTAGTTTATGTGCTGACTGGTGCAGCTTTGAGTTAGAAAAATTATTAATAAATACATACACAAAATTATGGTTGGTAAATATTGTAGTAGTATAAAAAATTGTTATTTACATATGAGTAGTTAGTACATAGTAATGTCATAGTTGCATATAATTTAGCACACCTAAGTGGCTGTAGATTAATCTGAGTGATAAAGTGTAATGGGGGGCTTGAGAATAAAAATAATAAATCCACTACCTAAAACTCATAAATCCAACCTAGAAAACTATGATGAAAGTTGACAAGATCTCTCAACTATCAGGATGTTCATGTCTTCTAGTTAAGTAAACTTCCTGTTAGATTGAAAGGAATGGCCTCATGTATAATACAACCTACCCAGTAACATACCCTATATCGCAACATTTAAAGTAATAGAATGGTGGACACATAAATAATAATATATTAATTTTATATTTTCATTATATTTAATGTTTATAGTTGCAATATGTACATAAATATATTCACAATAATATTACAAAATGCACCTCAAGTAAATTGTAGCACCTGGCCCTAATTTATGAGGCCTGATTGTTTATCTACAATCTATGGTTAAATTATTTAATACAGCATTACGATAGCAAATAATTAGCTCATAAATAATGAAGACATGATTGTGCTTGTATTTAGTTATTGAATTTCATAATGTGTTCTGGTCTTAGTCGCTCATTATATACAAAAATTTATATAGTACACAAAAACTTATTTTCTCCTTTTAAAATACTCATATTGATCGGATATGGTACACCGGATGTGCTAATCGATACGTCAACAAACTCTATTAAGCCAACATGCCATGTGAACATGTATTTATTATAGTTTCATAAGTATATTTTAATAAGCCTAGGCATAGGCATGCGTGCACAGCATGGATGCCATGACACCACTAATAATAATAATAATAATAATAATAATAATAAAGAACATGAAAGGTACAAGTGACAAAATAATGCAGTATATAATTTTATTTATAAGCTGTGTTGATGGATATTACAAGTGTATTGGTTAATTGGAGCTTGAGATCCTGCCACAACACCTCATGGTCTCATCTAGTGATCAAAGGATGGTTGTGAATACGGAGGTGGATGACATTGACGAGTTTAAAAAAAACAGCTAGGGATGTCATTGTAGGTAATTGATAACGTATGTTTTTCAAAGAATAATGTTGTAAAATAAAACATTGATTCTTTCTTGTTTTTATTTTATTATAATTGATTTTCGAAAAATCAAATAGATTGGGGGAGGGGGATGAATTTATCCCACCCCCTTCATCTTCTAACTGGCATCCACACCTGCCACACCATGCACACACCTATGAGCCTAGGGATCTACTTGATCATTTCCTTATTAATATGATGATATTTTGATCTTATGAGTATGTGCTAAATAAAACAAGCTTTACTTAAAAATCAGTAACTTATTTTGGAAAGGTAGCAAGTATGAATGACTTTCACGCTATAGAAAGGAACAACATTCAAACTTAGCATTGTTGCACTGGATAGAGAGATTGATTAGCTCTTAAAATCAAATTGGTTAATATAAACCAATTTCTTGACTTAGGTTTAGTTCTGCCTAGAGCTGAGCTGGTAGGTTTTTTTCTTTTTTACTTTTTTCATGTTAGGATCTGGTAATTTAAAATTGTATTTGGATTTGTCAAATATCTTGGGGGGAAAAAAATGTTTATTTTTGAATTCTAGATGATATGATTACATAATGACTTTAAAAGAAACATAATTCAGTAAGGCAATTAAAAATACTTGTCCTATTAAGTTATACATATGATCCAAAATAATAATTTTTATATATTTTACATTCATTTTATTAAATCTTACTGTGAATTAAGCGTTATTAGACCCAAATATCTCAAATAAAATCCATGTTAAATTACAATCACATTAATGTTTTAATAGTTAAAATAACATATATTTTTAAAACTAACTAAAATAACTTTTTTGATCAAACATTTTTAGATAAATTTATAGATAAACTTTTGAGCAACAACTAAAAAAAACAGGTATCATTATATTT
Organism: Timema cristinae; assembly: GCA_039000515.1. NCBI lineage: Eukaryota > Metazoa > Arthropoda > Insecta > Phasmatodea > Timematidae > Timema > Timema cristinae. Next base: position 46,988,932 of record JBCFYV010011164.1, read on the forward strand.
ATATTCATTAAAAAATTAGGGAGACATCAAAAACTTTCTCTATCTCCTTCAGTCAACCGACAAAGGTATGATGTAATACCCTTTGGGAAGGTGGGGGGGGGGGGGGGGGGGGGGGGAGCGGGGTTTCCACAAGCACAGTAATTAATTCATTCTGCCAACTTACTAGCAATGTTTCCATCTTTCCAGTAACTTCTTCCAAATATAAAATAAAGCAATATAAGTCATCAAATTGCCTCCAGTTTTTTTGAGAGGGTTAAATTACCTGAATCGACCAAAATTTCCGGATTACCTGGCCAGCTCTAGTTCTACCAAAACGATTCATGTGGGACTGAGGAATGTGTAACACATCTAAAAAAGTAATAGATAGAAGAAGAAGAATATAAAAGGAATAAACTTGGTAAATAGGAATGAAGAAATAAAGAGAGGAAAAGGTAGAGACAATAAATTGACAGGAGTTAAGTATAGAAGATATCATTATCTTTCATCAAAGTCAGACAAGTATAATTTAACTTCCCTCATTAGCATCATTGAAAAAAATCCATGCTTCTTTTAATTTGTGTTTTTATGTAACAACCAAGAAAGCTGTAATAATTTCTTGCAACAACCAGTTTTAATCTTTGGATTGCCAACGTTGTTCAGAGCGACGATAAAAATATTTGCTAAAATTGCCAGCAGCGATCCCATGTTTTCGAGTCTTAGTTCAGTATTAATTCAACAGATAGTGTAGATTTTATTTCCACTGCATTCTCGTATATTCAAGCTACTTTTATTTGTCTTTGTACTTAGAGTTTCAATATATTGAATATGAAAGTTATTTTCTAACTCTATGAGTTTTATATTTATAGCTCAAGCGAGAGTGATCAATTTGTTAGTGATTATGAAAGATCAGAGCAATAAGGAGTGGCAGCTGACATTGATAAAGCAAGTGTGAATACAAGTGATTCATATAAGAATGAAATAAATCTTGAAGATCAGGATAATCCACCCCAACATCTTCATGTTTATGCAGAAGTACCAGGTTAGAAGTCCCCCTCTCAACTTCTGATTCCGAGCCAATTATTTATTTTAGACTTTTACTGTAACCCTGCTAAAGTTGAAGGTCACTGAAACAGCTGCTATGCATAACCCAATTTTAGCGTAAAATCTAAAGTTAGTTTTTTGTAAACTTTGTTATTAATCGTTTTTTTAATGTTCTTTTAAGTGATTAATTCTATTTCAAGCTATTTAAATTTTCTAAGCTTAAAAATTAATATTCTGAATATTGAAAAATGACACCTGGACACAGGAATCGAACCCGGGACCTTTGGCTTAGCACGCCAATGCTCTAACCACTGAGCTATCCAGGAATAGTCCTGTGCCAAGGGTCATTCTTCAGTCATATTTTAAGGCAGAGTCTATGATGGACGTGCAGAAGTCTTCGGGTACAAATGTATGGTTTTATTAAGATCACGAGCTATCAGATAATGCACCCACTTTCAACTCGGTAGTTGGCTTAATGCTGCAAAATGTCCAATTATTATAATTGTAAGGGATTGCATATTTAAGAATCAAATAACCAAAGCTATTATTTATGCTTTTTAGTGAGGAATTCTCCATATAGATATCATATTCTGAATATTGAAAAATGACGCCTGGACATAGGAATCGAACCGGGAACCTTTGGCTTAGTACGCCAATGCTCTAACCACTGAGCTATCCAGGTATTGTCCTGTGCCCAGGGTCATTCTTCACACATATTTTAAGGCAGAGTCTATGATGGACGTGCGGAAATCGTCGGCTACAAATGTGTGATGTTAGTAATATAATGAGCTATCAGATAACGCAGCCACCTTCGACCCTAAAACGCATAAATAATAGCTTTGGCTATCTGATTCTTAAATATGCAATCCCTTACAATTATAATAATTGTACATGTGGCAGAATTAAGCCAATTACCGAGTCGAAGGTGACTGTGTTATCTGATAGCTTGTGAGCTTAATAAAATCACACATTTGTAGCCGACGGTTTCCGCACATCCATCATAGACAGTGCCTTAAAATACAGTAAAGCCCCGATTATCCGCGAGTGCCACGAACAAATTTTTTAATTATGAACCTCAAAAAAAAAAATTTCAATCTAAGCCAACAACAGGGAAAATACAATAGGCCCTACAGGGCGAAGGTCGAAAATTACTGACAGGTTTATTGTGCATCGTAATCCTATAGGCCTTACTGGAATTTGTGGATGAATGGCAGGCTCTTGCTTTTTTTGTTTTGGTCATGGCTTTCACATTCTGTGATCAATAACCTTGATGACCCGAGCGGGCCTCCACTGGTGTCAGTTGTTAATAAGCGTGCTTAGTGATCAGTCGTGTTTTATGTTTCTTTGTCAGTGCTCAAGTTTAGTGTTTCATTAGTTCCTGAAATTAATAATGGCTGAAAAACTAAAGAAAGTTATGTTAACGATTGCACGAAAACTTGAAATGATTTCTAAAATAGAAAATGGCGCTTCAAGGAAGCAGATGTGTTTGAATTACAGGATCGGGGTAACAACTGCGAGACTTTTAAAGCAAAAAGACCAACTGTTGGCCTTTGCATCAGTGTCTGACAGTGCTTCTGGGAGGACAAAATGAAAAACAACCACGAAATTCACCTATAATGAACTTGTCTCGGAATTAGCGGAATGGTTAGCTCGGGTGCGAAGTGATGGCACCCCCATGTCTGGTCCTATCATTACAGCTAAATCAAAAAAATATATATATATATATATATATATATATATATATATATATTTGTTAAGCCTGGAAGGAAATTATGCTGTGTCGTCCGGTTGGTTACATCATTTTAAGAAACTTCATGGAATTAGAAAGATTGGTCTACACGGAGAGAAGCTGAGTGGTGATCAACAAGCAGTTGATGATTTTCAACATGATTTTGAAGCGTTTGTGTTGTCTGAAGATCTGTCATATGAACAAATTTATAACGCTGATGAATCAGGGCTTTTTTGGAAGTGTCTTCTCACTCGTACTTTAGCATTTGAAAGTGAATATCAAGCGACAGGTCACAAGGAAAGAATTACAAGCTTGCAATGCAGCAACGCTGTGGGTAGTCACAAACTTAGGCTTCTTGTAATCGGTAAATCTAAGAAACCGAGGTCTTTTAAGGGGACAAAAGCAGAAAATATACCAGTTGATTATTTCAACCAAAAAAAAGGTTGGATGAACCAGCAGATTTTTCAAGAAGGGTTGGAAAAGATTTTTGTGCCTCAAGTACGTAAACATCTTGACTCAACTCCTCGACTTCAGACCCAGATAGAAGTGTGCTTAAATCTTCTGACGGGCAAATCTTTGCAAAGTTTTTGCCCCAAATGTTACTGCGCTGATACAACCTATGGACCATGAACCATGAAAAGAACATAAAAAAAAACAATGTTGTTACTGTCAAAATTCGAAGAAGGCTGCGATCTCAAAGAATTTTGGAAGAACTATACAATTTTGGATAGCATTTACAATATTGTGCCTGCATGGAATTACATCAACCCTCGTTAAGTCGTGGAGAAAACTCTTTCTGAGTATCGAAACAAATATCAACCAAAACATATGTGAAGAAGAGAATGAAGTCATGCCAACCGCTACACTTGTTGACTTAGTGCCATCCGTTCCTGGGAGATGAGAATTTCAACGAAGAAAACATAGAAGAGTGGCTGGAATGCAACGCAAGTAGGCCGGGGGTTGAACGAGGTGCCTGCGTGGATGACACAAGAAACTGCTTTGCAGCACATAGACAGATTGCTTCAATATTTATAGGAACAAAACAATGACGCACATCTGGCATAAAAACTCATGTTAAGGAAAGTACAAACTAGAATAAAAAAAGGAGTTTCCAAAGCAGGAAGCAAAAACAAGTGACTGATTTTTTAAATGGGGTAACTGAACACTTTTTGTAAACAGTAGAGTAGATATTATTTGTTTACTGTTCTTTATTTTAGTAATTTAGACATAGAGCAAAGGTTTTTGCTGTACTGTACATATTTTAAAAGTTTTACATATTATGTTTTTGTACAATAAAACATAGGTTTTATGCTGAAATATTTTTTTTCATGTTTGTACCTCATTTTTAATATTTTTTCCGGTTATGCGCGATTTTCACCATCCACTGTACCCTTGCCAGCCAATTCCGCAGATAATCGGGGCTTTATTGTATGAGTGGAAAATGACCCTGGGTACGGGATGGTTTCTGGATAGCTCAGTGGTTAAAGCATTGGCATACTAAGCCAAAGGTCCCAAGTTCGATTCCCAAATCCAGGTGTCATTTTTCAATTTTCAGAATATGATATCTAGATGGAAAATTCCTCACTAAAAAGCATATATAATAGCTTCAGCTAATTGATTCTTAAAAATTAATGTTAAATAAAACAGTAATTTTTTTGTAATATCTTGGCTAGTGATTTTATTATATTTAAAAATTAAAAAAGTATATAATCGGATTGGCAAGCATGTTAGCTAGTTTATGTAAAAATTTGAGTGCAAGAAGTTTGAAGACTAATAAGTTATTAAAGTTTAAATAAAATCTTGTATTTTTCAGCAAAATAGCTTGGCGCTTTTAGCACATTTTTTTGTCATTTCTCTTGGCACTCAGAGTGTTAAACTAGTCTTGTATTTGTATCAAATGTTGATATCAGCAATACTTGCATTACTTATACCAGTAGAACTATGGGCAGCGCTGCCCGCAGTGGCAGTCATTATATGCACATACTTGCAGGGCAACAGTTGACCCCGCAACAACTCTCTCACCTCACCAAGGGCACCAGGACATGCACGAAGTTCGTCAAATAAAATACTACGCTGGTTGGTAGTCATGGTGGCCACCAGTGCATAGTGTAATGCAGCTTGCTTCAGGGCCACGAGAGGTGCCACTATATGGCCCACACACTGACGGTATAGGCTCCCAGCAGAGTAAGGGTCCAGCAGGAGAGTAGTGATTCGCCGAGCCAGTGACCAGCCTCCAGGCACTAGGAACTGGTCCAAAGCTTGTATTAGCTCTAAAGACAGGAGCAAGTCCATCTCAGGCAGAGATGATATCGGCTGTCTAGCGGCCAAATGCAGCAATAGCTTAAGGCAAGGTGTGGATATGTCTGCAAAATAATGAGTTGCTACTAAGGATGGAGCCCTCCAGTACCTCAAATCTTAAGGATTTTAGAAATTAAAGCAAATTACAGATTCAATATTTATTTTAAGAATTAAAATTTTTGAAATGAAATTTGTTTTAGAGCTTTACTACTGTTTATTGGTGGTTCATCCCTAACATAAATATAGGACAAACTTAATAATCAGACCATTTAATTTAACACTTAAATGAATGTAAAAATGCTACAATGAATGCATTATAATTTGTAACTAGAAATGTTAACATTTAGTTACTATTTCTATTTTATATTTTTGTTTAGGTTCTTCATTATTTCTAAGATTTAGAATAGAATTTGAGATCCAGAGCTAAAATTACGATTCAGATATGTATAATAGTGGATTCGGCTCATCTGAGATCTTAAAAGTAATGCTATGGAAAACCTTGTGATGAGAGTTTATGTTTCATTCTGATATCTTAGTCATATATATTGTGAACCACTTGACATTCCCAGCCAGGATTTCATCTGAGACAAAGGACCAACATCCTGGCTATGGAAGTGATAGCAGGTTGCAGTTCTGTACCTGATAGTGTAACCATAGTTTGGGTTGACTCCTTGAATCCTCCCTTGAACATGGCCTCAAAAACAGGTGAGAAGTTGATTAGCATGCTCCTCTTAGCTGGGACTTCTCCACCGTCGTCCAGCTTCAGCAACACTATGTCCTCGTCTTCACCGCTCACAAGCAGCTATATACATACATACATATTTACATACATACATACATACATACATAGTGATGGAAGGACAGAGGAAGATGGAGACATTTTACTAAACACACACACAATATGAAAAATAAAAATCAAGGATAAATCCTTCAAATTTTCAAATCCTTAATGGATATTTGAAATTAAAAAATTTAAAATAACTAGATTTGTGATTCAAATATAAGATGTGTGATGCAGATTCTGACTTGAAAAAAAGTGTACTTAACCCTTCAGAAACAATACATTCTCGATAGTATTAGATAAGTCTCGAGGCTTTGAGCTAAGTTTAGTCAAACTCAGTTAAATTTACTTTAATTTCTATCTTTCTCATCCCTACACAACTACCCTGTTAGTGTATAAAATGAAGCTATAGCCTATATTTGAATAATGTTTAATAAGACAGCGTTAAACACTGTACATTAATGTAAAGTAAGTAATAGTGAAGGAAGCCAACCTGAAAGTATAGTTAAGCTAGGCATAGATATATTCCGTTCACGATAGGTTTTTACCTGGATGACAGTTCGAAAATCATATGTTTAGGTTTTGGGTTGCCAACACTTGTAAAAGATCACAGTTTTGTTATAATTGGTAAGATCTTTAATTACCTGTTATATATTACATTTAAAATAACGTAAACTTAAGTTTTCTCATGCTATTTCATTTTTTTAAATCATTTCGTTTTATCCAACTTGAAACAATATTTTAAACATAATTAAAAGTACTTATTTTTCGTTTTGGAATGTTACTGATTTTGTGTAATATAGTGCACACATCAATATCTTTTAATACAGGCATCGTATTTACTTGGAAAAAAAGAAAATTCTTGTCTTTTTTTATACATACAATAAATGATTTTATGATTATTTTATCGTATTTTGAAATATTTAACTGAATAAAATATTGTCATCAACTGTGTGTCTGCATCATTGTAAAAAACTTGTTTACTGTTATGTTCAATCATATGGTTTGGATTCATCAGTCGCCATTTTGAAGCTATGTTCGTTAGAAGTTTTTGTGAAAGTGGTGTTCATATTTTTTTTAAGTGGAATAAAACTATAAATAAGCTTTGTGTCCGACCTCAAATAAATATATAAATAATATTGGCCTAAATTACTGTGGTTAACTAACACATTAATATATTACCATCTGTTTTCATTACAGTCATCCAAAGTGATAGATGTCAGCTGTTGGCATAGTGATATATTAGGGATTACTTCTAGTAACATTTTGAGCTGTCATCCAGGTAAACTTAGCTTGTGAATGACTTATAAGAACAAACATACTTCTCTCTTCATTTGTTCTTAAACCTTTAACACTTCCAACTTCTTTACTTACAAATTGTTTTAAATTTTCGGAGTTATTCCTTCCTTTCTCATATAGAGTGAACACATATAAAACACAAGGAAAGATACATAAGTCTACATGTTTTAAATATTTTAATCTACTCAAAAACATGTTTACCACAAATTTTCAACTTTTAATTTTTTTTATATATTATAAATGGAGTAGTAAGTGATTTTAATTGTATTTTCCTTCTTTTTTCTCCCCCACCCCTTTTTTGTTGTTGATAAAAACAATAATTCTAGGTTTGTTTGGGATCCTGAACTTCGGGAAATTAGATATACTTAAACTTGGATGGGAAAAATCATTTCTCAATTTTTCGGAAAAAGAAATATTAAAAATTTACAATTAAAGAACGTCTAATAATGTCACATTTGTCTTTAATGTTCAACAACAATATTAATTTATTAAAGTTAGATTAACCTAACTTTCATTAGGTAAATGGATACCCTAAACTCAAGTCACTTTTATTTTACAACTACCTATTATTGATTCACCCTAAGCTGAGACCTGATGTTAACAAAGCCACGTGGAAGTCTATGCTTTGATTTGCTACTGAACCGACTTCAATAGTATCCTTTCACTAAATAGTCCCTTCTTTGTTTTGTTTTAAAATAACATTAGAAAATAGTTTATTATAACTATAATCATCCCTCATTTGATTTAGAAGTGATATAATCCTTATCACATGTTAAAGTTAAGGTCAAGTCAGCAACGATCAGTCGACAGTTCATCTCAGCAATTTTAAGTGCTGGTTGTGACTGTTGACTGCTTCCTGTCTATTTAAGGTGTTTGCTGAGTCTCTGGCCCAAATTTTGTTAAACACAAGACAGGAAATTTAAAAGAATTAAAAAATACAAACAATAATAGAGGCCTACTTTGCTATGATACTGAATATACATGGTCGCGCCTATTTAAAATATTGCACTGGTGTCCCACCAATCTTGTATGTCCTTTGCTAAGTGATATGGGAATGTTTGTTTGATTCCGGTTTCAGGTTAGGATGAACCAAATTATAATAAAATAATTTAGCATTAGGTCTACTCATTGTTAAACACCTTATTTGAATACGTACAATTTGATTTCTTTCTGATCAAATTGCCATGAGTTTGGACCAAAATTATAAATATAATATATAGATATATATATTTATATAATATATAAATAATATATATATATATATAATATATATAAATATATATATTATAATATATATAATATATATTATAATATATATAATATATAGATCTTAATTGGAAAATCATTTTTTTCCCCCATTTTCCTTCTTGTTCCTGTGAGAAAGTGTTATTTCCAGCCTGAAAATTGCCTAAAGTCAAAATGTCATTCCTGCACATACCTAAATAGTTCTGAAATATAAAAACTTTTTTTTTGTTTAGCACCAGCAACATGTCAAACTACCCATTTGGCTTATAGGCTTATGTACTAATTGTGATAATGGGTTAGGGATGAGAAAGGTTAAATTTAGAGGAAGTGTACCAGATTTGTGTGGAGAGAGAAAGAGGAAAACCAACTTAGGAAAAACCTTCTTGTACACCTGACCATGACCAAACTACGATCTCTCTTTCTTCGGTAGTCTGGTCTATTGCAAGAGTAGTGCCTTAGACCATGCGGCCATCGAAGCGAGTATAAGAACTTGGAGTTTCAATATATGCTTGACTTAGAAGCCTTAAGAAGCAATATTTGTGCAATGGATTATTTCCACATCTTTTCCTTCTTAATTAGTTGCTTTTTTTTTTCGAGTTTAATTTTTTTATATCAATATCTTTATTTGTATAAAGTACAGTCAAATGATCGACATAAACAATCAGGGAACCAAATACAAAAAATTGTGCCATGATTGACTGCTGATTGGATCCTGTGATTAGCATTTGTCCTAATAAAGCTTTAAACCTTTAAAACTACAAATCCTGACGCTAACTTTGGATCTAACCCTTCAGGCACTGGTGTCATTTAGGGAGAGCAGGGCAGGGCAGTTTCCCCCTCCACCTGAGTTTAAGAATTTTTTATAAAAATTAGAAATGGGTAGTACTACTATTAATGCGAGAACTATATTTTTAATATTAAAATATTCCACTTTTATAAATGTTTTAGAAATAAAAAACCGAAGATTTGTTGGAGCTGATAAATGTGCCATTATAAATGCACATGGAAATTCAGGAAATCGCTTGAACCATGTTATCCAACAACGTCCAGTCCCGTTAGTAATGTTAAAGTGCTTGGAATGACGACGTCACCCAGCAACCAATGAGAATGTCATCTAATTTTCCTGCCAACCGCTCATGAGTTATGATGCCCTTCTTATAGACATATAACAGGTGATCAACACAGTCAGTGGACATTCAATCGTCTCAGTGCTCAGTCAGCTCATGCTTGTAAGTAATAGTGCTTTCAGTCCCGTCGAAACATCTTATCGTTACAATCATTAGTGTTTAATTGTATAGTAGTTTTCAGTTTAATCTTTACTTAATTTTGGAACCCTCATTCAAAATAAAGAGGATTCCTGAAAGTAGTCAATTTACTGATTCAGCGAGGCTTAGGATTCAGAAGCCACGGCGAGTTGGAGGACTCTGTGAATAAAGGGAATTTTCTGGAAATGCTAAAAACACTCTGTGAAGATAATCCCAGATTCAAAGAAAGACTGAGTCAATGATACGGCCATTACAGCTCTTCAGAATACAAGAATGATTTGCTTTCCATGTTTTATTCTTGAAATGTAAGGACTATCATTGTAAAAGTAATGGCATGGCTGATGAAGCTAAATATTTTTCCAAGGTGGAACAGTTGGTCATTCTAATTAGATGTTAATTGCAATGGTTGGAAAGGGAAAGAGAGAGCAAGAGATATACATAATATAAAAGATTGCAGTCCAAAGAACATTACAAATTAACTTTTTTCCCTTCTTTCAGAACATGGACAAGACATTAACTACTGTGATGGACAGTGTTATGATGGTAATAGGCAAGTGGTGTCCAAGCTAAGGTGAGAGATCATGTACCTCGTGCTTCATACTTTGACTGCCATGCTCACTGTTTCAATCTAGTGTTAGTACATTTGCTGGGTGTTGTTGAGGACGCTAAAGACTTTTTTTCTATCCTTCAAACAATCTACCCCTTCATATGAAACAGGTCTCCATGACATGAGTTATTTTAGGAAGCTCAAAGAAAATTAAAGCAACTCATTTTGAGCTTGGATTAGTTAGTGCCTACACAGTGGTATTATTGGTTTAGTGCAGTATGATTTTTTTTAATGTCAAGCTATTTTAATTGTGCACGATGAGGGTATGAAAGAGAGTTGAAAGTGTTGGTATCCAAGCTCAAATGGAGCAACAATGCTTCATCTCTATTCTCTGTGCAATGGATCTCACACTAGGCATAACATACTCCCTCTTCCAGTAGCTTCACTCCCAGGATTTAGATTTGATGACAGTGGGGTGCCTGATCAAAAGCATCAGGATAAGAAATATAAAGAATTAATGGAAAAGGTTAAGTCGTTAGGCAACATAGAATGAGCTGTGAGAAAAAACAACAAAGGACCATAATGTCACGTCTAGCAGATAGTATGGTCCTCACTTGGGAGACAGAAACTGAAAGAAACACGAGGTATATCTATTTTAATATACTGGATACAATAGTTACAGATGAGTTTGACCGCCAATTCTTGGAGAATCAGGATATTATGGAAGAAACGCGTGCATTTCAAAAAGTTGCTTTCCTGGATGGTGAAGTGTTGAAACCACTAATAAATAAATATTATATTTGAAAGAAGGTATAGGAAAGGTGGATAGATACATATAAAAGGGACGAATACAATATGGCTTTCACAATAAAGAGCGAACAAAGTTCACACTTTACATTGCTGCCATTGGACAAAGAGGTAATAGGTTGCCTCTTAAATAAAATCGATCGTCAACACCCAATCCCCCGACCTAGATTTCATTCTATTGTAACTCATCAGGGAGGAGTGTGAAACGTGCAACACAACTTCCTAAAAGAGAAAACCAAAAACACACTAAAGGGAGAAAATGGAAAATTGTAAAGAATGATAGGACACATAGATAGGAACATGTAAAAGGTATAACATAAAGGACAAACTCAGGAATTGTACTTTATGTTATACCTTTTACATGTTCCTATCTACTTGCAGATTCTGTAAAAGCTTCCAGAGACATATTCAGAAATAATTTCTGCATTAATTTTGTCCTCTCACATTACCAATCACCACTGCCTCTAACGGACGGACGGTTCTAAATGGGTTGAAGAACTACCTCCGGTCAACATATTTGGATGATCGACTCACCTCTTTAATGATTTTAGCTGTGGAGCCAGGAAAAATATAAGAAAATCTCTCTTGATGAGTTAGTTTATGACTTTTCTAAATTGAAACCATGACATTGCCCTTTGCTACATAAGTGGTTTTTACCTACTCTAAATAAAAACAAATTTTATAATAAATGAAATTGAAATGTCTTTATGTTTATACCCGTTGTGATTGTTTTCATGTGTTTGCATCTAAATCATATTAACAGTGAGTAGTGCATGTAATTACATATATGTAAGATAAGAATTAAAAACTATGCTTGAAAACTGGAAATATATGGAAAATAGTGCATTTCAGACTTTTAGAGAAATATGGAGGGGGTACACCAAGTGATATACCCTATAAGGTCTTCCTTAAAAAAATCTTGCTCCCCCATCCCAAGCAAAAACTGAAGTGACGCCCCTACCTTCAGGGGTGGAGAACTAGTGTTTCAGTCAGGACAGATCAAATTAGAAGAGAGTCCCTGAGGTGGAAGACCTTCACACTTAGTTACCTGGAGAAAAAGGGTTGATCAAAGTAAAGATGATACAATTGTGAAGTAAAGTCAGAACCCACCTCTACATTGCCAATAGCAGGGTTGTCATCTTTGTACCCTAGTTTAGTCCAAAACTTGTTTTGCTTGGGGTTGGCCACTCCAAGGGACGTAGCAAGCCTCGACACACACTCTGCTACTTGCCCTGTGACTAGGTCGCCTTGAACAGGGGGGTTCCTTAGTGCTGACGACACCACTGCCAGACCATCACACCCAAGCAGCAGTTTGCGTAGTAGCCATCGCCGTCTAAAACATATGAACAGTATTAATAATATAAAAATTAATTACAGTCAAACTTTATTATAACAGCCTTGGCTATTCCGTCAAATAGGGCATAGCATCATTTTTTTAGCAGTCCAGTCAAAATGTCATCAATTAACATTATAAAAACCTTTGTATTAGAGTCACTACCACTCGGTTGTCGCCCCAAAAAACTTCTTAGATATTTTACTCTAAATTGTATTTAAATAAACGTATATGTAAAAAAAAAAAAAAGAAAAAAAAAGGTCAATTCTTACAAAGGTCTATTTTCTAACAAGCTGGGAGTGTACTGATCTTACAGTGAGCCGGCTAATAATATAGTGAATGGCAAAACAAAGTCAGGGAGAGGGTTGTGGGAATCGTGGTCGCCTCAAGGTCAAAATGAAGAGAAGACTAACCCTCTTTCATCGTCACTGAGCTGGCTAGAACTGTTTTGTGTGCGCATCTAAGCTCAAAGCCAAGGTGTTTTCTTTCGTATTTAAAAAGTTCAACGTTAGTTTTGGTAGTCATTGTTTAGTCATTTGGTAGTCATTATACGTAGACCTACATTTTTTATAATCACGGCATGGTGTAGTACAAAAAGAAAATATCTGTTTATTCAAGAGAACGTACATGTAATTAGTGCATGTGAAAGTGGACGGAAAAAGGTTGATGTATGCTGTGAGTTTGAATTAGTGAATTCTACTGTATGCACAATTTAAAAAAAATAAGGATAACATTTTAAAGGCACTTGTAGAAGATGGAGAAGAAATTAAAAAATGTTAGGAAATGCGAACATACTGATGTGGAAGCAGCACTTTTGAAGTGGTTCAAACAGTGTCGAAGTTTAGATATTCCTCTGAGTTGACCAATTTTGAAAGAAAAGGTTACAAAATTTGGAAAACTGTTTGGTATTGAATTTACGTGCTCCAACAAATGGCTGGATCATTTTAAAGCCCAAAATTTGATTTCCTTTGCTAAAATTTGTGGTGAGGTAAAAAGCGTTGATCTTAACGTTACAGGCGATTGGGTACGTATCACTTGGCCAGACCTTAGACGATCATATAAAGATGACAACATCTTTAATGGAGATGAAACGGGATTTTTTTTTTATAAATTAACGCCAGATAAGACTTTCAAATTTAAAAACAAAAACTGTGTTGGTGGGAATTTTTTCAAACAGAGTTATAGCTTTTGTTTGTGCAAACATGACAGAAACCGAAAAAAGGAAACTTTTAGATATCAAGAAAAGTCTGCATCCTAGATGTTTTAAAAACATTAAAAAAACTTCCTATAAGCTACACTGCCAATCAAAAACTGTGGATAACATCTAGTGTTTTTGAAGATGAACTAAGAAAGTATGACAAAGAAAGAGCTGTCGTTGAAAAACATAAAAGTTCTACTAGACAAATACGCAGCTCATCCAAGGTTAAATTTGCCCAACATTAATCTAGTTTTTTTACTGGCAAACAGTACAAGCGTCCTGCAACCTATGGACCAAGGTATCATTAGAAGCCTTAAGTGTCACTACTACAAACAACTTCTAAACACAATTATTTTTTGTGTGGACATGGCTAAACCTGTAATAATTTCTGCGTTCAATGCAAAAAAATTCCTGGACAATACTTTGAAGAGTGTAAAACAACAGATGATATTAAAGCACAGCTTACACACACTGATTTAACTGATGATGATGTTGATGAAATGGAAGACAACCTTACATTCTTGGAGTGGATTAAGCAATTCAATGTGAAAGAATTTGGAAATGAGCTTGATTCCTATGTTTCAGTGGATGGATGAATGAGTGATTCAGAAATTACCACAGAAGTAAAAAATGCAGAGGTAGAAGATAGGGCTGAAGAAGAGCCTGAACAAGTGGAAGATGATAATAAAGTTTGTCCAGCATTACAGAAAGCAATGAGAGCAGGTGAAATTCTTTCAAGATTTTACCACTTCAGAGAGACGTCTGCCAATGTTTTGAATTCAGTGCAGCAGCTACCGTATTTCACCATATATTATTAGCACCGCGTCTTACTACCCGTTCGGGTTGTACGCACTTACGCTAATGTGTAATGGTAGGGTGATTGTGAGATGAAATGAAGGACCTACAGTTTAACGTGGAATTCGAACCACGGTGGTGACCTGTTCACCATATAATCGTCACATTTTTTATGCCTAATTATTGGGGGTAGGACGTACGGTGTGAACATTATGTGAAGCTTTTTTTTTAAAAATATTAAAAAAAAAATTAGTACTGTATTCCCCCCCCCCCCCCAACCCCACCTCCTTCATTCCTTGAGTGCACTGGAACAGTGTGGCGAATCTAAACAAATGTTAATTTTTTCACGCACCTAGCAAACCTGTGTGGTTTGTAGAGAGGAGTGGGCAGGCAAGTGAAATCAGCTGCCACACAATAATACTCAATTCTTCCCACACGAGCTAAGCTAATTAATGTCTGTTTGTAATACATTACTGTGAAAAGCATCGCTCCATCCCCCTCTTCCCAATCATTGTGGTTGGTAAATATAAAATCTCAGGCTGAAAAACAGAGTGCGACCACTATGCGGTGAAATACAGTATACAACACTTCAGAAAGAATTTATTTTACAGAAAGTAGAGTTCTAAAGAAAATTATATATTACTACAGGGAACAGGCCTAAATGTAAGTTAAGTAAATACAGTATATGTTTTTTTTTAAGTATTCTTCATTTATGAATTAAATGCAATTTGAAATTTGTGAAATGTACTTCCTTACAAGCTATTAAAAGTGTTCTGTTGGTACCTCTTTTATAACGTCACTCTGGCGGAACATCAAAATTTGTTTGGCCCCTTCGATAATGCTATAACCAAGTTTGACTGTATTCACATTTCAACTTTGGTATGAAAATATTTTAAAAATTCAATTATGATTTGTTTGGAATTAAAAAAGTGAACTTGGCATGTCCTTGAGTGAATCGCTACCCAAACTGTTCATTATTGTCAATAGTGCTCACATGCAAGGGAAGTCTCCAGGTGATAAAAGAGTGTGAGAGTATACTTTTTAACTCGACGCAGAATCAGCAAATAAGCTGATATTTTGTGTAATATTGGGAACAGGACATTTCAAATTCCTAATTTCTAGATAGTTTTGTCAATTTAAATTTTCATTTATCTTTTATGGTGTTTTATATGATGAATTTTAAATCTCATTCAACATTCATATTAAAGTATCAAAGCTGGAGTTATTAGATTTCATTAAACTATGGCAAGATTGCGTCTTTTTTTATATGAAATTTTCAAGACCTAATATTTAGTAAATAAATTAAATATTTAGCCTGATTTAAGGCTGAAATGTAATAAAATTTAATACCAACCTTATAGATCTATGTATAACTTAAAAAGAACCCTCTTTGCACAAAGCAATTTATT
Organism: Timema cristinae; assembly: GCA_039000515.1. Classification (NCBI taxonomy): domain Eukaryota; kingdom Metazoa; phylum Arthropoda; class Insecta; order Phasmatodea; family Timematidae; genus Timema; species Timema cristinae. The sequence continues at coordinate 47,004,658 of JBCFYV010011164.1, forward strand.
TTTATTTTTTTTGTGTCATAAATTTATTTTTATTTATTTCATACTTTTATATTTAAATAAATGAGGAGAAACAGGATAAGGGATTAAGTCCTCCAAGAAAGAGTGTGAGTAGAGGGAGTACCTGAGATAGTAGAGGAAGCAAGACTAGATGGTATGGGCATATAATGAGGATGGAAAAAAACTGCAGGGAAAGCCAAGAAAGAGATGAGCGGAGCAGATAACAAAAAGTGTGCAAGTAAGAGGAGGAGAATGGAAGCAATTAAAAGATGATGATGATGATGATGATGATGATGATGATGATGATGATGATGATGATGATATACAAAAAATTAGAGCTTTGCCTATGAGTACTCATATTTTGAGCTTCGAGCCAAGCTTTAGATAAACACCCAAGCTCGAAAGATTTATGGGCTTGAGATTTTGAACTCCTTGAAAAGGGTTCTTTCTTTGCCTTGTCTTATGTCTAGAGATGAATGACTCATTGCTTACTTATAGCTCTGCTTGTTTGGAGGTGTAGTGTGAAATGGGGAGTGCAAAACAGGGTACCTATGGTACAGCTTTCCATAGGAATGTCAAGGTCAGCAACTGAGTAAACTAGTGTTGAATGGAGGAGAGTATGAGGTTTGGATAAAGGAGATATAGAAAGGCATCTCTTTGTTTGGCTGTTAGAACATAATTATCTTAGCGCAAGACTGTATTGAGTATACCTTAATTCAAATGACTTGCATGTGAATCCTAAGAATTATTAATTATTAACTTTTCTATCTGGTAGGAGGTTGGAACCAAGTGAATAGCTACACTCAAGATGAACAGGTATTTAATGGGGTTGTTTACATAAAAAAAATTGCTAAATCTGCACATCCAAACCTATATACACAAATTATTTTTTGAACTATTCATAATAGTATTGAAATGAATATTAATTTTTTAGTTTATAACACAGTATATTTAAAATTTAATCCTATGTTTATCAATTACTAAGGCTTGATTATTATAATCATTTAAAAATCTTTGTTTAAAATTTTTAAACAATACCATCTTTAAAATAGGTGAGTTGTATTTAATTAAAAAACAATTTTTAATAACTTTAATATTAAAGATGGGCCACTCAAATCTTCGAATCCACCAAATCCTGACAAGTATTCAAGATTCGAGGATTTGGTGTTTTACTGGCTTTGATGGTCAACTCTTTCACCTCTCATAAACAAAGCATAATATTTTGAATTAAAAAATTGCTTAGTTATGCCTACTTGAAAAGCACAACTTAATCCGTAGTAATTATTTTGTCGGACAAAAGAGATTAGCATGATTTTTTTTTATATATAATAACTATAAGGTGTGGAGAATCTAGCGTGCCTAATACTGTACCCTCCCACCTCTATGGGAAATTTGGACTCAACCATTATAGCGCATACTCACTTCTGAAACTACCACTTCATGAACAATCTCTTAAATATTTTAATGAGCACATTAAAGCTCTTCAAAAACTGAAAATCAAAACTAAAATACAAATAAACTTGAAATAAATAAAACAAATTACAGCTTTTTTTTTAACATTACACATGATAAAAAGTCAGCCACCATGACATATATGTTTACTCGTCAGTGGCCAGAGGGATGATTACATATACATAACTGTTAATTTTTACTGCCCCACTGGTTTTAATAATCTACAATTATGCAAAGAGCCCCAATTTATTTCATACTATCCTTAAGTTAGATATTTTGTTGGGTTTCATGAAAAATAAATACTATCAACAGTTAAGACACCAATAAAACTGTTTATTTATGCCTATCGGACTATGTATTGTATGTCGACTGTTTGTTTAAAATCGATTCAGGTAATCTGTTAACTTAGTAAGCGCTATCAAGTTTTAAGAATCAATTAATGACTCACTAATTCATAATTTGTTTTTAAATTGATTTTAACTAAAAGATTTTTTTTTAAAATATATTATTGAAGTAATTGTAAAAATATTCAAACATATATTCAAACATAGTCCTTGCTAATAAAATGGGAATTAATATATTGCAAGACTCAAAAATATGTTCGTGTTTTAAAAAGAATGTATTCTCAGAAATCGATATATCGCAAGAATCGAATATATTTCTTGTTTTCTACACGAAGATAGATAATAGATTTAAAAGAAAATAATAATAATATATTGTGGACTGTATTTTCCTTTTCAATGTAAAAGCCATATTGTGTTTGTCCCTTTTATATGTTTCTATCCACCTTTCCTATACCTTCATCCAAATATAATACAATTACCTCATAAAGTGAAAAGAGGTTTTCCTTATAGAGCTATACAATGTATGTTTAATTGTTAAGCATGTTGTTTTAGTCATTTTTTTTTAAATCAGGTTGTATTTTTGTGTTTGCGTTTTTATTAAAATAAATTATAATCCTTCAATGATGATTAAAGTTGATCAAAAGGTAACTAGGCCTAATTTGTTTGTTTATTTCACATGTTTTATTAGAAACTTAACTCATTCTATCAATACTTTTAAAAATAGCTAAAATACACTCGAATTTTTATTGATTTGATTTTCAAACAATAATATGAGTCTAGATTGATTAATTTGGCTGTATTTTAACCAGTATTTTTCGAAGGGTGGTTGGGGTTTATTGAAATTGAAAGCATGATTGAAATAAATCTTAAAGTATAGTTTAGGTCTATACTGTGTAATGTAGGCATATTTGTAAATCATTAAAATTTCTAACAATTAGCTAGGATTCTAATTCGAGATTCGAAAATAAAATGTGGATTCAATCCATCTTTATTTAATATATATTTGTTACTTCACTTACTTAAGATTTAGAATTATATATTTACTAAACTCAAGCTCGAATTGACTTGACATTCTGGAGCATTCATGGAAAACTTGCTCTAGATTGAAACTCGACCTAAAAAAGTGATGCTCACAGATCTCTAACAAATATGTTGTTTCTTAGAGTTAATACATCAATTTAACTACATTGGTTATGATTGAAGAAGTAAAAAATATGTGACCATAAGACTAATATGATAAAAAAAATTAAAGTGGTATATGTATATAGAAATTTGAAAGTCTGGTCTAGATGAAAATAAAACTTTCCTAAAATTATCTCAACAATAATAATTGTGTCCAAAACAAGGAAAGAAAATGTATCTTAGATGGAAGACTCACTTGACAATGAAAGGTACAGAGACTGCCACCACCTGCTGATTGGCCTGCCCTCCTCGGAGAAGGGTGTGGGCCAACTGCCCTTCTCCAAAGCCAGACTCGGCTTGTAGCTCCAGATTCTTGAGCAGGATCCGGGCCATTGTACAACTCTTCTGACACTTGTCTCCCTCGTGTTGGCAGGGTTGGTTGAGTCGACTGTTCACCGCCAACACAAACTGCTGGGTCACCAGCGGCATGAAGTACTTGAAATTCCTGCAGCACAACATACACATATAACTAGGGGTGAGCGGAGCCCATTTTTTACATTAAAAGTAAAGCTGAATCAAATATATGAAATAATATCGAAGCCATATATAAGTTCAATTTTTTTTTTTTTTAAAGTGTGTTTTATGTTGAGGGAAAAAAGTATTGTGCATATTTTATAATTTTAGACAAAAGCAAATTAGTTGATGAATTTCTAATACCTGACAATTCTGACGAGAATGTTGGGATGGGGGTTGGCCACCTTGTTACTGTAGTAATCTAGCAATGTGGTTAGTGTAGAGTGGGATATTAGGTCCTCCACAGGTCCCTCAAGGTAGGTCACTCTGGTCAGCAACATCACAAGTATACCCAGCTTTACGTCCTCTTCCATTTTTCCATCTTGTGACGAAGAAGACTTGGTCTGTACAAAACAGAGACAAACAGAACACTCTCATGCCTCATAAGAACTATTTTATATGAGTATGTGAAGCTTCGACATATATATCAACTTCACCCATAAAAATGTTGGAGTTAAAATACCCATCCATGATCAGTTATTTCGATTTTGAGCTGTTATGTACATTAAAAATTAATATTCAAGCGAGAAAATCTGATGCAATTGAATTTAATGGTGTGATAGTAGTTTGAAATTATTATAAGTTTTTACTATTCAATCAAGATAGAAGAAATTGCTTAAAGTAGGGGTGTGCAAAGTACACTTTTTCAATACAAAGTGAATACAAATCAAATATTTGAAATATTCTCAAAGTCAAACTGAAGTTCAAATATTCTTTATTTTTTGTTTTATAATTAAAATATTACTATATTGTGCTTATTTTTATTATGTTATGAACTAAAATCATTTCATTTTCATTTGAATCTGTAAATCAAGTTATTATCACAGCATTCAAGTGAATTACTTCAGATTTTTTCACATAAATATTAATTTGTAATGTACTTAGAAGCTCTGAATGGCAATAAATGAACATAAATTCAGTATTTTAAATTCAATATTTTAATTGGCAAACCCTAATAACTGTAGAAGTCAGAATTTTTTTCTAAGTGAAGTCGAAGATGGAAGGCTAAGTTAAGATTAAAACTATCGATTTGAAAAATAAATATAAGCCTAGATTGGAAGATTAATTTCAAAGCATTTTCTCGTTTTCTGTTTCATTCTGTGGGAAATTGTTATTTGCCACCAGAAAATTCTCAAAATATCACTCACCCAAAGACTTACTATTTTCTCAAATAATTTTCAGGTAGAGAGAAAGATATCCATGGATGTCTAAACTTAGTTACATGTAGAGGGTCAGGGGCAAAGCTAATACTATACAGGGAAATTCAAAACATTGCAGTGCGCAATAGTATTCCAACAACTTGTAGTTAAGTATTTCTGCTCAAATTATATTCGTAAATGCAACTAAATGATGTTACTATATAAATGTGTTATTTGTTTTTTATTATAATTCACAATGATTCTTTTAACTATTCAAATATAAAGTTAGGCATGCATGTGAAAAGCTATAAAACATTTTATCTTAAGCCCTGCTAAGATTTTTATTCGAATTGAGATTCTGCATTTTAATCTTTGAAAGAATGAATCAAATTTCTAATCAAAATCATCCAAGGTTAGGTTCAATAAAGTATAATTTGAAATTCAAATATTTAAGTTAAACTTTTGAGTATTTCAGATTTTTATAGAAAATAACATTCATCCACTATTAAAATGTATTAAGTTAATTTTTATTTTATTTATTTAGCACCGCGTCTTACTACCTGTTCAGGTTATACACTTTAAGTACTAATTACGCTAATGGATTAGGAATTGGGAAGGTTGAATTAGAGAAAGTGAGCCCACATTTGCGTGGAGGGAGAGTGGAAAACAATTTAGGAACCCCCCCCCCCCAGTTCACCCAACCGAGATTCGAACCTCGATCTCCCCGTCCTCAGCAGTCGATCTCAACATGACAAGCGCATTAGCCAACTACGCCACCGAGGCGGGTTGTATTAAGTTAATCTACAATAATTTCTTCACATTTGGTTAGGTTGAGTGGCGTTTTTAGATTTCATTTTAATGGATTGATTCATTATTTTACTTGATCATAGTAGAATTTTAAGAATAGGATGAAGAAACAGAGTAGGAATATAGGGAGAAGATGAAAAGAGAAGAGTCAGGAAGGATTGGATGCAAAAATGGATGGAAATGCTGGAATGGGGTGTGAAAGGAAGTAAGGTGTTATGTAGCCAAATAAGAAACAGGAGGAGATATAAAAGACAAGACATTAGAATGATAGATGATGAAGGAATAATGGTGGAGACAGGAGAGGAAGAAAAGGAACTATTGATGAAATATTTTGAGAAAATGTTCAACCTGGAAGAGGAATGGACTGAGAGTGAAACAAAGGAGCAAGAAGAAATAGCAGAAGAGGAGGAAAGAGGTTCAACATGGAAAGAGGTGGAGGACGCATTAAAGAGAATGAAACAAGGGAAAGCACCGGGTGTGGCGAACTGACTGTGGAGATAAGCGCAGCAGGTGATAGTGGGAGGGCGGGGTGGTTCCAAATAAAAAATGGAGTGAATCAGGGGAGTGTGTTTTCACCATTACTATTTATAATGTTAGTGGAAATGGTCATGAACAAAGTGGCAGGAAAACTCGGGGAGGAAAGTATGAAAGCCATGATGTTTGCTGATGATTTGATGGTATGAGAGGAGAACGAAGAGAAAGTATAGGAACAATTACAAGAATGGAATGAGTAAGTAAAAGAGTGTGGAATAAAAATAAGCATGGCAAAGTGTAAAGTGATGGTAATGACAAGTAAGAGGGTAAGGCCTAATAAAGCTACAAGCGTGGATGGAGTAGAGCTGAGAAAAGTACAGAACATAAAATATCTTGTAAGCATGATTGGGGAGAAAGGTGAAAGTAGAGAGAATTTAATGAGATGAGTACAGCAGGGAGAGTTGTTCTATATGTGCGTAAGAGAACTGATATGGAGAAGGTAAGCGCCCTTGAAGTGCAAGGAAATGTTGTACAGGATGTACTTTGTACCCAGTGTCAATATGCAGCAGAAACATGGACAATAAACATAAGAGACACTAGGAAATCGTAGGCCATGGTAATGAAGTTTGTGAGGATCATGTTATCTGTCATGGGAAAAAGCTTGATTTTGACTTTGTATACCAAGTAAGATTTATTTTTTTATTTTTTTAAAGTTATATTTATCAATCTCCTTTAAGATGAATGCTGACTTAATTTCTCTGACGCAACCTTACTTATAATTATTCCTCCTTTGATTGAATTGGTTAAAGTAATGATATAGAAAATAAGCTCAAACCAAAAAGAGAAAGCGGTCCGCTTACACATATTCTGGTGAGGATGGGTCACCATATGCATCGCTGTCATCAGTCATCTCAACTGGTGAGTACACCTTGGATAGTCCAGCAGTGAGCTACATGGTGAAGATGGAGGAGAGCATGGGCTAGATGGACTTCGGCCAGCACTAGCTTGCTCCCCGGGGCTCCAACTGCCATCTGTAGGACTCCAGCCACCAGGACTGGTGCCCATAGTGGGGCTGGAGCTACCCTCCCAGGGATGACAAGTCCACACTCATTGCTAACCACAAGTGTGTCTCCATCAGCCACACCCCTGAAAACAAGATGGGGTTCGCTATGACTCAAATTCTGAGTTAGAGATTGAGCATTAAATACTGACAATCTACTAAAGCAGGAAAATTAGCAGTTAGCTGCCAAGATTGTTGAAAAGGATGCTCTAATTCTGAGGTTTAAAACAATATATCCATTCAGTAAAGTACAATTAGAAGTTAAAAAATCAAATAGCCTAGCGCTCCAATTAAATTAGTTTTGTTGATTAAAAGGTAGGGCTGTGTAAAACTTCGAAAAATTCGAACCAACGCAAATCTTCATGTATTATTTGAAGTTTAGTGATTATATTACACTTATATATTTACATCAAATAAAAATGAAATGAAATTAGCTTAAGAAATAAAATATATTTGTTATCGTTTCGACTTTTAGAATAAATTTGCTCTATTTTCTTGGTGGAACTTGAAAAATTTCCATAACATTTTGAATTTCAAGACGGCCATAACATTAAAACTCTAGCCCCCTTGATCACAAACATTGATTGGTATCAACCGAAGATAAATTTATTCCTCTTGAAATTGTATAGTAAAATAGGTACTGAATATTTTTTTCAGTGTGTGTAATTAATAAAGAGCTTTGCAATTGAAGGACAGCCCGCAACCACATTTCACCCATTTACTCAAAGGTTATTCTAATTCTGATGATATTCAACCATCATAAATGATAAAGTAAAATAATTATGACAAATTTTAGGTCTCAATATCCAAACGATTATGCCAGACCAAAATTTAATAATATCATGAAATAATTAGATAGAAATTAATAAATGTGTTTGATGTTCAAATTATTAATTAAGAGCGTAAACCCGAAATGGGTAGTAAGATGCGATGCTAATAATAATAATAATAATAATAATAATTAAGAAGGAAATTTAATCTTTTAACTTGGCATTAATAATCGCAAATAGCTTAACGCTTGCAACGGTATGATTGTAATTGGGTGTTCATGTATTAAAAAACTGAATAAACTAAAAAAAACAATATTCATGCATTTTTTATTTAATATTCCAATGGAGATTGGTCCCTTTACCTATATTTTATTCTTGTCAAACCCCTATTAGTGCACTATTAAGTCCACTTTTTTAATTCAAATCAAAGCCAAATCGAAGTTTGAATATTTCTTTAAAAGTTTTAGTATCGAAAAAAAAAAATACATTGCACATGTTTAAATAACAAGACACCAAATATAATTTACAAACAATGTCAATAGGAAATGTAATTTTGGCCTGAGCTTACAATCAAATTATTATTACAACATAAAAATATTACATTATTGAAGATATTTATCATGTGAACATTAATTTATAATTTATATAAGAGCAGAAAAATTGAATATGAAAGTGTATTTTAGCCAAGCAGAGTCTAAATTGACAAATATTCTAAGTAAAAGTTTTTGAAGCTCTGTACACCTCTATTGATTATATACTTAACATTAATGTGCACATCTATAGTAAATAAACTTATAAAAAAACCTTTAAATGAATAACTAGATATCAGGGTGTTACTGGAGTAAATTTAACATCCTGTCAAATTCTACAATTAGTGTTTATCCCAATTGACCTGTAAATTAAATGTGTGTATGATCACCTGCTCTCCTGCTCTCGCACCACCTGCTGGTAGCTAGGGCTGCTGGCACGAAACCTCTTGTTTGGTGGGCTCTGCCCTGTAAACTGTCTCTTGCGGGATGTCTTCAGGTGGGTTGCCAGCACACCCACTAGTCCATCTTGCACCATGAGCTCAAGGCTGGGCTCATCGTACAGGAAGTGCACCAAAGCGGCCAACACTCCCCCGTGAAGGGAACGGCGCAAGGCACACAGTAGCAGCGCCAAACCTCCTTCTTCCCTAACCCTGGCCCTGTTAACTGACTCCCTGCACAGCTGATAAAGGGCCTCCAACAGGGATTGGTGCCATGGATCAACATGGCTACATTCGCACTCACTACCTGTATGGACACACACAGTTTGTTACATCACTCGCATAGTCATGTGTGTACTGCATAGTTAGTATACGAAGCTCACAAACTCTCCCTTGGCTCTGAAATAATTATCAGCTCCAACTTCACTTCAAAAAAATATTCTAGCATCAACAATTATAAAGATTTTTTTTGTTTGATTTTTTAGCAACACCTTTTACTACCCATTCAGGTTATAAGCAAACAAAGCTTTGCTAAAAAAAATATTGACAGCTAAAATACTCAATTTATAAATTATTACCACCTTGAGCTATTATTTTCATTTAGAGTTTGCTTCAAATTGATAACGATTAATGTACTTCAGTGTCAAAGCACATAATATTGTTGATAATCTTAGGAGCAAGGATAAGAAGGGTTGAAGGCACAAATCTGACAGGAGGTTTATAAACTAAGAGTAGCCTTTCAAACATCGAGATTTAAAACCAAATCAAAGTTAAGTATAATATTTCATTGCAAACTTGTTTAGTATCTACTATTATGGTCTTTGTAAGATAGAATCTTGAGAGTGTTGTAAGCTGATTGTAACCTAAGCTCAAGAGCACGGAGCACATGATTTACGCTAATTGCCGTTATACCTCTATGTGACCTATTAATCGGCAGCTTTAGCCTCACTTGGGAACTACATAGCTTTGTCCCGATTGGTTCATGAAAGGGAAAACCAAAAATGGTGACAAACTAAGAATAAAATAGCTCTGGACAATTGGTTTTTGACAGTTATATTGGAGTGTCGGTAGTTGTTGCTAGGATTGCTCCACATGAATAATGAGTCAAGTTGGAAGAGGAATCGCAGAAATGAACTAAGAACTCTGGAGAATGAGTTGCTCAGGAGCAGACAAACTTGGACACTATCAGACTTTCGACAGCCACACCTACCTACCTTATCTTCTATCTAACCTATTCAATATTGTAATTTGACTCAATATTTAAAACCAACCGGTAAGCTAATGATCTAATCGGTTATAGATTCCAACTCCCCTGTTCGAGACCAAGCTTCCAACATCTTAAGGGGCCTCCTGACACCAACTTAAGAAAAGAATGAGCAGGGTAGATGCAACAATGTAATAATATGCGGTGAAGTTTATTATTGTGTTATGATAAACTCATTATTACATAAAGTCCGTTCACGATAGGTTTTTACCTGGATGACAGTTCGAAAATTATAGGTTTAGGTTTTGGGTTGCCAACACTTGTAAAATAACACTGTTTTGATATAAATGTAAAGATCTTTAATTACCTGTTATATATTACATTTAAAATAACGTAAACTTAAGTTTTCTCATAATATAACATTTTTTTAAATAATTTCTTTCTATCCAACTCGAAACAATATTTTAAACATAATTAAAAATACTTATTCTTCGTTTTGGAATGTTATTAATTTGTGTAATATAGTGCCAAATCAATACCTTTTAATACAAGCATCGTATTTACTTGGAAAAGAGAAAATTCTTGTCATTTTTCTTACATAAAATAAAAAAATTTATGATTATTTTATCATATTTTTAAATATTTAGCTGAATAAAATATTTTCATCAACTGAATGTCTGCATCATCGTAAAAAAAAACTTGTTTACCTTCATGTTCAACCATATGATTTAAATTCGTCAGTCGCCATTTTGAAGCTATGTTCTTTAGAAGTTTTTGTGAAAGTGGTGTTAATATTTTGTTTAAGTGGAATAAAACGATAAATAAGCTTTGTGTCCGTCCTCAAATAAATATATAAATAATATTGGCCTAAATTACTGTGGTTAACTATCACATTAATATATTACCATCTGTTTTCATTACAGTCATCCAAAGTGATACATGTCAGCTGTTGGCGTAGTGATATATTACGGATTACTTCTAGTAACATTTTGAGCTGTCATCCAAGTAAACTTAGCTCGTAATGAATTATAGTAAATAATATATTGCACAGTGTATGAGATGCAGTTACCTTGGTTGATGGTCTCCTCTTGCCCTTTACACCACTTGCAGATTGAGTCATCCTGCATAGAGGAGTCAGGTCCTGAACAATAGATAGTTAACAAGACAAGATATACTACACATTATAAAATATTCATTAGCTGAGAAGATCTAGGTCATCTATTTCCAAGCATCAAGAACATCCGAAGAAAATGAGTTCAGAGTAATAATAAACTTACTTACACTATAGGATTAAGAACTTGAAAGTTCAGAGTTGTACTTACAAAAGTACACCACCCTATCTCTCTCTTGAACTAGTTTTAGCCAGTCCACCTCATTACACCCTATCCCTATCTTGAGCTAGTTATATTCAGTCCTTCTTATTACACCCTATCCCTTTCATGAGTTAGTTCTATCCAGTCCACCTCATTACACCCTATCCCTTTCATGAGTTAGTTGTATCCAGTCCTGCTCATTACACCCTATCCCTATCATGAGCAAGTTCTATCCAATCCACCTCACTACAACCTATCCCTATCATGAGCTAGTTCTATACAATCCACCTCACCACAACCTATCCTTATCATGAGCTAGTTCTATCCAATCCACCTCACTACAACCTATCCCTATCATGAGCTAGTTCTATCCAAGCCACCTCACCACAACCTATCCCTATCATGAGCTAGTTCTATACAATCCACCTCACCACAACCTATCCTTATCATGAGCTAGTTCTATCCAACCACCTCACTACAACCTATCCCTATCATGAGCTAGTTCTATCCAAGCCACCTCACTACAACCTATCTCTTTCAGGTTCTTTCTAATGCTATCCTCTCATCTACATCTCTGTCTTCACACTGTTCTCTTCTCAGTGGGTTTGCCAGTCAATATTTTGAAAGCGGTTTCTAGTACTGCTTTGGGTTAACCTAACACTGTCTGGTGATGAGTACAGGGTATGTAACTATATACATACAAGAGCTAGTACTTTCATAAACTTAGAGAAATAGGAAGGAAGCAGCTGAAAACATAATGAATGTAGTAGAGGCTACACGTATTGAAAACCTGCCCAAACCAATTTACAGCAAAATTATGGTGGATGTTTTTACAACTCACCCTACTTCGTTTCCCACCAATAGATGAAGTGCTTTAAGTTACTGATAGCCATTATTTGTTACAGATTATATTAATGAAAATATTATCAAATTTACTGTATTTAGATTATATTTTATAAGTGAAATAAGAAACTTCATCATCCAACATTCCATTACTTTGGTTAATCTCCGCAACAATCAAGGCTACAACACCGGCCTGGCCCAGAAAAGGTCTGAACAATGGAACATGGCACAAGTTGACAAGACTTTGTAGAGCTTCTGACTTGACATAGTCTATGCTAGCGATCCGGACTAGCTGCGTGAAGCCTGATCCCTCACCATACACCTGATAACACAATACACAAACTGATGAGTTGCAGCCTGTGCACAAGACAATATGACAACAGTTGGTTGACGGCATGAAGAACTATGAACTTCTTGCCTAGTGCCATGGTTTGTCAACAAAAATAACTATCTCACTTTTTTTTAGTTAGTATTCAACATTAGAACATAAGAACTATGTTCCCATAATATGGCATATTGAAACAAACAATAAAGAATTTTTGGTCAGTGTTTTGCAAACCAAGATGGTAATTATACTTATATTTAACATTCATAATAAATTAATCTTTCTTAAGTATAGCTATAACAACAGCTGTATTTATACAACTACATAATAAACAATTAGTGTAAATACACAATGTTATTTTTTAAATCCCATAAAAAAATCTGTAAAGAACAAGTGGTAATACATTCTGAATGATATGGTTGGAGGAGGTTGTTTTATAGTTTTACATATCAGTAATAAAATATATTTAATTATTATTTTTATAACTAATAATTAATGCCCATTATATAATTTAAATAATCTTCAATTTACAATCACAACTAAACTGTACTTGTTAATCTATATAATTGGTACACAATTCTCAGCTCAATGGTTGAAACCAAACAATTAAGTCCAGTCAAGGAAAGTGTTTAGGCCATAGTCGAGGGGTGGGGGTGGGGTGTTCAAACCCCCCCTCCCCACCCTTAAAATTTTATGAAAAAAGCATGGTATATGGCTTTATTTATGGTTCAAACAATATCAAAATTAGGGGGCTGTGTTACCATAAAAAGCACTTCAGAGAGCTTCTAGAGGTGTTTAATATTTAGAATTTTTCCTAGCCTACAGCAGTTCGGGGTTATGTTACCATAAATAAAAATCAGAGAGCGTCTAGAGTTGTTAAATATATACATATTTGTCCTAGCCTCTAGCAGTTAGAGGATTATGTTGCCATAAAAAACACTTCAGAGAACTTCTAGAGGTGTTTTATATTTATAAATTTTTCTAGACTTCGCAGTTATGATGTTATGTTGCCATAAAAAACACTTAGATAGATTCTAAAGGCGTTAAATATTTAGAATTTGTCCTAGCCTCCAGCAGTTAGGGGATTATGTTGCCATAATAAACCCTTCAGAGAGCTTCTAGAGGTGTTAAATTTAGAATTTTTTCTAGCCTACGGCAATTGGGAGATGAACCCGCCAAAACCCCCCTGAAATTATTGGCTGGCTATGGCTTGGATAGTGGTACCAGGATTAAATTTGCCATACACATGTCTGTACACATTTTTAGATAACCACCGGCATCAAAACTCTTTGGCAGCAAACATCAATCCCAATTCAATCGCAAAAATTTGACCAAAGTGCAATAAATTATACGAGTTGATTGTTTAGACAAAATTATTTAAATCATGATGCTCACTAAGATGTGCAAATACAGAATAATAAATATATGATTTTAATTTTACATAATGCCATAACTGAGCCCATAATAACTTAACCAGGACTTAACAATGCTATGCTCAAAATTAGGTGATTCTAAATTATTTAGGCCTAGATTATGTTATGTCTGAAATAAAGTGCATTCAAAGGTAAGTTTTAATATATATTTAAATAAAATTATAGGACTGTAGTCCACTACTTCTTAAGGAAGATGCAATGATTGTGGCATCAAAATATTTAAGTATTTGTGTTCTCACTTTTATTTTTGTTGTATTTTCCTACAAATTCTATCATATTTAGGTAAGCACATATTTGGTCCTGTAATTAGATTTTGTTAGGGTATAAGGATTCTATATTATGTCATAATCATCAAAGTTGTGAAGTGCTAGACAAGTATTTGGAGAGACATGTATAATAATTTAATATAGTTTCTTATTCTATTTTGAACAAAATAATCACTTGTTTTTATTTGATAGATGATAAACTTTTGAGTGAAAAGAAGTGAATTTGCACACCTGTTTGGCACATTGTTCTGTGCATTCACTTGTGAATACTGCCACCGCCTTCATGATGCCTTTGATAAAAGAGCTGGTCTGTTCTCTTTCTAGTAGAGTCACCACCAATCTGACTGTATTACACTTCAACATGTCTGCTCTGCGCTTGGCTACAGACCACAGTAATCTGAATAAACACAATATTTATATATATATATTTTCCCCAAAAATGCTAGAAAAGTTAGGCTAAGTATTGTACAAATTTAAATAGATGATTTTGTAAATGTATAATTTTTTTTGCTACAGGTAAAAAAAAAAAGAGAAATGTATGAATATTTACTAAAGTCAAGCAACAGTTAAACAAAGAAAATTATTAATAATAATAATATTTAGCACCGCGTCTTACTACCCGTTCGGGTTATACGCTATAAGTACTAAGTACGCTAATGGATTAGGAATTGGGAAGGTTGAATTAGAGGAAGTAAACCCGCCTTTTCGTGGAGGGAGAGTGGAAAATCATTTAGGAAAAACCACCCCCAGTTCACCCGACCGAAATTCGAACCTCGATCTGCCCGTCCTCGACGGTCGAGCTTAACACGACTAGCGCGTTAGCCAACTACGCCACCGAGGCGGGTAAAGAAAATTATTAAATCACACTTTACAATTTAGGTATTTCTAATTAAAGGGAAACCAGCAAGTTTCAGAAAATAAGGATAAAATCAAGAAAAAGAATGAAATACAGGCTACATTATGTACACATATGATAAAAACAATTAAAACATTTAAAAGAAATCTTTGTATATTATTGCTGGGATTACGATCAACTTAACCTTGCCCTTAACATTCACATAACATAATATAAAGGTTCTCCTTGTGATTTTAAACGAAAGCCATCAAGGTGCAGCACATTCACTTAATGAAGAAATCGTCCAGAGGAGAATTTTCTCACTATGTGAAAAATGAGTGCCAGCCAATCATGTTGTAAGAATATCAAAACAGCTATTAATACTTTATTTGTTTCTTTATTGTATGAGGATGACTTCTTCGGTGTGGTCCATCTCGTGAACACTAAAACATCACAGCCTCTTCTCACATATTTTCTGTAAAGCTTTTATTGAAATAACTTGAAGCTTAATCAGCCCTAAATTCTTGGGTTTCATTTTATTGAACAATCTGTTTTCAGTCCTAATTCATTTTTAGTATTTTACTTAAGTTTTTAATTTACTTTACATTAATCCTGATAATAAATGACTGATACATTACATCAACATTAAATTCTGATATTGTTGATAGTGATGCTTCCCATCAGGTGGCTGATAGAAATGTAGATGTGTCAGAGGCAGATGTTGCTGTACGTGCCCCATTAGATCCTGTAGGTAACACTTTGTCTCCTCAGGACCCGTTTTCTAATAATATTATTGTTCTATCAGATAGGTCATGTTATAATAGGACTCGCCCCAAAGTTGTCGGTGATTGGTTGAACCGCATTCCCGTCTGTGACGGACAAAATAGTTCTGCATTTTCACTTTTTTGTTTGAGGTAAACAAAGTTCATAAGTTGCATCTTGTCGAGGATTCTGAAATATTAGTACTATGCATTGGAAAAACGAAGCGTTTTTAATTCACCTAATCTCAGAAGGGATTAGTCAAGGTATCCCTTGGGTCACCATGAAGGATAGAATATTTGCTATGCTAGTGTCTAGAAGAGAACGGGAGTGTCTTTGTTCCAAACCCGCCTCTGTGGCGTAGTTGGCTAACGCGCTTGTCGTGTTGAGCTCGACTGCTGAGGACGGGGAGATCGAGGTTCGAATCTCGGTCGGGTGAACTGGGGGTGGTTTTTCCTAAATGGTTTTCCACTCTCCCTCCATGTAAAAAAGCGGGTTCACTTCCTCTAATTCAACCTTCCCAATTCCTAATCCATTAGCTTAATTAGTACTTAAAGCGTATAACCCGAATGGGTAGTAAGACGCGGTGCTAAATATTATTAATTTGTTCCAAGTTTGTATATCGCTTTCAACTCCCTCACGAGTCCTTCAGAATGTTTATTTTGTCTGAAGCTGTGAACCTCAGATTTTAGATATCATACTTGAAAACGTATCACCTCTTACTGGGTGACCTTTTGTGTTCTCGCATCTGCCATGTTCTTTTTTGGAATTGTATTCACTTGCTTCAAAGATTGAGGGTTCACTTTTGGTTGAAAGCGAATATTTTGATAAACACTCCATAACTATTTCTGAACCCTCTAGTTCGTTTGTCGCCTTAGACTCATTTTAAAAAAAAATAGTGGCCATCTTATGTCTGCTCGGGCATCTCCCAGGATTTATAGAACCAATTATAATAATTCGAGAGAGCATCTAGGAAGTATTGGTAAATGTGATCTGTTCACGTAAGGTGTTTTTGCTGCAATAAATTAGGACAACTCCAATATCAGTGTCCGGTGGGAAATGAGTTACATGTAACCAGGGGAGTGGCCCGGGTACATGTCATTCCAAAAAACCACTCATTGCTCTCTTCCCGAGGTTGGGTATTATATAGCGTTGAATCACGGTGTCACTTTAATTGACACAGATGCTAATGCATCGTTTATTGATGCTGAGTATCTGGGCAAAATCCAAAGCGGCAAGCCTAGAAGTGACGTTGAAATTGAGAAGTGTGCTACCTGCACATTTATTTTAGGTAATGGGAGTAAAAAAGTTAGTTATTTATAAACAAGTTTGCCCTTCTTTTAAGATTGATCATTTTTCATGTAAAAGGAAGTTGTATGTTGAGTGATAGATAATTTTGTGTGCGATGTTATTCTTGGAAATGACTTTTTATGGGCCACTGGAGGTATTTTGGATATAGACGCGGGAAATTTAAGTTTTGGGTTTAATCATAACGCCTAAGTTCAAGGCCTATTTGGTGCAATAACATAGGGATGGATAAGTTTTGTATCAACTGTTTGATAAATAATTACTCTGATGTCATAGCACCGGTCTGGGGAAAATGTGATGTACTACCCTAAGATATTGTGGTTATGGATGAGGTTCCTGTCAGGTCGGGTCTCTATTCTTGTGCCCCCAAAAATGAAGATTTTTCTTGAACTCATATATGATTTAGAGAGGAAGGGAGTAATTAGGCTGCCTAAATCTCCTTTTGCTAATCCGGCATCCATTATACCGAGGAAAGAACAATGACACAGTTATTGTAGATTATCGAAAGGTAAACAAAAAAATCCAGTTTGACTCATACTCGATGCCGAGCGTCAAGAGTGCTTTTCAACATCTGGGGGGTGCTCAAGTATATAGTCTCATTGGTTTTAATGAGTTTTTTGTAAAGTGCGCTCACTGAGCACCCTAAGAAGTATATTGCATTCATCACCCCTTGGCAACTCTGAGTTTAATCGCGTGCCACTGGGTGCTAGTATTAGTAGTCAGGCCTTAAGCTGCATTCTGGACCATATTTTCTCCGATTTTAAGTTCAAATTCATCTTTAATTACTTAGACAACATTTGTGTGTACAGCTATTCTCTTAACGAACATCTTGAACACTTAAATATTGTGCTGAGCCACTTGCGAGAGGCTGGACTTACTGTTAACCTTGTTAAAGTCACGGGGGCTAAAACATCCATTAAGTATTTGGGGTATGTTATTTCTAATGGGAGCATGTTGTTTGACCCTGAAAGGGTGAAACTCAACATTGAATATTGAATACTCAGAACTCAAAAACTTAAAAGGTGTGATGCGCTTCGTAGGCATGTGTGCCTACTACACCAAGTTTATTACATGTTTTTCGGAAATGTCCTCCCCCTTGAATTGTTTGAATAAAAAAGGCGTGGCATTCATCTAGGGTGAAGAACAATTTCGTGTTTTCAAAACTCTCAAGAGCTTATTAGTCTGCCCTGAAGTTTAACACATGCCTGACTTTTTGCGTACTTTTCTTCTTTATATTGATGCCTCCTCTGTCGCCCTAGAAGAAGTTTTGTCCCAAAGAGCATCGGACGATGTTCACCTAGTGGCATTCGCCAGTAAACCTCTGTCCCAATCTGAGCATAAATACAGTGCGTTCGAGAAAGAAGGTCTTGCTTGTGTATTTGTAACAAGTTGCAAGTAACAGTTCAAATCAAATGACATAATGCTCACCCTTTGACCTGTTGGATTCTATCACCTGCGCAAATAGCCATGACCTCCTCTCTCAAACACACTATTTCACAGACTGAAAAGAGGTGTGATTCGACCCTCTGCACAAAAGGAAAGCCACGGCCAGGGAAAACAAGCAAAGGCGGCTTGGTGTTCCTAGTTATTATTTCCTCCGCCTGAACTGTTCTTGCACATTCTACTAGTTCCCAGGATGCCCGAGACCTTTCCCCGCTCTGTCCAATCTCATCCCTTCCCCTCCCCTTGTCACTTTTCCCCCCTACTCTCTGTTGGCATATGGTTTGTGTGCACGCTAAATGACAATGTTTTGTTGGTATCGATACTCATTGTATAATCGGCTTAGCATGAGGTGAGAGCTGAAACTTAAGTTAGGGCTTAACTTCAACTATTCAAAATTCACTCTCGGCTAAATTATGGGATTGTTTCTAAATTATTTATTTGGGCATATAATTTAAATCTGTATTATGGGACCAGAATTTATATCTGGTATTAGCGTAGCTAATGGGTAGCCATGTTTCAATTAGAATTTTGTCTATTAGAAATTCTAAGTTTATCCTCAATGTTAACGTAACTTCTATTTCACTGCTCGGCGGCCAGGTTTGATTGGGCTCTCGCTTAGGCTATGGCCATCTGACTGATAATTAGTTAACATTGTTTGCCAAGTAATTATTGTCTGGGTAGTATTCAATTTTATAAGTTTAAATTTACATTTTATTGTAATGAGAAAGCAGAGCACTTAGATCATTGGTATGGTTCTTTATAATGTTATAACTCAAAGTTTACATTTTATTTTAATAAGAAAACAGAGTGCTTAAACTATTAGTATGGTGCATAAATAAACTTACATTCTTGTTGTTATGAAGGGGCACGGCCTTATTGAATTATTCACTATTGTATTACGTAACTTTAATGCTTCCAAGTATATTTTGTTGTCATGAGGCATTTTCTAATTTATGTCATTATATCTCCTAACTACTATGTTGCTGTAGTGTGTATTATTGCTACTAGAGGGCAGGGCTCTTATAAATAGATTGTCATGGTATTATATAGTTCAAATATTGTTGTCACAAGATGGCACAGTCATTAAAGTTTAATAGTTTATCGTGTTATGTTTGGAATCTTTTGACTGTTAAATTACTGTCACCAGATGGAAGAACAGTTTAGATTTAGGTTACTTTGAATCTTTAATTGTGAGAAGTACATTGTTTTCTCAATCCAAAAAGAGAGTTATTCTTATCCCTTCTGGAAGCCACAACGTGGCAGAGTTCTAGTCACTATGTATAAATATTGTTACTGTATAACTATTTGATTTATCATTTTTCAATAAAACTTGTAACTCCCTGAGTATTACTTCTCTGAGAAAGTGGTTACATATTTGGCATATAGACATTTTCAGACTATGAATTATACACTGATAATATGGAACTGTCATGGATGTGGCGCCATCCTAAGCAATTAGGAAAGATCGGCATGTGGGTGTTGCGCTTATCCAAATACAATTTTTCCACTCACCACGTTCCTGGTAGAAATAACGTGACAGCTTTTGCTTTGTCTCGAATAGCGGAAGATCAGGAGCACATTGAGACAGGCGAAGTAGTGCATCCGCTTAGTGTGATTCATTCGATCCCTGAATGGTCATATTCTCTTTATAAAGGTCTTCTAGTTGTTTCAAATGGTAAAGGTAAAAGGAGGAAGAATTTGGTCCCAGTGGTGGTGCGTTATTTTCATCATTCAGTAGTGGGCGGCCATTTGGGTATTCTCAAGACATATAAGATTTCCATGGAGTTCTTTTGACCAGAGATTTTAGGGATGTCAAGCGGCACCATACAAACTGCTAGACAACAAACTCCTCGACAAGCTATAAAAAATTATTAGGATGGCTGGGTAGGTAAAGTGGCCGACACGACTTGGACCAACTGCTAGACAAGCTTATGTATAGGAGTACAAAGTGATAGACAACCAAGCGATCGACACGAGAGGACCAATTGCTTAACAAACTTAAGGATTAATCCAGTTAAGAGTGGCTCAAGTGACAGACAAGTTATTTCAAAACTAACTAAGTGATAAGCATGAATACAGAAAGTTTTGTGTTAGGATGGTCTGGACCCTCCTATAAATCGCTGCCCTACCAACCCCCTGAATTTAATTAGCCCAAAAAGGGTGAGGTCAACTACGTGCATAAACGTAAACCATTGTTTTTTTAATTTTAATAATTTACTTACACATTGCACTCTTCAAAATATATTTTTTAACACTAGTTTTATTATCATTTCGAATATTAATAGGTTTTGATACATACAATATGGTATCTGAAAATATAGAACGTTTCTCTGAATGAAATGAGTTATCAAATCTGAGGAAAGGAGACAAACATTTTGTTATAAATTGTAAAATCATACTTTAAGAACTAACAAGATGAAATACCATCTTATATTAAAGATCAACTGCTAGAAACTAAGTTGGTAGTTAATGTAGGCTCTATCCATCCTTACTTTCAACATACCTGCTTACCAAACGCAATATTTTGTAACTTTTAACAATATAGAAATATTCATAAAAGTTTAAAAGTATAACTAGTTGGTGAAAGATTGTAAAAATTTTCATTGGGCCGTAATTTTTGTCATCGTGTATTTGTAACCATTCAGTTAATACACATATGAACTATTTAAAGCCTGCTTCAATGACCGCATGGTCTTACGCACTACTCTCTGCAATAGACTGGCTAACTATGATTAAAAATATATTTAAATTTGAACTTTCCAAGTGTAAAGTGGTCGTGGTTTTAGGCCCTTAGCTCTCGACTATTTCATTTATATAATTATATTAGTTTGCTATTGTTTAGTTTGTTAATTTAATACCACTTTTAAAACTCATAAATTAACTATGTTTGTAATAGGCTTGCAAGTGCCCAATATTTATAGTATTCAAAGGCATTAATAACATTTTATATATCATTTGTGAGAGTACTACATTATAATAAATTATTGTTTTCCAATCGTCTAAGTCTAATATAATCTCTATGTTATGATCAAATGTTTAATTATAAGAAAGTTTGGGGTTTAAGATTAATTATAAGCGGTCAAAATCTTAACCAAAACTGTAAGCAATATATGTGTTAAGTTTCAATTCATTAACTTCCTTTTTCAGCCTTCAACTTTTAAATCTAGTAGTTTTTATTATTGTAAAGTCTTTGTTGAAATTATAGCGTCATCTAAATTATTACTTTTACTTTTCTCTTTTAAGCATCATGCTATTTTATTTTATCTATACCCGGAAGCCATGAGATGCACCTGTGGCTTGCACGTGTGGCTTCATAGTGGAAAGGGGAGGTTTGGCACGAACAGCTATCCAATGAGCATATCTGATTTAACGTCTGGATTGGATATTATGTGTAAGTGACGCGTCAGACACTGGACAATTCCCGGTCAGCATGCGAGCTAAGAGGACGTGTTGGTAGACATATGCTGGTTAGCACGTGAAATGTATTACATATATCCCGAAGTTCAGATAGTCAACAATTTATCCATGTATTAAGCAATTTGTTTTCTGTTAAAAATGTCTCTTCAAGTTTATTTGGAAAAAAATTTCAAAATCTATTTAATAAATTTATATTATTCTATCGCTAAGTTCTCCACCCCCACCAAATTAACTTAACCCCGAGATGTTCTACTATACAAACTGGCTGCCGCTGACCTATCCCAACAAGAAGATGAAGAGGTGATAGTTCGATGTTCGACTAGTCTCAAAACTATGTAGTATGGAACCTAAATTGGTTCTGGTTCTTAAATGAACAACCTAGCATATTCATATATATTTATTTATAATTAACAAGTTTGTAGTATTTCCTTCAACCTTTATCAAATATTCACTGTTTTATCTTGAGTGCTATGGTTTACAGGGATTTTTTTTATCAAAATGTTATGTTCTGGGGAAATATTGGCTCTCTGAACATATTCTGCAACCCTTGTGAGACTGGATAAATTTATTTACTGCTTCTAGTTCTATGACAAGTCTCCAACACTAATCAGGTGGGTAACCATAGCAGTGGTCAGCAGATTAAATTAGGGCAGCTATTTTGCAAATCACCACTAAAATTCTAATAAACATGCTATTTTTAAAAATAATATTCATCATGGACTAAAAAATATATATTCCTTAAATTTTGTCTTACTTATTAGACCCTCCCTCAAACTCCAGCGGCACACCCGTTGACCATTCAAGGTGTACGTGTCACTCACCTGAGAGCTCTGATAGTCATGAGTATGGTGGAGTTAGAGGTGTTTTTAGTGCCCAATATCGTCACAAGAGGAGCCACTATCTCAGCAGAGTGTAGCTGTTGAGCCACGCTAGGTGTCTGGGCCAAGTTCCCTACAAGACGGCTGGCCCGACAGAGCACACAGTCCCTGGTCATGTTGCGAAGTATTACCACCAAGGATGGGATAACTCCATATTCACACACCTAACAAAACCCCTTTGGTTAACATTTTGTAGAATATTTTAACAATTTACAAGTCAGGTAATTTATATATATATATATAAGCATATGGCTATATGGTGACTCCTATAAGAAGAACAGCTAGTAACAACTTCAATTGTAATTTTTTAACATACTTTTGCATTTTTCAAAGTAGGCCTAGAGTATATAATTAATTTAGAATCATTTGAGTAATTACGTGAATTCTTTAAAAAGATGTTTATATTGTCTGTGAACTCAATACTTAACATCTATCTGGGTTAAGCTACCAACACAAATAATCTTATAATTTTAGTTTGGAGTAAACGGCTAAAGCTTGTGATTGAAAAAAATGTTGCTTTAAGCGCCTGGTTTGAGACAAACACAGTAATCCCATGGAGAACTTTAGGGGTTAATAGCCAGAGCCACAGAAAACTAAAAGATGTAGACCTAACACTAAGAGGAATATCCCTAACCTTGAGTCTAATGTCTTCCTTCATGTAGCAGCACTGACCCAGCAAGCTGAGGGCGACATCAATCAGCTTCTCATTGGTCGCTCCAGACATTTGAGGACCTCTTTAAGAGCTTCGCTGTCTTGCAACAAACTTTCCACCACACAAAGGCCATCTCTTGACCCTCCCAACAACGATCGAAGCTTCACAAGCACTTTGTAAAGTTTAGAGGAAGAGGTGCTTTTCAATGTCCTTAAAACTGTGGCCACTTCATCAGAGGCATCTCCAGAATTTGACATTGTTAAAAATCCAGTCACCACCCCAACTCTTAAATCTGGTTCTGAGAACTATTTTAAAATTATTATGATACAGTTTAGAAGTGTAATTAAATTTAAAACATGAAATAAATGTAGTATTTATTATAACCAAAATATTTCGAGACTAGGCCTATAGGCCTAGAACATAAGTTATAGCTTCATTTTAATCTATATCTAGATTAATAAGTCTTGAAAAAAATTATGATATTTTCACTGAATAAAGTTTATCCATAAGCGTTATATTAGTATTAAAGATAAATAGGAATTATATTTTGTATCAAACTGAGAGAAGTTTGCTTAACTTCATTCATGTTTACAAAGAAAGTATAACCAACAGAACAGATCTTACCAACTTTATATGAAATAAATCAAAGAAACTACTGATTCATAAATAAAATGTTCGCAAGACTATAACAAACTCATGGTGCAATTAAAATAAAGTAGATATTTATTTTATTTGAAGGAACTACAACAGTTATTGGTTACATGAAACAATTGTTCTGGCATTTTAATTTCTTACCTACGTATTATAGGCACCATGTTTAGACAATTGGGGCACTAGTTAAATGCATGAGGTGCCCATGTGGTGAAATTTTGAAACTCAAAATTAAAACAGTTCAATGTCGTTGTTATAGTTAACGTGCATTAGCGCAACAATAATGAATTAATTTTTATTAAATATGGTTTTCAAAAGTCCTGGGTATAGCTCCAAATTAGATAATTATTGTTCTACGATACTATCAATACTCTCTTGATATACCGCTTAAGTTAGTTCTTTTTAAGACAAATATTTGTGCCCTGAAGTCGGCTCAACTTTGCGAGGAACTTACTTACGCTGCCTTTACGGCTGTTGCCCGACTAAGAATATCCAAATTAACAGAAGCGCCAATCTAGGTCATCTTAGAAAGAGCTGATTTATTGTTTAAGTACCGAGTCTCTGTCGTTTCTCTTAACCTCGTGTATAATTGATTATTTACCTTGAGGTGAAACCGATGAGATGAAGCTGTAAGAAAATTACATAAGTATGAACTACACTGTGAGATGATAATGGTGATTGTGAGTGATTACGCTGGGTCTCGGGTAGAGGAAGAATTTTCTTTTATTGGGATGGAGAGGGTGTGTTTAAGGTATGATGGTGGATTGTGGGTGAATTATGAGAGTCGTTTTCCGGAAAAGGGGTTGGAAGGATTTCCCTTCCTTGGGATTTGACTTGAAGTGGATGGATACATTTCCATTCCCCATTTGGGGCCGACAATGGCGCCAGTATTATTCTCTGACTCGTAGAAAACCTGGTC
Source organism: Timema cristinae (assembly GCA_039000515.1). NCBI lineage: Eukaryota > Metazoa > Arthropoda > Insecta > Phasmatodea > Timematidae > Timema > Timema cristinae. The sequence goes on from JBCFYV010011164.1 coordinate 47,029,609, forward strand.
GGTTATCCCAGTGGAGTCCGGCGGTGACAAAGGTACTAATTGAGGGGTTGGTAGGATTTTCTTTTCTTGGGATTTGGACTGAAGTGGATAAATTTTCATTCACCATCTGGGGCCAACCCCGGTGCAGTATTATCCTGACTAGTAGAAAACCTAGTCGGTTATCCCAGTGGCGTCCGGTCGTGACTAAGTTAGTAATGGCATAAAATCTGCGATTGTGTGAAGGTCAGGTCTAAGTTGGGGTGCTGGTGTCGTTCTGGCGTAGTTAATTGTCAATAGATTATTTCTATGCTACAATGAATGCTACATCTAGGTTTTTTATTTCTTTCTTATTATTATTATTTTTTCAGGGCTTATCAACTAGGGTTTTTATACATACCTTCATTATTATTATTATTTTTAAGTTAAATATTAGTTTGTGACTAAATAGATGCTCAACTACGACCAGCCTGGGTCGTTTACGGTGTCGTGGTTCAGTCGGGTCGTACTGTCCGAGTCCTCTAACAAGTTCGTTCTCGTGTGTTTCAGTTGATCGTAGACTTTCTTGTTTCTGTTCTGGTATATTTCTTGTAGTTGGCGGCAGTTTTTGATGTGTAGTTTATATTTATATTAGCTACATAGAGCATGGTATGTCGGCGAAAAGTTGTTTTAATCAGTGGTGACTTTAACGCTAAGCATCCTTTGTAGGGCTCCAGGATTATCAACGCGAATTGCTCTGTGGCATCGTAGATCAAGACGGTTGCATCCAGCCCTCCCAACCCCACCCACTTCCCTCACAATCCTCTTAGTTTCCCAGACGTCCTCTAATTCGTTGTCATCAGAGGGATCAGACGGTAAATGATGCTGAAGTCTCTAGCTGAGCTGGACTTGGATCACAATCCCGTCCTTGTGAACCTGGGAAGCGCAGTATACCTCATAGACCCCCCAAAAAAAACCAACCATAGGTGTAATGACTAGGACAGGTTCACGTATATGTTGAGAGAGAGGTTGGGACCACCCCCACTTCCCCTATCTTTTGAATAGCAGCAGATATTGATCGCGTGTGGAGCTCAGAAAGTCCTTCATCAAGAGAGTGCGCGAAGCTTCGACGCCGAGGCGCTGTCCTAAGAGGTCGCCACAGGTTTCTTTAATCAATTCTATCCTCAGGCATGTCAGGGAGAAAAATCGGCTGAGAAAGGCTTGGCAAACTTCGAGTAGACAAGCCAACTGAATCCGCAAAGTCAATGTGGTTCACGAGATGATCCAAGAATACCAGAACAGTGTATGGAAGGACAAGATAAAGATTAGAGAGCTTGTGCGTACAGGTCAGGTCCCTGTGGTAGATGACGAGGAACTTAATACAGATACCCACACCAAGGCCACCTATTGTAGGATGGAACGGGGTAGCCAACTACAACCAGGATATTACCGATGCTCTAGCTGAGGTGCAATTCGTACCGATTGACGACCCATCAGACGCGGTTCACATTTTGCACGTGGATCAGGTCATCAGTGCGGTTTCATACAGACCCTTAGATGAATCTTAACCCACGGAGGCGACAGGAATGTCGCGGGCTTTAGCCACTCTAAGATTAAACAACAACCCCAGACCGGACGGTATCAGTAACGCGGTTCTCAGAAAGCTGCTCTTGGATGCAATTAACCTCTTAGTGGAGTCATTCGACACTATCTTGCTCCTGAGTCAATTTCCCAAACTATGGAAGCACGGCAACATCCTCTGCTTTCCTAAAACGGGTAAGGACCTGGCCCTAGCCTCGTCTTATAGACCTATCAGCCTGCGCAACTGTTTGGGCAAGTTGTTCGAGAGACTTATACTAACAAGATTGGCCCGATATGTTCACCCACAAGGCAGGCATCTTGGTGGACGAGCAGTTCGGCTTTCGGGCGGGACCGCTATGTCTCACCATCTTGTTCGACTCGTGGAGCAGATCAGATCACGAGGAACTTCAACATTAATAGGATAACTGGTATTGTCTTTATTGACAAGGTGACAACCGTGTTTGTCACGAAGATATCCTTTTAAACTCCTTTTCTTGAACCTACCCTGCCACCTAGTTAAAGTTGTACGATCTTATTTTATCTATCCCATTACGCCTTCTCTACAACTTTTGGGAACGCCACTTCCCAACTCGGAATCATCCGTGCTGGAGTGCCACAGGGCTCGCTCGTGGTTACTGTATGCCGATGACATGGCTCTAGTAGCATAGTAGTGTTGAGCGCAACAGGTGTAGTGGCGAATCCATATGTAACTGGCACAGTTGGAGAGGTGGCTCACCACATGGAGAACGAGTATCAACGTGGAGAAGAGACAGCAGGGCTCTCCACATGGAAGAGAAAGTACTACAGGTCAGCTCCACTCTAGCTGTTCGGAGAGCAAATCAGATGGGTGAATAGTGATAAGTGCCTGGGACATACGCTGGACACCAAATTGACCTGGAAACTACACTGTACTGAAAGAGTGACCAACGCGAGTCAAAGGCTGGGATGCCTAGGTCCACTGCTTAATAGGCGTAGCGCCTTGTGCAAGAGGAACGGTCTGATACAGTACAATAAATTGTTCAGACCTATACTTGATTATGTGAGTCCCATTTGGGGCCACCTAGAAGACACGTATAAAATAAGGATGCAGGCATTACAGAACCGGTGTCCAAGGATCATTGTGGAAGCACCTTGGTACGTTCGCAATGTGACTCTGCATCAGGATCTAAAAATGCCTATCATCAAGGACCATTTACGGAAGCTGGCGCAGTCCTTTTACGGCAGGCTTCCTAGTGCCAACCCTGCTAGGATAACCGAAAAGTGTAAACCAGTGGTCAGAGGGAGGCTCTCACACAGGCCTCCATGGAGTAGTGTCTCCGCACGTAGCTCTAAAAACCCTTAATAGGTTTGCTACTATACTATTCCCTCATTTGTAATAATATGTTTTTCTCTTGTTTCAGAACCTTCGCGGAATGCGACAACCCGTAAGTTATTAATTCCGAAAATAGCTCGGTGTGGCCAAATGGTTGGTACGTGCTATAATTTGCTCTCGTGCTCTCCTTCAATGGGAATTATAGCATGTCATATGCGACTGCAACTGCGTAACCGGGGAGTCAAAGTGCAAGGTGTTGTCCTGCGTCCTTCTCCTATAGCTTGCCGTGTGGAGAGCTTTTAGAGCAATCTACTGCTGCTATAACTACTGCGAGCCTGCGATGGAGAGGAAGATGAAGAAAGGAATCAGCATCGGGGTTGAGCCAAAACCACCAAATAAGGCAAAGAAGAATCCCGTGCCCGGGAAGTGACCATCCTCAACAACGAAGAAGTTGGCAGTGAGCGTTGGGGGAACCACCACCAATGGCAGACTTGTGCAGACTGTCATAATCAGGGGAGTCAAAGGTGTCCATTAGCGGGAAATCAGATTAGGAAGGAGCTCATGCCCAGTGGCAAGTGGTCATACACTAGCCCGAAGATCAATACTTTAGCGGTTGCAGCCCCTTCGAGGGATAACAAGCTTGCGGGTGTGGCCAAAGCCAGCGGGGCCACTCCAATTCCCGGAGTTAAGCGTGCTACGGGCCGAAGCCATTCTCAGGGCAGGAAACAGTTTGGGCCTTTCCAGGGCTAGCAGGGCTAGCAGGGCTGCCAACACGAACTCCTAAATTACCGAGGAGGTGCATGCAGACGGCAGTCTGCGAAAGGAGTCAACCCTTCTTAGGTCCGACAAATACTGCACGAGCGAAGCCTGCAGGGCCCCTCCAATTCCTGAAGGCGAGTGTACAACAGACTGCTGCCCTTCTCAGGGCTACCAGCAATACGGCCCTTTCAATGGCCAACAAGATAATCAACGTGAACCCCCAAATTACCGGGGTGGTGAGCGCGACAGGACTATAGGGACATCCAATATGGCTTCATCTGGCCTCAGCTCGGAGATTGGTGCCGGTCCCCTACAAGACATCGGCAGTGATGCCGGCACGGGCGAGACCAGCGGGACCTTTATAACTACTGGAGGTGTGTGTGCGCCACTGATGGCCAAGAAATACAGGAGGCCCTTTTCAGGGCCATCAGCCCAGAAACCAAGAAGGACGGTGAAAGCTCCCGTCATCAGGATGGGTGGAAGCCTAACGGCGCCAACCGAAGCCCTGACCAGGGGACCCCAGCAATCCTTCACTGGTAATGATTGACCACAATATGTGACAGCAACGCACGCGTCATCGCAAAGGTCCAAAAGACCATCGTCAACGCCGGCACCTCCCACCAAGGAGTATCGTACGGTAAGAAACGCTCCGCTGACTTATCGTCAGACTCGGAAGAACGCCAGGAAGCTACGAGGGGATAACCCTAACCATTTAGGCAGTATATAAGGTGATGAAAGCGAGAGGAAAGATGTCCCAGGCCAGGGTGCTCCTGCGTTGGGCCAAGGTGGGAAGCGGCGGAACAAAAAAGGCGTTAACACAAGCCATGACTCACTCCGATCGGGTATTAATGGTTCTGGGCCAGCTTGTAAAGCCAAGAGGAAGAGCCATCCCATCATCTCGTGTGATGTGGAGGACCACTCCAAGGTGGTGAGGGCCATACTGACTAAGTTTCGAGAGACTGTGGAGGCAACTGGGTGACTGAGTGCACCGTAAGTGCAGGTCGGAGGAAGCTTATCGCACCCTCCAGGCATCTTGGCTTGGCTTGGGAGTCCAACATAGCTCCTATGAGCTGGAATGGGAGCGACTGGTCAGGGTCTAGGTGAAAGGACTCCTGACCTAGAGAAAGCCTGACGGCATCCAGGTGGAGCTTGTGGAGATGAGTTTCCCTGTGAAATCCGTCACTAAGATGTTATCTTGGTGGAACGGGACCAGAAGAACATAGAGAGGCAGCGATTGCCGAACTTCATAGTCGTTCTGACATCCGGGGAGCACACAACAAGGCTGTACTCCATATCAGTGTGGGGAAGTACAAATCTCCCAGCAGTCCAGTGCAGTGTAAAAACTGCTTCCGGTTCGGTCATGTGCGTAAGGATTGCCACGCGAATCCGAGGTGTGGGTTCTATGGTGGTGACCACTAGAGGAGTGGGTGCCCGGAGGAGATACGGCCTCCCCTGAAGACCATGCACTGCTCAGGAGCTCGCTCCTCGGCTTGGTGTGGCTGCCTGATGTAGGGACTACACGGGCCTCCAAGGCGCAAGGGAGGAGGATGGATCATGTAAGCGAAAGCCAGAAGCCCTCAAGGCACGTTGAGGTATGGAAGGCGACCGTAGCTTCAGCCCCAAAACCAAAGCCATTGGTAAAATCCTTTTGCCACTGAGTTGTTAAGGAGACTAATCCCTCCCCCATCCACTGTTTATCACCAAAAATGGTGGCTGACATATATTTTGGAGAAGAATGAAGAAGATGATGAATTAAAAGTATTATTTCTACATCCTGCTGGAGCTTCTCCATCATTTTCATATCCGAGGAAGCCAGATGTATTGTGGATATAGTTGTAGGATGTTATTTGCAAAGTCAATCCTACAACTTCTACTGGAAGGATTTATGTAATAACATCTGATGAGACCAAGAAAAGTACACAGGCTGTCAACCAACTCTAATATTTAACTAAGTAGTAAGTGTTATAACTACTTGAAATAATCAATTTAATGAATCCCAGATCATTAATACATCATTGTAAAAGTGTACTTCACTTACTAAATAAAGGCTAACATTCTTTAGAAATCCACATTGTTTTAAAATAATTTTAACTATGAACCCATTATCCTCCCACTTTTAAATTTTGGCGATCACTTAACATAAGTACAGACTAAGGACAACATTTTTTGGAAAATTTTTGATGCCTTACTTTTTCAGAAAATCAAAATCGAGATTTTGAGTTTTAGTTTTGACAAAATTTTGATGACAATGCATGTTATTGGAAAGGGCGTAAAAAAACTGAGTAAAATGACACCAGTGCGTTTTTGGCCATTTTAGGAAAAATTTACATAGCCATATTTTGAAAACAGTTCAAGATATTAAAATAAAAACTGGCATTTTTTTATTTAAATATCTCAAATGGTTATCAAAATATGGCTATGTAAAGTTGCATCTCAACCACCTGGATTCTACTCTCGTCCCTCTTTATCATTGAATCTCAACCACCTGGATTCTACTCTCATCCCTCTTTATCATTGAATCTCAACCACCTGGATTCTACTCTCATCCCTCTTTATCATTGAATCTCAACCACCTGGATTCTACTCTCATCCCTCTTTGTCAACGCATATCAACCGCATAGATTCTACTCTCGTCCCTCTTTGTCATTGCATCTCAATCATGTGAATTCTACCCTCATACTTCTTTGGCATTGCATATCAACCACCTGGATTCTACTCTCATCCCTCTTTGTCAATGCATATCAACCACCTGGATTCTACTCTCGTCCCTTGTAGTCATTGCATCTCAACCACCTGGATTCTACTCTCATCCCTCTTTGTCAATGCATATCAACACCTGGATTCTACTCTCGTCCTCTTGTCAATGCATATCAACCACCTGGATTCTACTCTCTCCTTGTAGTCATTGCATCTCACCACCTGAATTCTACTCTCATCCTAGTTGTCATTGCATCTCAACCACTTGAATTCTACTCTTGTACCTCTTTATCATTGCATTTCAACCACGTGGATTCTACTCTTGTCCCTCTTTGTCATTTACCAGATCTCAGGGGCGTTTGTAAGTATAGTTGTGTAATATAATTTTTTAAATCATTATGTTTTTTCCACTTGCATCTTCACACAACTACAGCACTTTTCACACATGACTTTCACAGATTTTATTTAAGTTTTATTTATTTCATTTTTTACCATATCTTTTCATAACTTACTTCTGTGTACATTGTTTTATGCCTTTTCCAAACCTATGCAGTTATCACTATATTTTTTCCACTCTCCCACTGTTTCACTGTTCTTTGTACTATTAGAAATATGGGGTCAACTGTTATTCTTCAGGTTCTGAAACCATATTGTTTGCTTTGCATTTTTCTTTCTACCTTCTCTTCGATTCTTTTTTCTATTATATTCACTATTTATGACCTCAGGGTTATTCCCCTAAAGTTTCCACACTCCTTTCTATCGCCTATTCCCTAGTATTGGGGAACATTTATTACATTTGGAAGTATGAATTTTTAACTAATACCTTCAAACAAAAATGTGAGTTTTATTCTAAATGGACTTGAGGGAAGGTAAAATTGCATCCTATGTTTAGTTGTTGGGTGGTAAAAAAAACCAAAACAGATAGTATTATTTAAGAAGAAACAAATAGTTTTAATAAAAATACATATTTTTACCAGTTTCTTTACAAAGTTAGGAATTCATAACTTACGGTCTTGATGTTTAGGATTCTAGTTCCTGTTTTCATCAGAAAATATAAATCTAATATGTATAAAAAAAAAGACAACTTTACACTTCCCTATTATTCTGCATAGATGGAAAAACTATTTATTTTTCCAAATTAGCTTTTTTTTGTCGGACTGTGATATGTTTATTTAGTAGAAAATGTGTCCCTAGTTGTGGGTATTTGCTTATTCAGATTAATTGTTGAGTATATTATTTTGTCACACACAGACTAATACACGCAGCAGCAGTTGGCGGCTAAGATTGATTGGCTTGTAAGACTAGTCCTGGTGTAGAAGAGCATGTAGGCGCTGGATTGCATTACTTCCATGACAGAGCACTTGCGCACATTCCCATCTGAAGTGTACCACCAGCTGAAAACATACCACATCATGGGCACTTCCTACAGAAACTAAATGTTCTGTTGGATTTAAAATAATTTTTTTTTTTAGTCCTTCATCTTACTACCTGTTTGGATTATATGCTTGTGTAATCATGCTAATGGTTTTAGGGATGAGGATGGTTATACTTAACGTAAGAGAACCAACATTTGCATATAGGGAAGGTGAAAAACCATTTTGGAAAATCCACCTTCAGTACACCCGACTGAGATTTGAACCTCGATCTCCTCGTCATCAGCAGTCTAGTCTACTGTGAGAGTAAAAGCTTAGACCATGCAGCCAACGAAGCGGGTAATATTTATATTGCTTTTAAATATAATATTTAAGATATTTCAGCACACAACTTATAAGATAACTTAAATTTAGAGCCCCCTACCATGAATTCATCACTGTGAAAGAATAAACCCAATTTTACCAATAATACATTTTTGGACATATCAGGAATCAAACCCTGGACCCTTAGCTTAGCAGGAACGATACTGACTGAGCTAATGTTTCCCAATTAAATGTTGAAGCATTCAATCTTTTAGGTTGAAACCTTTACTAACCAATTATTCAGAAGGCCCAAATAGAAACAGAAAATAAAACAATCAGAATGAGTCGTTTGAGTGAAATCAGTTACAATAGTCTGAGAACAGACTACTGTTACTCAGACAGATGCAACTCACCCAGTTGAGGAAACAGTTACCAGACGGTCGTCCTTTGTGCCCTCATCTTATAAACCTCATAGCAACTCAAACATAAATAAATAAATAACCTAAGGGTACTCTTAAGACGTGAAATCAATGTATGATGATACAAAAAATAAATACGATAGAGGTATTTTAAGAATAGGTTATATATTTGAATGTAAAAGTTAATATAAAAGTTCATTTCTAAGTTACGTTCTTCATTAACATCAGTAAATTTACTTTAAAATTTAATAAATTTAACAAGTCTGAGATCTTCATATAACCTACTCACAAAAGAATATTATATAGTCCAAAAATAATTAAACTCATCTCCTCAAAGAACACAACCTTATCTACAAAATTACTAGAATAATCTGCTAAGTTAAATATAATCATGAGAGTAATTGATATTTGAAAGTATTGCAAATAGATACAATAGAAAATTAATTTGAATGGATTCTTAACAAAAGCAAGAAATATTGAGGCATCTATCTTCAGTCATTATTAAAACAGACTTAATTTTTTACTCTTTCAAAAAGACTAAACATCCCCCACGAATAAATAATAAAGAAAAGTAAAGATTACTCGCAATACTATTTCAGACAGCGAATGAACAATCATCGTTTTGACACAAACCACAAAGATCCGGACAAGCCTGTACCCATCCATGCCGGTACCCACAACCAGGACTTTAAAACCTGCTACACCACCAAAATATTAAGAGCATTTCCCAAACAGTGCAACAGTTCTCAACTTAGACAGTGGGAACTGGCCCACCAATGGATTAACAAATCAAGATTACCACCAGGCCTCAACAAGATAGTTTATTTCTATAATATTATTATTTTTCAAATTAACATTTATTATTATTATTACTATTTTTTTAAATATCATTTTTTATTATTTATCATTATTTTATCATCATCATCAATCATCATCTCATCATCATCATCATCATCATCATGTTTTCTATAAATATTAACCATAGCCAAGGAATTTATCTTCACTCCCAAAAACAGTTGGCACAATGTGTTTCTAGCAGTTTCTTTCAAAATTCAAAATGGAGTAATCCATTGTTTGTGTTATTTGTACTCTCTTCTTCTTTGGTTTGATAAAGGGCAACAATGCCGAAATATTATTCTATTTGTGTGTGGACTACTTCTACTATAGAAGACAGAAGAAAGGAAAATGATGTCACCTTTGTGCATCGGATTTTCCCACATTTTTCCTCTTTCCCTAAGTGGGCTTTCTTCATCAAATTTATTCTTAGTAGTTTATTTTTCCTTTTTCTTAGTTTAATCAATTTCCTTTATTATAAAAAAATAACCATCGATATGTTAATGTTCATTATTATAGCCTTTGGAAAACCTTATCATAAATTTAAATTCTAGTTGTACATTTAAAATTATCTAAGCCGAAACATTAAAGGTTCCTTACATTTTTATTATGCGCAGCCAAGGCTACGTTCTCCTTTACCAATAGTCAAATCTAAGTGTGGCAGTACCGGCAACATATAGGCATTATATACGCTTAGACCCAGAGGAAAGGGAAGGAGAGAAACAAGGTGGAGGAACATAATTGAGTCACGAGGGAGGGGGTATACATGACCAAACACATGATCATGAAGCTCTGAGAACGATTCAATTGATCGAAGTATTCTAGAACTTGAATCACTTCCCTTCTCAAACACTTTGAAATGTTCTATCACTCCGTGACCTCTAGCGGTCACCGTTTGAACTTGGGTTGGCTCAGTCAGTTCTTTACGCGTCGCGGTCTTGATCGGATGTGTTGTTAAATTGTGGAAATATTGTGCGACTCTTTGGAGGGTACAATGGGTAAGTAGATCATGCCACATCATCTTCATTTTCCTTGTTTCGTAGCTAATGCTACAAGGTAACAATGAAGTTTGCTAGCCTAGCTTAATTTTCATAATATTTGTATTTAAAATTGACTCATAACTTAAATCAACACACATACTGATGGCAGTTTTTTTTTTAAATTGTTGAGTAGCATTCTTACTATCACTCATATTTGTCAGTTCAGTGCAGGTGTGATTTTAGGTTTGGGAGGGTTTGTTTGGGCGTCGAATTTTGGACTTGTGCTCTGTGGGACTCCTGGAGGGTGCTCTTGGCCCTCATGTGTGCTATGAGAAAATAAATTGTGTTAGAATCTCGCATGAGGGTGGCGGTGGTCCTTTATAAAAAGTATTGACACCAATATTTGTTGGTTATGCTTGCTAAGAGCCCCCATTCAGTAAATGTATTGTCAATCAGGACCCTCTACAACAGTGTAGTATTTATTTATTTGTCAGTCATATCTTTGGCAGCTATGAACAGAGTCCGTAGCCCAATGGAGAAAGAATAACTTGTGGTTTGAGGATAAGACTACTTTTGTGATATAAAATATTGTTTGGTTGTGAACAAAATGTAAAATTGTGTAAAATACGATTTTACAGGTAACTATATTAAAAACTTTTTGTAATAAATAAAATGATAGAATGGTAGAGCACAAATAAAAGTAAAAACACTAACACATATTTACAAACACTTCGATATTTGGATGCTATTATAGCATCTTACTTATTTGCAAATAATCCCTCAATAGCACTTCATTAAACTTCAAGGGCAAGTATCCTTTCATCGCAGGTCTCTTATGCATAATATGTAATAGGAGAAAAAAACTTTGAATGTGAAATGAATGTAAAATTTCCATGAAAATAGTTCAAAGATAGTGTGCAACAATATGCATAGCAACCAGCATGTACTAATTGTAAGTATCTCAGTTGGAGAGCCACTAACCTGGAGCTAAGTTTTGAGGTGACCCTCCTATATGTGGCAAAGTGACCGCTGTGAGCATCTCCAATATGGACCACTACAGCCACCAACTGGTACCAGTGCTTCAGTCTGTATACAAACACACATCTCACAACGTTTCACTGTACATTAAATAAATATACACATGCAACAGTAGCGCTATTAGTCAATGGAATCAATTTATTGAAATTAAAAATAAACAATCCTGGCTGGTAAAATAAGTCTATAGTCAGAAATTCAACAGTAATATTTTGTAGCCTCTTTGTGTGGGAGATTGTGATTACATAATTGCACCCTAGAGCTCTTGGTCAGAGCAGAACTAGTATATAGTGTTGAGTTAAGAGGACGACCTAGAGATGTCGATAATACTGGCTCCTCTCGAGGCTTCTTCAACGGGAACATTGATTGCTGAAACATGACATCACACGTCACGAAAACATTTACAAATTTTAGGGCCAACACTTTTAGTTAGAGATGTGTCAAATCCAAATATCAATTTCAAATAGCAAATTTAAATAAGGAAAAAAGGGCACCAAGTTGCTGTCTTTAATAAACATTAAAAGGAGGATAGAAGTGCAAGGCCTACACACTTATTGGAAAAAAAAGTGTCATGTGTTTTAATTATGAATGTTGAAGCCTGCATTTTTCTGGTGTTATATAAGTTCTATCTTCCATTTAACTTGTATTAATAACACATTTAGAATCACTACCTTCAGTTATTTAAGTCTATATCACTCTTAATTGACCCACGATTAGGTAATTTTATTATATCTTTGATTATTTGTCATAATTTATGATTTCCAAACGTCATTTTTTGGTCCATGCATTTTCTAAGCTAATACCCATGAAGTTAAAAATGCATATTACTGTTTTAAATATAATGTAATGGGATGTGATGTACAAAAAAAACTAGCTTTAACTTTTTATATTGTATTTGAGAAATAACTCTCCTCAATTATCTACTCCATATTGAATTATGGCCTAAGAAAACAGTGATTTCTGTGAGATACATTTATATTTTACAACTTTAGAAAACTATTCACATGTCAATGTCACTCAGAGCAACATTACAAACTTATTCTGTGGCATTAAGAACTTGAAAGTTAATTTTCACACTTATAAAAGTATGCCACCTATCTTTATATTGAGGTATTTATATCTTGTCTATCCAGTCTATGGTCTTTTCCCATAATAGTTTTGCCAATCAGTACCTGCAATGTCTTGTGATGAGTATATGTAGAGCCCCGTAAAAATAGTTTTATTTTTAAATCTCACTTTTTGGTGTTATTTCATGTTTATTCAAAATTACATGTTATCAGAGGTGTTTAAGTATTATTTACATTTGAGACAATGTCTACAAAATTAAAATTTATTATTGAAACCTTATATAGCTGCTTTAAAATGATTTGCCAAGTTTGTCTGCATTTTCATAATTTTGTAGCCTAAAGTTAGCTTACAGTACAACAAAATACTAATCATATTACAGCAGGGTCAAAATTTCTGCATAATTTCTTGTTTATTTAAAGATTTTTTTTTTGTAAAAGCGGTGTTATTTCGTTTCTTAGGTGGATTTCGTGTAACAAGACAAGTTCATTTTATTTCACTTTTCAAAAATATTATAAATCATATCTAAAAACTCTAAAAGGAAAAAGTACTTGATTCCATCTTTGTATGGCACTTTTCGTTTTATCGTGTCTCATCATTTTTACAGGGCTCTAAGTATAGGTTATATAACTTATTGTTATGTAACCTCCTACAGTCCCCAGTAGCCTCATTCCTTTTCAGATCAAATATCTTACTAACCAACTTGTTTTCATCATGTTAGTTAAGAAACTATGTTTAACAACCATAAAGAATAACTGGTAGAACTAGTGTTTTGTATGTTCTGTGTTTACATTCCTTGATAGCAGGCGAGATGTCAACAACTTACTGAGTAATAGCATGCATTACCTGAATGTATTTTTTTAAATCAATTTCCACTCTAATGTTGTTATTGTTAGTTAAAATTGTTTCTAAATATTTAAACACAATGATCCTGTCAAAGCAGTAATCTCTAAATAATTATTGTCCCAATCTGTTTTCTGTGTGATCATATGCTTTGTCTTTTCAGTGTTCACTTCTAAAACTCTACAGCTTCCCTGCTATTGTTCAACAAAGCTAAATCATCTGTGTATCCTAATAGCTGCAATGTATCGTCTAATATCAACCCTTCCCTATTCTCTTGAATTAACCTAAATGTATACTCTAAGGCTAGATAAAAAGTAAAGGGGAAAGTGCATCTATTTGTTTCAATCCCTTATGTACGAGTATTTTGGAAATATCTGGTAAGTAGCATCCAACCCGTACCCTGCCATGCTTATCAGTCAAACATACCTCAATTAGCTTGATAAGTTGTTTATTTTGATGTCCCAAACGTTAATGAGATTTCATATAATTTGTTTCTTTTAACAGAATCATAAACCTTTTTAAAATCTATTTATAATTGCTGTACCATCATGTTGTATTCACACTTTTTTCTCTTATTTGCCAAATAGTAAAAATCAGAGCAACGTTGAACTGTAAATGTTAGTAATAACCTTCTTCACCGAACCTTCTCAAACACACTCTAATTATATGTGTCCTTTGAGTTTTAACTTTTAATGATTCAATTTTATTTATAAATGTTATAGTTATTTGTTTAAAATTTAAAATATTGTTAAATCTCACATACTGCTTATTTGTGGCTTAAAAATATAATTTTAAGACATATTTAGCAACCAGATAATTAATTTACCACTTAGTTGAATATAATTAGCACACCTTTACACACCAAGTGAATTTGGTGACATTTAGTAAAAAACCACATTTAGGTAACTATATTTACCATAACCACTATATACTAGGCCGAGTTGCTGTGAATACAATCAGAATTGAGAGGGGAAAAATACTTTTGCAGGAATGTCAGTCTCTTACACTAAGTGTAGTTTCTAAGATTCAAATTCACAGATTTCAGACAAAATGATTCAATATGAAAAAGCAGATTTGACACATCTCTAATCAAAACTAAAATAAATTTTCCCTTAGCTAAAGTACTTCTGAAATATTTCTTTAAGGTGCGGCAGAAGGGAGTGCAAGTATTTTTCAATTTTTATAGAAAATAAATTTGTTGGCAAATATTAATCAAATATATTTCTTCAGTAGCAACCTAGAGTTTAGTTTTCTGCACATGCTAATATTGACAGATCTTGAATATGTCAAGGGTATCCTGGAATTTTGTCAAAACTTTTTTTAAATTTATGTTTTGACAACACACTCCCGGACACCCTTGACAGATATTCAAGATCTGTTGATATCAGCATGTGCAGAAAACTAAACTCTACGTTACTACTGGAGAAATATTTTATTTATTTTGTCTAAAAAATGTAATGATATAAAAACTGTAAAATTACTCGTGCTCCCTTATGTCGCACCTTAATATGGCATCTTGAATGTGGGGAATGACAGGCCTCCACCGTGGTTCGGATTCAACGTTAAACTGTAGGTCCTCCATTTCATCTCATAATCACCCTACCATTACACATTAGCGTAAGAGTGTATAACCCGAACGGGTAGTAAGACGCGGTGTTAATAATAATAATAATAATAATATGGCATCTTATTAACAAATATCATAAGTCTTCTTAATGCTTGAAGAGCTATCACAAAATTTTAGTTTTTTATAATAAAGGAAATTGATAAAACTAAAGAAAAAGGAAAAATAAACTACTAAGAGTAAATTTGATGAAAAAAGCCCACCTAGGGAAAGAGGAAAAATGTGGGAAGAATCCAATGCACAAAGGCGACATCTTCTTCTTTTCTTCTGTCTTATAGTAGAAGTAGTCACACACACATTTTGACACAAATAGAATAATATTTCGGCATTGTTGCCTTTATCAAACACAAAGAAGATTTGTGTTTAAAATGTTGTGTGACTACTTCTACTATAGAAGACAGAAGAAAGGAAGAGGATGTCACCTTTGTGCATTGGATTCTTCCCACATCTTTCCTAGGTGGGCTTTTTTCATCAAATTTACTCTTAATAGTTTATTTTTCCTTTTTCTTTAGTTTTATCAATTTCCTTTATTATAAAATTATATAGACATTGGGCCACCTCATTTTAAAAATTACTTGTTTTGTCACCTGTTCACCCCTGCAGTGAGGATAAAGGTAAGGCTCCATACATAGCAGTTGAGGAAACTCTATTAAATCGTGTCGTTTGTAAGCGTGGCCACTGTCTTGCCAAGTGGTTCTTGAAATGTGGAGACAGAGACACTGTGGAAGCTGCAAAACAACACCCCACCAGAATCAGAATGTATGGATCATTAACGTTTCTAGACATCAAAGATCAACCCGGCACTAATATAAACAGTAATGGTGTCATTGTCGTCATGATGAGAAGTTTAGATACATTATTAGTCGCAATGAGTTTGAGAGATTCCTCCAACAAAACAAAGGTATTAAGGAAATTGTGAAGATAAATTTAAATGAGAAGAAATTAGAAAGTACCACCACTCATTTGTAATGGAGAAAGAAGAAATATTGGCTATACAGATTAATAAATACTAAAACAATTCAGTCATCTTAGTACAAGTGAACATTGAAGGTCCAAAAATCATTTAAACCTATAGTTAAACTTGCTTCTTATAGCATGTAAGTTAGTCTTTGTAAACATACACCTCTCACAGCCTCTACTAGTTCTTTGTTTACTTGACCTATAACCCTAGAGTTGATGACATGCTCTATCAGTTAGTATACTTTTCACTGGTTGTCATCTGCTTTATCAAGTGTAAAAAAGCATAAAAGAAAATAATATTTGTCTTCACAATGAAATAAGGAAAGAAGCGATAAAATATTTTAGATATAACTACAGTAAGCTCATAAACTAGGGTTGTGGGAATTCCACCTTTTTTATTTGAGAAAAAGCCAAATTGAATACCACACATATTCTAAAATATGAATCAAGTTACAATAATTTTATTATTTTATGTTTGAAAAATATATTATACTGTATTATTTAACTTCAGAGACCATTTAATTTACAGACTGCTTAAAATATTTTGTTCAAATATGATAAATCAAGTTGTTATTGCATTCAAATATTTCATATTGTAGACATGTTAAATTAATAGCTAGGCACAGAAAAGCAAATAATGAAAATATATATTTATTTTAGGTAACAAATGTATATTTATCAGGAACTTCAAGTTGTTACTTTTTTTAAGACAAATTAAAGTTGGAAAAATATCCTGAAAAAAACTGAGTGTATGGGTTTTTACAAACAAATATAATAAATAGGCCTAGTTAAATTTAATCAGAGTTTAATTAAGTAACTTTACTGGGGGAGAAAAGGTTAAAAGTGTGACTGTGTAGATGGCTTGGCGTAATTCTTTCAAAATATCGACAGTAATTGTATATACCTTGCCAAAATTTAGTGACTTGAGTACGGACGAGTGCGGTTCTTTACATCCTTCACATTTGACCCCTCTTACTAGCTCTGTGGCCACAAAGCTTTCCAGAAGATAAACCAATGAAGTGGGTTTCAAGGTCATCAAGCCGGCTGGAAGACTCAGAGGCAGGCTGTCAAATTTATCGTAATGCACTGCTGACTAACACAACAATATAGGGTAGTCTATTATTTTATTTATTCAAAAATTTTAAAGTGAGAAATAAGCCAAAATTAATGTTGTGTTATTTAGTTTTTTTTCAAAAATGTCAAAGTAAATGTTAAGACAAAATTAATGTTGTGCTAATCTGAGTTATTCAGATTTTCATTTAAATTCATATGCTAATTTGATTTACTGCAGTGTGATTTAATAGCAGTCAACAATCATTTTATTACCAAAGCACAGTTCTAGTGGATAGTAAAGAGAAATAAATTATCATGGATGTTCATCTAAATTGTTGAGTTGACAAAGTAGATCGAAAATAAAATTGAAGGTTAAAATTTTAAATCCCTGTCTAAGTTTTACTAATAAAGCACCACAGGCTGTATATAAAACCTGTGTATTTTTCATAGGTAATCTGAACACCAAGATATTTATGTCTAAAATGGCAGTAAGGCGTGCACCAGTGTGAGTGAAACTTACTCACAAGGCCAAGGTTAAATCCCAGACTGGAGGTGGTTTTTCCCCAAAATGTGATTTTCAATTCTATTAGTACACATTTTAGTGTAGCTTATATAGTTTAAGTTACTAGCACTTACACTAATGAAATAAGACAGACAAGAAAAATTGAAAGCTTTAAATTATTTAAATTGGAAAAGACACCAGGACAAGGGAATCAAACCCGAGACCTTTGACTCAAACCAATGAACTATCCACAACTTTATATCTGTGTGAAATTGTTTTAGCTCCCCCAAGTAATAAGAGTGTGACACTAACCTTGTATCCACATTGAGTGCATACGAGTTGGCTGGTCAGCAATCCCTGGAAGGGTGATGGAGGGACACTGGATGATGCCAAGCGACGTCTCATCTCAGGATTGGAAGTTGAACAGAACACTTTTGTGTGAAATATGGACGACGTTCTTAATCCTGTAGTATCCGAATGAATTTCCAACACTCTGGGACAATCTTCTGTCTGAGGTCCTGTGGCTTTCGAAAGGACCTCCTCAACTTCAGGATAGTCCTCAGTCTTAAGTCTCCTTTTCTTTGAATGAGTATCCACCCCTTCAGGACAGTTTTCCAGAACATCTGACAGGGAACATTCCTAACCAACAATTTTCATCATAGTAAATTATTAATATAACAATCATAAAAGTAATATTAGATAGGTTGAATCCTCTAATTTACTAATTAAAATTTATAATCATAATAGGGGCCACTGCTCTTATGACAGATTTAGTTTAGAATAAAAACAATGTTTAAAATAAAAAACCTAGAATATTATGTGGAAACGATTTGAAAAATAAGGGGTTGGGATAAGCAGGTAGATGAGTGATGCAGCCTCTTGCTACAAATCAAAAATGCTTAACCGTGAGTATAAGTTGATTTTTTTATATCAAGGTTACTTGGATTTAGTAATTTATATAGTATTGGTCAAGAGTGTGCCAGCTACCGCGGTTATACAATAAATACAATTTAATTATATTAGTTAAATTGAGTTAAATTTTTGATTACATTTTAATACTATATTTTTAAGGTGAAATATTTTTATATATATATAATTTATTTATGAATCCTTGAAATCATATGCATTAAAAAAAATTACTGCTAATATATCAAATAATTTACTGAAAATAAAATCGTAATAATAAATCACAAAATTTACTTTTTAGTTATTCTATAAATATTAACTAATAACTAAATGTAATCAAGTACTAAGGTGAAAAAATACTTTACATAATCTAGTATTGACCGCATCTCCCCCTAATATCTATCCTCTCTTTATTTAAACACTTTCTACAGAGAAATGTTTCCCACATTGTGTTGACCTTGAAATCTACCCTCTATAAATTTACTTTAGGGCTGGGCTGATGTTGATTGCCAATCCGATCATCATCATAAGCAGCAACCAATTATGCTGATCTCGGAATTTTGAGTCCGATTATGAGAAGTCTCATCAGAAACTCAGTCAGTTTTAAGCTGGGTGGAAGACACCATGGTCATTTGTACTATTGTTTTTATATGGTAAGGGAGTTCAAAAGGAGAATAGGGAGAAGTGAGAGATTTTTTGATCAGGAGGTAAAAATGTTTCAAAATATAGTTTGTGGTGCTTGCAAGTGAGACAGATATACTGCTAAAGGGTACATTTCAAGGTCAACACTTGTGATAAATTGACAATAGGCGTGTTTACGCGATCAATCTGATATTGCTGTTTATTACCAGAGCGTTTTTGTAGTCCTATTATCAAGGCTGGTTACAAATGTTTATGACCGAAACAATATCAAACCTTGGCTCGGTAACACCTTCCTTGACCAAACTAAATAGTGTGTGCCAATTTCAAAAGAGCTTGCTTGCTTACTTACTTAGAACCCTTGTCCTGCAAAGTATTATTCCTAATTCAATAGTGTAAATTGGTACATAGGTGTATAACCCAAATGGGTAGTAAGATGTGGTGCTAAAAAAAACTAATATTGTGTTGTTATTAAAAAATTATTACAGTGGATTCATGTCAATTGGGGCAGCCATTTATTTGGGACAGAACTCTAAGAACAGAAACAAAAAAGTATTTACCTTGAGTTTAGTCCACTTATTTGGGGCAACTCTCCGCTTAATTGGGGCAGTGAAGGTAATAAGGCTCACAAGTTGTAGCATAGATATTTGTGGCTGCAGCTGAGTTTGTTACTGTGAAGTCGTGTTGTGTATTGCGTTTGTTCTGTGGGGTAGCAGTGAAGGTCATGTTGGTTGAAATAGTGCTATAGCGGGGCTGTGTTGTTTGTCTGTGGTAGCAGTAAGCATGGTTGAAAAGTGCTATAGCGGCTTTTTTTTTCTGTTCATGTAATCAATTCTGTTGACATTATGCTTGTGGTATACAATTGTTTACGAGAACACTAAGTTATGTGTTGTTATACTGGTTCATTGTGTGGATTAACATAAATTAAAAACTAACAATCATTGCACTGAGTTAGTTTGTTTCAGTACATTTAAAATCCTGTAAAGATTTGACACTCTCCGAAAAAATCGCTAATCTTGAGAAGATAAAAAAGTCAACCTCCTAACATCAGTCATCGCAGCTAGCGGAGATAATTAAGGTACCGAAATCTATAATTTCACGTCTGTTACAGCAACAATA
This sequence comes from Timema cristinae, assembly GCA_039000515.1. Taxonomy (NCBI): domain Eukaryota; kingdom Metazoa; phylum Arthropoda; class Insecta; order Phasmatodea; family Timematidae; genus Timema; species Timema cristinae. The sequence goes on from JBCFYV010011164.1 coordinate 47,049,568, forward strand.
AGAACTTAGAGAGGAGTGAACATTGCGCGTGGGTTTATTTAAACCTCTCATAAGTGAAAGAGAAAAAAGAAAAAAAAATCCAGACATAAGGATACTTTAAATCAATGGTTTCCCATTGTAACTAAACAAGGTGTGCATGTGAGTGGCCCTATGCTAAAAATCAAATTAGAAGAGTTGGTAAAAACTAGGTCATGTAAATTTCAAAGCAACGGATGATTGGTTTTTTAATGGAAGTGCAGACTTGACATCAGTCACAAAAAAGGACATGGCGGGAAGGACAGTGCTGATGCTACGAGCGCTAACCAATGGAAATCTGAAAAACCACTAGAGTTGCCTAAAAAATGTTGTGCGGATGACATTTACAACATTGATGAAACAGGCCTGTATTATCGTGCTACACCGGATGGTTCCCTGAGCTATCGGTTCAAAGTAAGCAAAGGATCATGTAACTGTGTTGTACTGCTCAAACATGACAGGAAGTGATAGATTTAAACTTTTGGTTATTGTTAAAAGTGCTGAACCTCGTTGTTTCAAGGGGCTTACAATAGGTAGTTTACCAGTTTCATAACATTCAAATAAGAAGGTGTGGATGACCACATATAATTGTGCGCATTGGCTAATGAACTGGGACATGGAACTGCAACCTAAGTCCAGATAAAATTCTGTTGGTATTGGACAACTGTACGGCACACCTCATGTAGATGGTTTAGAAAATATTGAACTGGAATTTTTACCCCCAACACCACATCCCTGATACAGCCTATGGATGCAGAAATTATAAAAAATTTGAAGACATATTATCATGGAAAGCTGGTCAATCACATCCTTAAAGCGATTGAGGAAAATCTGCTGACATCATCTTTAAAAGTAATATAAGTTAGTGCAAATGCTTCACTGTTAAAAGCTGTACAATATATCGCCGATAGCTGCCAAGGAATAAGCAGCAAAACAATTCAGAATTGTTTTGCTAAATGTGGTTTCGCGACTAATTGAGATTCAGATGCAGTTATATGTACAGACAATGAAATGTATCTAGTACTTCAACACGTACAAAATTGTGAAGATTGTTTAAGCATTGACAATAACCTTCAATGCCATGATGAAAATGAAGATTGTGAGGACATAATTATTGAAGGAATTGCGACAAAACACTCAGAGACAACATAAGAGCAAGAAAATGATGACAATGAAACACCTATGCGAGTGACTAACCAGGATGCCAGGAATATATCGCTGAATTGAGATGTACTTCATGCAGGAAGGCAATGAAGGTAGCCTTTTATCAGCACTAGATACCTGCGCTGACTTTGTACAGGTGCAGTCTATAAAGAAAACACGCAGAATACACTTGATAATTTTTTTCAAAGAAAGAACTCTTAAGTAATATGTAACCCTTACTTGACACATACTGTATATTAATTTTACATATTTATATTTTGTTTGCTTTTCACTTTAGTTACGGCAATTTCAAATAAATATTTGTACCATTAAAATTTCGTTTAATCGGGGCAGCCTCTTAATTGGGCCAAAGTGACCTAGCCCGTGTGCCTCAATTAACCAGAATTCACTGTGTTTGTGAAAAGTACTTCAAAAACATTTAGTTCTTGTAAAAGAAATAAGAGTAACATTTTATCTAGGCCTATATACTCTTACATACATACGTCATGTTTTCTGTGTGCTATTTTTAATAATAAATAATAATAATAATAAAATGTTAGCCATTCTACATGGAAAAGATGAAAACAAATAAACAAAATCTTAGCCTTTGAATAGTTTTGTGCAAGATTTGAAAGAATTATTATATATTATTAGTGATTTTATACTTACTGAGCATTTTGAATTATATCAAAAAACTTCCTCCTTTTACTTTTTCAAAGAATTTCCACATCATATCTAAGTTTTTTATTATGATTATTATTTTCCTATGTTTATTAATAAATTTATTAAAAATTGAATAAATAGAAAAATTGTTTGTAATCAAAGATTATATGTGTGTTGTTATGCATATTACATTTTGTAATACTGTAAGCAAAGTAAACCAAATGATTGGCATCGGTAATCGGCAACAAATGATCAGCAAAAGCCCAGCCCTAATTTATTTCACTATCTTCTCACTTGAAGGCTATTTTACCAATGTTCTCTTAAAAGGATAAAACTGATAACTATTAGTGTTTACTTAATCATATAAGTATGAAAAGTTACTCCTGCCTGTCCACAAAGCATAAAACTATCCCTTAACCTTCTCCCCACCTCTCCTTGATCTTTACTTTGCTGTGCCTCACTGTTCAGTCGGCTCTTGTATCTTTCCTCCGCAGTTGCACAGGCCGCGCCACCCACCCTCTCTATTGCCTGGACCGCTCCACAATCCACGTTCTCTAAGCGGTCCATGACGAGTTCCCACTGTACTCAGTGCCCTTGAGAACTCCTCTTTCTATTGGCTCACTTGGTAGCCTCTATCGCTCACGTTTACCGCGCCAATGGGGAGCTCCCTTTTCTCCCATTGGACAAGGCCAGGCAGCCGTGGAGTGTATTTAACACGGTGGTTCCTCGGTCAAAACCAGATCGGAGAGTGGCTACCAAAACCAGGTGCGCCACCTGTTTGAAAGAGCTATTAAACTGTCTTATGTTATGAAAGAGCAATGTTGTTTTAACACTCTCTCTCCCCACCATCCCCCTACCTCCCACTGCGACTCACGTTGCTGGAGCTTCGCATATTCCAATGTGACTCATATTGCCGGGACAATCACCCTACCGCCCCACCTCAGGAATTCCTCATGTTCCACCACGACTAACGTTGCCGAAACTCTCGCCGACCTTTTTCCTACCCCTACCTACATGTGTCTGAACACAACGTCTTGCTAACCATTTTCATTAAGGATGTCCAAGTGCATTTAAAATGATTTCTAACATTTTATTTTTGTTAAATCATTTGGTTATTTCTTGACGACTTTTGTTCTAAAATAAACATGGTTGAAGACTTTACTTAAAAACTTTGTTGAAATAAAACCATTTTAAATACATTTATTTGAAAATTTTTGTTGCAGTTTTCCTAATAAATTTTTATAACTTAAATAAATATGGTATTATTTTTATAGAGCAATTTAAATATTATATAATGTCCTCAATAATGCTTACTTTGGAATAAAAGCGTTTAGTCAAGAAAGTACAAATGGTTTTCCAACAAAAAAAAGAGACTTAAAAAAAATAATCAAAATGCTCTCGAACAGCCTTAATGGTGGGACTTATTTAGTGATTTATAGCTCTTAGCCAGAGCAGGGCTTGTGGTTTAAATTTTCTTTTTGATAAAATATAACCCCCCTTTACAATTAATAGATAAGACTGGATTCAAGCAATTCCATACAAGATGGCTGTTAGGTGACATTTGCAGCTGCCCTTCTACAGATGCACTAATAATTTCTCTAACTGGCTTGTTCCTAACATACATAATCACACAAGTCCACATGTTATTATTTACCTTTATTATCTAGGTTGATAAGTGAAAGGAACAATCACACAACACCTTTTCCAGAATTTACATGTTAAAAGAGAATGTGGGGTTCATGAATATTATTGGTTACAAAACATTAATTGAATATTAATTACACGAATTTAGTTTTATAGCCAAATGTCATTTGTATATAATTAACTAATGACAATCATTAAAGACACACCCAAAGAAAATAAAATAGATTATTTAAATAAACTGTTAAAAGCTTTGAGTCCAATCTTAATGTTAATACAATTTTTTTTAGTAAATATAAAATTAAATATGTTTAAAGGAGGCACAGGTATTGGGGCCAAAGTCACAAAGTCAAGAGCTACTCCCTTACTTATGTTGCTTATTTACTTACCTTGCCAACCTAATCCAGACAAGATGTCCACTAACCTCAGAGCTGCCCTCTAGCATCTCCTCTTCTAGTGTCTCCATTATCACTTGAAACAACTCGTGCGCATCTTGCTGGCCTGACGATATGACCCAGCCATGCTTCGACAAGGCTCGAATCAAGTGACTGGGGATGAAAGGGTCCTCAGCATCTTTGTCACTGCCATTTACAACTGAACATAAAAACCATGCACCTCCTTACAATGTTTGTTGTTCACCAGTGTGTGTAGAAAGGGCGCATGAAATACAGTTCTATCATTTGAAGTTTATACTTAATATTGGATTTAGGACACAACTCAGATGATTATTATGTCCGTAAATATATCAGTGTTATTACTATATTACAATAAACAATAAGGGTACTTAAAAATGTGTAAAACATTTATCAATTAGATACAAAAATAGGACTGAGGCCTATGCCCTCATCAGTCTTTTTTCTATTTTGGTGAATTTTAACATGTGCTATTGAACAATGAATATCAGTAGACAACTTACAAACTAACTTAATTCTAGAACATACATATAATCCAGTCTTCCGGTCATTATAATACATCACAGTCAAAGTGGAAGCCACAATTTCAGTCATGCCAGGAGTTTAACCCTGGACTCATTGCTTAATAGGTAGATGTGCTGTTAACTGAGATAAGGTGTCAAACCTATTATAATATCTTATTTAACACTAAGGGAGTAGCTTTATTAAAAGGTTACTGACATAAAGATGCCTCAATGTGTCCGATGTTAAATAATATGCATTATATTTAGTGTTATTAAAGTTATAATATATAGTACAGGTTATTAATCTACTTAAGATTGATTGATTGATTTGATTTGAGTAATATGCATATGTACTAATTTACACTAATGTGTTTGGAATTAGGAAGGTTGAACTTAAAGGAAGTGTGCCCAGGTTTGCGTAAAGGGAGAGTATAAAACCATTCAGGGAAAGCCACCCTCACTACACTCAATGGAGATCAAACCTCAATCTCACCGTCTTCTCAGCAAGCCATTAGATAGACACCAAAGCGGGACTTAAAGCTGATGTTCTAATATCAGGTTAAAGTACTAATTAACTAAGTTGGAATTTACAGTAGCCTCTAGTTAAAACTTCAGGTTGTGTAGGTAAGTGTTTCAATTGATTCTTAGTAGATGTTAGTTGACCTGAAGTTTAGTAAGAAGTATCTTATGTTGGCAATAAATACAGCTCAAATGTTTTATAAAATACACAAACACATAAATATACGAGAATGTATAAAGTGGTTTATTTTTGAAATGGCAATAAGATGTAAACACAGAGCTAGTCAAAAGGTATCACGTTATAAACCTTGGTTGTCTTGATATCATTTTAAATTAAATAAATGTTGTGTACTTCAATACTGCCTCAACAAAAACATGAATACAAGCGACACAGGAAGTGACTCATGAAACATCCAAAATGAAGGTAAGGCTAATTGAGATTATTGCTGCCAGTTTTGAAATTAGCCTATTTCTCTATTAAAGTATGTCTATAAATATTTTTGTCAGGCCATACAATGAATTAGTAGGTACATACAAATCTAGAAAATAATTTTTAAAGATAAAGTGAATAAAAAACTATTGTGGCAGCTTGAAGTTTAGTTTGGTGACCAAAATCTCCTTAAGTCACTGCCACTTGAAGTATAAGTTAAGATTATAGGATGACCTTACTTTGCAACAATTAAACAAGAGTTAAAATGTAAACTACACAAAAGTTGACATTGAAATAGTTGTCCTTATATTAATCTCTATTTTAGATGTCATTAAAAATTGTACTGTATTCAATTTGATATAAATTCATGCAAAAATGCTAAAGTGTAAAATTGTTAAATTGGAAGCTTCTTATAAGATTTGTAAAATCTGAGGTATATATCGTTGGTGTTTTTCCTGACCTCATCTCTGAGTGGGGTCAAACATTGAGATCCTTTAAGGACAGTAAAGGGCCAATGTCCTCAGTTATGTCACAACCAGATTTCTCCAACTAGAATTATAATCAAGGTTAGCTCAGCTTCAACAAATCTAATGTAAGATGAATGAGTTGCCAAGTGTATGTACTTTGTAGAACATGATGCAGTGAAGTGGTGAGGTTTCCGCCTTGTTGTTATGCTGCAGCCAGTCTATGTACTGGGGGCAGGACGCAAGAGCTTGCAGCAATGTGTTGAGAAAACAGGTGTGACCCAGGTTCACCAATCCAACCACCTGACCTGGGGAAATATAAAAATACACTTACTGTACAAGTACTCAGGGGTAGGGAGTCGGGAGTCTGAAGCAATTTTGGGTAGAGTAGGAGTCGGTAAAAATATAACGGCCATGGTTTCAAATTGAAAACTTAAAATACTATAACAATATATGGTAACAATATCATATTAATTTTATACTTTTTTTATTCTTTACAGCCAATTTACAATGTCAAAGAAGCTTCACATGAAAGTAATCTGAATTGGAACATTTTACTGTAGTAATTTTTTTTATTAATAATTAACATACTTTAATCATTTATAAAGGAGTTTGAGTCAAACAGTAGAAAAAGAAAGGAGTTGGAGATAGAGTAAAAAGCTTGGCGTACCAACTCTACAGCCTTGCAAGAAGGGCTACTGCCATATGAAACATGGTACCCCATCTCCACTTTATACAACTCAGCTTCTTGATATTATTACTACATGACAAACTCTTTCTTTAGTATACAGTAATCTACTATTGCACATGCTTAAGAGTTGCTGAAGCTGGCACTAGACTAGAGAGCACCACAGTGGCATCTTCATCAAAGCTAGGTACATAAGTAAGTTGTCAACTTACCTCTTTTCCTCCTAGGTAGAAACGAATCTGGTCCCCAGAGTACAAAGATTCCTAAAGTTGCAGCTCCTATCACTAGAGTAGCAAACAGCACTATGTTATCTTCAAACATCGTCAACACCTGCAAGTACAAGACACATGTGGGTAAGTTCATGCATGCTCAACATCTGAGCATGGTACTTGTCAAGTCTGCAGTCAAGATTACATCAATAATCATCTGTACCTAAAGTTGTGTTAGTATTGGAATGTGCTCTTGGCCACACCTAACACAATAACAATATATGGAAATTTAAGTGTATGTAAATTATGACATAGATAAGATTGACCCAGATATATTTATTTTAGTAGATATCCATAGTATAGGTCTAATGCCTGCCGGCTAATGCAACATATTCCCATCCAAATTCCCTCTTATAATAAAAACTCAATTTCCAATAAGCTATAGAATACCTACAGCAATTTTTTGGAGTATAGTCCGAACAGGTAGTAAGACACAATGCTAAAAAAAGTAGACAGTAATTGTAAATAAGGCTTAAAGCAAAAATAAGTCAAATCAAGTAAACATGTTGAGTAATTTTATATATTATTTTAATGCTAAAGAAGTATTCAGTTTTGATACCATGTTTGACAAAATTATTTTTCAGGAATTTTCATTTAGGTATTTCGATAACAGTCCAACTAGTTCCTATATTCTGTCAAAGAGGTTGTAAATAATTAAATGATATAAAATGTGCATTTATTTCTCAGTACTTTGAACTAAAATAACTTTTAAAAAAATCCTAACTTTCATGTCTCATGCAAAACCTATAATTTTGTAATTTATTTCAAATACACCAAACAGTAGCCCATATTTCTGGGGCTATAAAAATATCAGGTTTGCATTTAAAATATCTTAAATAAACTTACTAAGAGTAAAAAAAGTAAAACCACAGCAAGTTTACAAATAGAGGGTGTCATTGAACAGTAGTTTTTTTAAGTATACTAGAATTTTGTTTGATTTCCCAAACCCAGTTAAAATCATGTACTAATGGTTTTTTTTTTTTTTTTTTTTTTGCAGGCTGTAACTACCTATTAGCATGCCCTTTGGACTGTTGCTTCGTGCTTCCTTGCTTGGTGAAAGTTGTTTTAAGTAAATTCTACAAATACTGATAAACTTAGCAGTGGCAGTAGACTAATTTTATATTTTGGTGTTGTGTCATGTAACAATATGGTTAGAACATACAAGAGAAAGCCAGGCTCACAGACCTATAGGGAATACAAACCTAGGACTTTGCTAAGGGCAGTTAAGATTCGGATAGATATCTACTATATAAGAATGATAAAGTTGTTTACTCTATTGCTTAGAAAATATGCATAGTAACAACATGCGGTTTTTTGTATTATATTAAACTTGTAAATTTAAAATGTACTATATTAATAAAAAGAGTTACAAGTTAATATTTACTTTTTTACAATAAGATGTAATTTCACTCAAATTAAAATCAAATAAAACATGAAATACAAGAATATAATTTTGAAATTATCATATTATTATAGAGAATAAGATAATGTTCTATCATACACGATTAATATTTAAATACAATAATTTTAACAAAATTGGATATTTTCAAATTAAATGATGTCTAAACTGTTGAAAAAGTTCAGTAGCTTCCTGGTAGATTGCTCTGTCTTCAGAAGCACCTCTCCCTCTCCTCCCCAACCCCTTTTTGGCATTCACTATCTTTCCATCTTTTTTTTTTCTGTAAACCCCACTACTCCCCCTTTCCTCTCCCCATTTATATCCTGTTGTAGTAAATCCCTTGAATGACACTAAATGTCCGTCATCCCCAAACCTGAGCTATTGAAAATATTTTCTGGGATGTATTTGTATGATCTATGTTAAAAGTTTTTTATAGAGTAAACTTGACTATGTTTACCTTATAAATAATTTGTATAAACAGTGTTTCCTTGATTAGATAAAACCTATTTGTATAATGTTGGTTTTGTAAGTAGAGAGGAGAGAAAAATAATTCTCTAAATAGTTTTATTCATGTTTTATAGACGAACAAGACCTTTTCTCACTTATAGCAGAATTAATTTGAAGATATTAAGATTCAGTGGTGCATCCAGGAGTTTACTTAGGGGAGGGTGGGCATGTGTGTCATAGCTATTATTTCTATCACCTGAAAATATTCATCAAATTATTTTAGTTTAAGACTTTTCTTAAAGAAATTAACACACACACACATATATACAGGTTGTTAAAAAAAAGGGGTTCAGAAATGATGGATCTTGTTGTACATATTAACATGAGTTGAATAATTTTAATGATGTTACATGACCTTAGTTGTGTCAATACATCGGTAAACTCCAATAATAATTAAAATAGATGTGTCTTAGAAATTATAGATCCATAAACCTACTCACATAGAGGTAAAGGCAATTTTGTATTTTAGTAATAACACAGACTTTCTCTCGCTTTTATCTTGAAAAGACATTTACTAAAAACTCGTTAGGATTTGTGAAATGAAATAATATACACTGTTACTTACTCTATTCAGGGGTGGCTTGAAGGCTGTGTGAACCGGGGCGCCAAACAGAGCTAGACAGGGCAGGATATGAAAATAATCCTCAAACCTAACAACTTCAAACCTAACCTAACCTTGGCATGAAATGAGAATAATCCCCAAGCCTAACAACTTCGAACCTAACATAGCCTGAGCGTGATATGAAAAGAGTCCTCAAACCTAACAACTTCAAACCTAACCTAACCTTGGCATGAAATGAGAATAATCCCCAAGCCTAACAACTTCAAACCTAACATAGCCTGAGCGTGATATGAAAATAGTCCTCAAACCTAACAACTTCAAACCTAACCTAACCTTGGCATGAAATGAGAATAATCCCCAAGCCTAACAACTTCAAACCTAACATAGCCTGAGCGTGATATGAAAATAGTCCTCAAACCTAACAACTTCAAACCTAACCTAACCTTGGCATGAAATGAGAATAATCCCCAAGCCTAACAACTTCAAACCTAACATAGCCTGAGCGTGATATGAAAATAGTCCTCAAACCTAACAACTTCAAACCTAACCTAACCTTGGCATGAAATGAGAATAATCCCCAAACCTAACAACTTCAAACCTAACGTAGCCTGGGCATGATGATATAATATTCCCCAAACCTCCAAACATAACGTAGCCTGGGCGTGATATGAAAATAGTCCCAAACCCAACAACTCCAAACCTAACGTAGACAGGGTGTGATAGTGGAGTTGCTAAGTTTAATAAACGTTCAATTTTTGATACTAATATGAAATTTTACACATTAGTATAATTTGGTGGTGTGTAAAATAGAATCTAGCGCCACTCTTAAAAAGTTATTTTACATTTGCTAGCTTGAAATAATGAGGCCCTAAAACTTTTTTTTTTTGCATTTATAACGTAAACCAATCATAGTGTCAAAGTGTTTGTTAAACTTATAATAAGAAACAGAGGACGAAAATGTCTACAAAACAGGTTCTTATAGTTTTATTTGTAATCCTAACAGTTTTTGTACAATCTCGAAGTGAAACATTTAGCGTATGTTTAACATTTGTGGAATTTCCCCTTCAATTATCTTCCTATTACACCAAGGCTATGTTAGGTTTGGGGATTATTTTCATATTTTCTGAGAGTTCAAACACCATGAGAAATGTGATAGCTGGCAGCTAGCAGAAGATTTAGAAACTGACAAAAGTGACAATAAATCAACATATTATGGCCATTGCAGATAATATAGCAAATGGATACATGAGGTTTGATTTGCTAATTTTTGCTAGCTGTTAGTTAACTACACTCCTATGGTGAATGGACTATATTATCCACCGGTTACGTAGAGAGGCGCCAAAAAGCAATACCGCTCAGTCGCGAAATCTACCCCGGGCTGCCCCTGACTCTATGGCATCAGGAACTAGGAACACTGTTACAGAAAAATTGAGAAAAGAGAAATATCTTTGTCAACCAAAGAGCATAGGAATAAAATTCATTTTCAATAACCTGTATTAAAAACAGTGCTGTAGTTGTAAATTTAGCAGTGCCAGAACACAAGGTCGTAGCAATCCCAAAATTGAAGTGGGGTTTTGGGACCCCCTACCGACGTAGGTGAAAGGCTTGCACAAACATGAGTGCCTTTAGAAGCTATTTGGAGCATCTTTTAATGATTACTAAGGCAGAAACTTACTTAACGCACTTCCCCTAAAATTACATGAATTCACATAGAGCACTGTAAATTTTATCATAATTTATTGATTAATAGTATGAAAAAAAGTTTTAACATAATATTGATATAAAATCAATTAGTTAACTTGGAAATGCAAAGAATAAAACTTTAACAAACAAATATTTTGAATGTTTTTCCACGAAAAGCAGTGCTTCCTCACTAGAAGAGACTCAATTGGACAGAAGAGGACTGTTATTATTTAAAAAAAACGTGTTAATGGGCTAAATGTGCAGTAAAATACCTAGATGAGCAAGCTACAGCAGATCAGACATCTGAAATGGAGTTGCGATCCTTGGTTCTGGAGCTACAAGTCCCGACTTCGACAAAAAAAAGGGGGGTAGGGGGTAAGCTTACAGCTTTTTTTTTACTATTGCTTGTTAAGTTATATTCCATTCACGGTAGGAATTACTCTCTGAAAGGTCTTTTTTCCTACCAATATCCTACTATTTAATAGATTTATGGTAGGGAAAAAGGCCTTTCAGAAGTCAATTCCTACCGTGAACAGACATTATGTGCACATTTTATATTAATTTTGCGTATAACCCGAACGGGTAGTAAGACGCAGTGCTAATAATAATATATTATTTTGAATATTTATTGGTTTATTTGGCTGTGTTGAAGGTTTCATAAGAACCAAATGTAAAGTTCAAGAAATTTGGAACGCATATTTTAAACATTGTCTATACTGTCAACAGTTTTAATCATAGAGCAACAAAAGTTGCACCAAACTGTACAAATGCATGTACTAAAGAATCCTCTGCAAGTAGTCATCCTACCCTTACATTAAATTTGGTACAGTGTTACAAAGTAGCCCCAACGTGGAAAATCTTTGAGCACCACCTTACTATTAAAAAAAAATACTTACACTTTTTTAATAGGGCCTACCACCATTGAATAGGACTAGTTAAACTACACACCTGGAATTAACGTCATAATTGCAAATTGCAGAATAAAAGGGGAGAAAAGGCAAGGATTTTTTTTAATGTTGCAAAGTAGCCCCAGTTGACGGTAATAAAACTATTTACCCTTTTAAAACCACTGATAGCTAATCATTATTTTTAGAGTTTCCCATATTATTGATGATTCATGTTTCATGGATGGAGGTGAAGTTTAAAGAAGTAAACAACATTCTTCTGTACAGAGGATGGAAAAATCAATGTAAAAACCACTAAATAGAAAACCACCCTATTGCACCCAACAAAAATTAAAGCTTAATATTTATCTCCTAGGTCAGAATTAATAACGTCAGTCAAGATCGCTAACACCATATAAGCTATACACTAACCTATAAATTAAGCTTAGAGAAGGATTTCAGATTAATAACAAGAAATTGACAAAATCAAAACAATCGGAATATACACTGTATAAATAGAGCTTTAAATAATAAATAGGCCTGGTAACACAAACGCCTAATAGGTACAACTAACTATGAAAGGAAAATTAAATGTGTCATCTTTGGACATCATAATGGTCCAGATACTATAGTAAATAGTTTGAATACGATAAGTCTCTAAGAAAGGATTTGAATACAATAGTTCGTATCTTTACTTTTTATAAATAAATTGTATTAGTTTGATCAAAGAACAAGAACAAATATTCTGCATACTTATCAAGCTTACATTAGTTAGGATATTTAACCAGACCGCCAACTAAATAAACAGTTGTGTTGACATCATTTTTATTTATAACTAGCCAACACAACAAATCAATTATGCCCAAAGACTTGCATCTTGTTTCCCAAGTAAAATAACTATGCGCTAGTATTTACTCTATTCATATATTCTAAACAAAGTCTATCTAGTAAGAGAGTTAACAATATTATTCAATAATTACAATAATATTAACAATATGATTCAAGTACATAATATGCGGAAAGAATGTTTTAGTGATAAAATGGAGTACTTTTTTACTCTCTATAAAAACTAAACTGAAGTATCTAAAATTAATTGACTACCTTGATTGGGATCCAAATAAGTAAAATTAAAAGGAATTAATGGCAATATTTACATATTCTGGCAAGAAAACTCAAAAGTTAATTGTTGTACTTACAAAGTACACCACCTATCACTATCTTGAGCTAGTTTTATTCAGTTCCCCTCACTACACCCTATCTCTTTCAGGCCCGTTCTGATGCTATCCTCTAAACTGCATTTAGGTCTTCCCACTGGTCTCTTACAATTAAGTTTTACAGTCAATAGAGAAGGGCACTAAATCATTGAATGTGATTTTCCCCAATACTTTTTAGTCAGCATCATTCCCAGTGGTTTGATCTCAAAAGTACTAGTGAGTAAATTTCCGTGATCAATATAGAATATCGATACGACCATTGGTTGCGACAGCTGAGCACTCTGGATTACAAAATCTGAGACCAACTGTGACTGACAAAATATCAAGTGGCGTTCTGGTAGCCCATATCCATTATTTAATAAAGAACCATTACTTAACTAGTTTGTACGGCAGCTGCCTTTTCTCCATAAACAGAATGTTTATTATAATTACATATTTGATTACAGCGACACACGTGCAACAACTGTGAAAATGAATGGTTCAATATACTAATGAGTTTTACGAGTATAGCAAAGAGCGAGTTCTAAGAATATGGTAAACATTTACTGATATTTTAAATTACATTCACGGTGGTCACCAATAGCGTAAAATGGGAGTTTAGCCCATCCCTAAACGTAAATAAATTCAGGGATGTCACGCTGGGAAGGGAAATGCATAGGGGTATCATCATACCCCACCCTTCCCCAAAATGCTTGGGAAAAGCTTGAAAGTTAAACATTTTTTGGAGAGTCGAGATCTTGAGTTAGAAAATTATAGAATTACTCTCTACCACAGTATTTTATATATAAATATTCTTTACCGCCGACTTGTGCAGACGAATTTTAAATTTCCCAACAATCTATTCTAACTCTTAAAAGGTCCCTAACTTCATAATTCATCAGCCATTGTAAGGATCTATTTAACCTTCTGTATTAGAATGTATAGAAAGCTTAGTTAATCAAGTTAGCTATTGCGCTATTGTCACTGCAATAGGCCCTATGAGAACGGGTGCAGGCAGTACATTGTTCCTGGGATTAGGGATTCAAGAGGGCCTTGGAATTTCCTGGGATCTCAGAAAATGTTGACTATTGTAAAATACTGGCCACTATTTTACCGTTCACACTTCCTACCTTTTCGCACAACCCCTCCCAAGTCACACCTCTCACAGATCATCATGAGGTTTAATAGTTAAAACCATGCTACTAAATACACCATTGTAATATCCCACATCTTCACCCCTCTGGTTTCATAACTCTTCGATAAGTCTCTTCACCAGATTTATTTCCCGTCGACGCCATGAAGCTGGGGGAGTTGAACCACGCACTTCCAAGCTGTGCTCTCTTCCAAGGGGACTACTCATATCAGGAGTGCCCTAACTAGTTAGGTCCACAACTGAAGGAATTCGGTGTTCTTGCTTCAGATCTGAGTCACTTGGTGTGTCCTCAGAAATGGTTTCGAAATTATTTGGGTTTAAGGCTGTAGGTGGTGCTCACCCTTGTTCTTCATCAGTGCTTCTGGGTGGCTTTCTTTATTAATTCTCATGTCGAATACAGGTCATATCCAGGTGTGGAACATAAACATGGATACGTCGTGGTCCGAGTATTCAATTAACCTTTGCACTAACCCACTTAGATCCGTTTCTCTTATAATTCTTCACCCAGACTTGATCGCCCACAGAATAATGACTAGTGTTGGGACCAACTCCACCATAGGCCTCCCTCTTTTATCTTGAGCTTGCTGCACCCTACTTGATGTTGGAGAGGGGTGAAGTAGATCCAGATGATTCCTCATAATGTTTTGTCCAATTACACTTGTCCAACACCTCCTCGTGTCTGTATGGAAAATTAAATATCTATTAATTTTAGTAAAGGGGAATAGAAATCAGTGGCGGCTCGTCACTTTAGAAGCTGGAGGGCGCAGCCTGCTTAATTAATAAATTATTTCTAAATAATTTATTTAAAAGAAGACACAAATTTCGGAATATGTTTTGCTAAATATTCATTTAGTTAAACTCAAAAATTAATATCACAAACAACATTGAAAGATAAAAAAAAAACTTCCCCCAAAGGACGTGGATGTGTTGTAGAAAAACTGCAGCTGTGTAATGTGCATAAATATATAGGTATATATGTTTTCACTTTGTTCCATACAAAATTCAGGACATGGCCTACCTAATGAATTCTAATCTCTTTTTTGATCAAGAGTTAATCTTGCAATATTCGTTGTCTTAAGTGCTTGAATTGAACTATTCATATTAAGCCTAGTTACAAAAAGTATTAAAACATATAAATCAAATAAACATTATCCTAAAATAACCGTACATAATATTATTATAAACACACACGCCACACACATCCTCAAGATGCAGGAGCACGCAGGATGACTGACATCAATTATTGCTGGTTCACGCTATACACATTTCACAAGCTTTCAACCTTAGGGCGCATAAGGGAGTGCGCTTTCAAAAGAAGAATAAGCAATGCTAGCTAGCTCTAGCAGGATGGGACAACGGTTAAGGGGAGGAAGGTTTGGTTTCTCTATGTCAGGCGCTGACCGTCGCGCGCCCAACTGCATGCCATTTGAAGATAAGAGGTGAAGAGGTGGGAAGGTTTGGTTTCCAATATCAGGCGCTGACCGCCTCGCGCCCAACCGCATGCCATTTTAAAAACATTGTCTGCTATTACTTAAACCAAAAACATATTTTTCTTGAAACTATTATGGTAAGATAAAATTGTCGTGAGAGTGCGAATAATAACTTTAAAAGGAACTGGGGATTCGTGGGGTTGGGGGGCGCGCGCCTCCGCGCCTTAGGGACGAGCCGCCCCTGATAAAATAGATATAAAAAAATTGAACTGAAAACTCTTTCAGTATAAGATTATTTTACTATAATAGAACAATATTTTCATACCATTAGTAATTGCAAATTTCCTTAAAAAATAAATATTTATATTAAAAGAGTATAGTAAAGTGAGTAAAATTGTTGAGAATACAAAGTATATGGAAAAAATATATTCTTAAGTATACCCAAATATTGTGTAAATCACAGCTATAGTTATTAAGTGTTTGGTATTAAAATTATCTACTAAAGTAAAAAAAAAAGTTTTGATTATTTAGTTTGGATAGGTTTGAAACTAAAATTATGATCACTATCATCAAAAATTTAATACAATAATGTTATAAAAATAAAATTTAACACAAATTTGATTCAAATATGTGTCAAACAAATTTGGACATTGATATATTTAATAATATTTTGATAACTTTGATTTCGCAATGTACTAAATCGAGCTTTGACGGATTTCGCTATAGCATTCTTGATTTATTGGTGAACATCCAGCTGTCATAATTTTGAATGTTCCTTCGTGTACAATCCTAAGCTAACCATGGCAATCACAAACCAGTTATGGCAGTTAACAATTAAAAAAGTCTTAGAAATAAAATATTACCTTGTCTACAAGCAAAGTGCGCCCACGAGCGCAATCGCAGGGCGGCCGTCACACTCCAATGAAAATGCAAACTTTACCTAAGCACGACCATAGAAATATGTTTGCAAAAAAAGCGTCACATTTCACCAACGAACATAAATTAAATAATAGACTCTTTTACAGAAACATATGATATATGAAGCATCATTATTAGCCAAGGAAAATCATGGTCACCAAGTTATGCCGCCTTATATTGGTTTATTTTTTTATGTCACGCCTAGATATACGATAATAGTTATGTATTTGTAAATCTAATGTATCCACTTTAAAATAGGCTTTAATTTGTGTGTTGAATTACTTTTAGTAATTTAAACTTTTTTACTCTGCCTTTACAAATTTAATGTTCCAAACGTCTTACTACAGTCCTATTTTTTATAAAAAGGACCTTTTAGAAAGTAGGTTTTTTTTTCTGTCAACATCAATAACATTTTCTATTTTGTTATTTTTGTTAGCACCGTGCCTTAATATTCGTTCGAGTTAAACACTTATGTACTACTAATTACACTATTGTGTAATATAAAGTGTACTCACATTTGGAACATATCGAGTTTTTGTGACTTAGACAATTTTAGAGGCCCCTCCCATTTCCCAGCAGTAAATTTTCGAATTACAAACTTTCTAACTTTTATGGTTATGTGGGATGGTTCTTTTATCAAATTGGCAAATTTATATTTTCTTTCATGCATAAAAGTATATTTTCTTAGGAAAAATTGCAATTTACTCTCATTTCTAAACCCCTATATTCCCCCTCACCCTCCTTAGCTTCCACAATTCCATTTTGAAATTTTAAGACTTATTTGGTTATCTACATGATATTTTACGTGGCTACCAAATGTCAACCTAACAACATCGTAAGGAATTTTCTTTTTTGGTTGTATACATTTTAAGCGCTACCGTTTCCTGGGCTTCAATTTTAAAATTCAATTTGCTCAAGAGGATAGGAAACGCGAGAAAATGCCATGGTTTTGTAACGGGCTAATCTGGTTTAGCCCCGCTCAAACGTAAAATACGAATATTTTGTTGGTGCCTGCAAGTCATCAAAAGTTAACAATGACATACTAGTGTGAAATGCTCGCCCATAACGTATGTTTGTTTATTTACATACCAACTTCGCCGACTCTTCCTTCGAGCCTGATGCCCCACTGGAAAAAAAAAACACAGAGAAAAAGTGACCGAGCGCGGCCACTTGGTGAGAACTCCGCGTTCAACGACGAGTACAAACCAACTAAGAGCTCCATGAATGACGTCGGCCGACGCATGTCAATATTCTAGAATCTCGGGGAAGTTCCACCTCCACTTCATACTCACCGCTCCACCACGTGGGCCTCTCTGACTATATATTCACCGAGCTGCTTGGAAGAAATATAGAACACGATAGGACACCATCAGCGACGTTGGCCTACTAGGTACCCTCATCTGGTCGAAGTAAAACTATCTAGTCAACGGTGGACTTACGGTCCAAGGAAAATGGATCCTCTAGACAGGAGGAAGTTACGGGACTAACCAACTTCATGGGCATGATATAAATAGTAAACTTCAGGTTAAATGTTAGGTTTAGTCTACGACTTGGTAGGATGGATAGGATAATGTTTTGTTTGTTTGTATGTGTTTTATTATTTTTCGTAAGCGTAGATATGTAGACATGAATAAAAACATGAGAAACATTTAGGGGACATTTGACACCAGACCCGAAGGTCTCTCGACAAAACACACGACATTGAACATAAAACAAACATCACTCAGACATACAATGGCGCCCTGGCGGGCTGAAAGGTGCGTTCTTTGGTTAGGGGTGGGAAAATTATATAAAAAAAACCCACCCTGTAGCACATGAAGGGTCGCCAGGACCTTAGGACATACACACACAGGTACAGAGGAATGATGAGAGGGAAAATAGAATAAAGTTGCTGATGATATTAAACTGTCCATAGTAATGTCAGATGTCTTTGGCTGAGACTGACCAACCCATAATGACAATGGGTGGGGTTGGTGGCGGACACATAACACGTAACGGTAATCACACACGCACCCGGGCTGGACTTAGCGCCAACCGGAAATCTAGCGCAGCACCGGAGCCGCATCCTGATGAAGTCGGCCTAAGGCCTTAAACAGGAGCAATCGCTCCTCAACGCCACAGACTACCTCCCGGGTCATCCGTGTCCGGGGGGGGGCCCACCACACCGTCTCTGATGCGTCTGTGGACGAGAGCAGGGGGGTCGTAATCGCCGATGCCCCTGACGATCGCGTTAAAGACTGGCCTGCGCTCGTGAGAAGAAAGTCACTGCCAACCCGCGAATGAAACACGTCCAGGGGTTGGAGGCCAGACAAGTCTAGCAGGATTCGGGGGGGGGTGGGGGGCAGAGTCCGAGCATCAACCTCAAAAATAGGTTATAAACCGCTCGGAGCGGGGAGAAGCGGTAGCGGGGAGGTAAGCCCAGGCAGGCGCGGCGTAGAGTAGGAGGGACATAATACAAGCCTGGAATAGTCTAACTTTATGGGCGTGGTTCAACGGGGCCAGTGGGGCCAGTCCTAGCATGACTCCCCTCGCTTTCCCTGCAGACGCTCTCAGGTTCGAGTCCCAGTTGCAGCGACGGTCCAGCGACACACCCAGGTATTTCACCGTTTGCGACCACTGGACCGCTTCTCCCGCGACGCAGAGGGGCTGCAACGGACCTGGTCTGCGGTAGGTGAACAGTATCGCCAACGTCTTGGTACCGTTCACGGCTAGGGATTTGGTGCCAAGGTAAGCGCTTATCCCCCGCAATGCCATGGTGAGCTTAGCCCAGATCACCACGGCATCGGGGGAGGTCGCCAGGATAGCTGTATCGTCGGCATATTGGAAGAGGGAGACTCCTTGTGGGACGGGCAGGTTGCGCACGAAGAGGGAAGAGAGACAGGAGCCCTGTGGGACTCCAGAGACTATAGGACGAGGGGTCGACAATTGGTGGTCCACGCCCACTCTGAAGGAGCGGTCCTGGAGGAAAGACAGAAGGAGATGAAGCAGGGGGGCGGGAACTCCGGCTTCTGCAAGTCCCGTGAGAAGTCCTCGGTGGCTCATGCTGTCGAACGCACCCTTCACGTCCAACAAGACGAAGCCAGAATGGCGACGCTCGTTGAACGCTTCCGTCACCAAGTCTACGACCTTGGCGACGGCGTGGGTGGTAGACAGGCCTTTCCGGAAACCGAACTGGTGATCCGGCAGGAGGGGGTGCACCTCCAGCCTGGTCAGGATCAGTCTCTCGGCCACTTTGCCGACGCAAGAGAGTAGAGAGATAGGACGATAGAAAGTAGGGTATCCGGGCGGTTTCCCGGGCTTGTGGATGGGTATGACAGTCGCCACCCGCCATTGCGCGGGAAAGTACAGCAATATAAGCATTGCGTTTATGATACGTAGAAGAAGGACGAAGGCTTTTCGAGGGAGGTGGGCCAGGAGGAGGGGGGATATCCGGTCCAACCCGGGAGCGGACGCGGCGCGAAGCCTCGCCACGGTCCTGGTCAGCTCGGAGGGGGTTACCAGCCGCAGGTCAGGGTACAGGGGTTGACCTGCCACCGGGGGAAGGAAGTGCCCCGGGGGATCCGCTTGCTCTCTCTCCGGTGATCCCAGTCGCCTCGCGAAGCTAGCCTGGAATCCTACCGCCATAGTCTCTGATCGGTCTGTGGTGGAGGTTATAGTATTAGTTAGGAATAGGAAAAAAGACCCGTGTCTATTGTGAGACACTATTATGATATTATGGTTTGGCTAGTTGTATAGATTATGTATGGAGTTGAGTCTCTGTTATCAGGAGAACTAGTTTTAAACTACATTTGTGGTGTAGCGCGCTTCTCGCGTTGGGGAGACTGAGCCATTTTGGTCAGCCTCACGACGGGATGGTGAATCCCGCGGCACACACGATGTGTCCATCGATGTAACTCAATGGTAGCTTGCCAGGGCAGGAGATTGTTCATGTTATGTGGAGTCCTGGGATCCATACCTAACTTTTCAGTTGGCAATCCCAATATTTGTGTTGGGCAGTTAACCTGTGGGCCGTTCATGCCTCTCATGATTGGCCCGTGGTTAAATCTTAGTCATTGCATTGTAACACTCGCTTTAGGAATATTCAGCTCATGAGCCGCTTCCGCACCTCAGGCTCGGCTGTAGCTGTCTTTAATTACTTATTTATATTTTGTGGTGTTGGTCACCCGGTCGGTGCTCAACTAGTGGGACGTGACTCGTCCTGGACTGGCCCGTGTATTCTGATATATCCATGTAAATTGTTTTTACCCTTAGTAAGGGTTGTTGCTCTGTATCCAGGGCTCTCTCATGTAACTGAACCTGAACTTGCCTAATGTAAATAATAACTCTGCCTGCACGGCCAACATACCTTGTTGATTGTGGGATCAGCCACTTAACTCAATTTGATTTTATAATCCCAGCGCCTCTCGCTCTTTGTAGGGCTAGGGTTAGGCAAAGCTGCCTCATATCATTACTAGCTTGTATGAACATATGCTTACTGAGATTACGTGCTATATATGTATATATATATATAATGACCTTGTATCTTATCTCATTAAATTGCATAAATTCTAATTTCTTCTTGTTCTAATTTCTTTTATGTACTTGTATGTATGTGCACCCCGGGGACTTCCAGGGATGGTGTTCTTAAACCTCAAGAAGCAACCCCCTAAAATAACCCCCCCTCCCCCCCGTGCAGTTTTTGCAGTCTTTTTATCATTTTTTTTTTGGCCAAAATAAATAAATATAGCTCCAGTAGAAGTGAGGAGGTGATTTCCAAAACTTCATTCTTCCATTTTTATCATTTTTCGAGCTGTAGGCCTATATGTGTCATAGATCTGGCAGAACTGCAGCATAATATGTTACCAGAATGCACCAAAACAGTCTTATTCTTAATAAAATAAATATTTGAAAATAAGTTGTTTTTCCATAACTTCATACTTCCACAAAAGATATTGTTCCAATACTTGATTCTTCCACACAATACATGCTCGTGCCAAAACTTCACATATCCACAGAAGACATCTTGTCCTACTATGGCGAACCATCCCATAACTACATTTTTCCATAGTTTTCTTCTATGAGGGATTTGATGTAACTAAAGTAGGATAATTTTTTGATAATCATGTGGTATTTTGTTTAAATTAAGATGAACAAGCTGTTGTAGAGTTTACAGTAATATAAAAACCTCACAACGTGAATGTTATTTTCTAATGAAACACTATGGACCTGGTATCAGAGTCTGTACAACTTTACCTGAAAAATCACGAAAGAAATGACGAGACAGATCAAACTGCAAGAAGGAGAAGCTTAAACAGAAGCGGTAAGTATTTGAAACTTTAAAATACCAACTATTCACGAATCAGAATTTGAGTCTCTCTGTTGGCTTTAATATATGTAATTCAATTGTCATATACTTCTAGGGTTGTGTTAAGTTGATAGGAGCATTGATCAGAGCATAATATACTCGATTTATTACTCCTTATCAGTGTCTTGCTCCTAATTAAATTTGTGTTCTTTATTTTTCACAGACAAATCGAAAAAGTTGCAGAAATTGCCTCACTGCTGTCACACTTCAGGGAAAACTACATATGGCTGTAGTTCATTGACAATGTAGTTCGTTTGACGTTTTCACCAACGTTTTTACAGTACTTCTGATAAAGTTGCTCAAGACAATTTCATTTTGAAGCATACCATTCAAGAAAAGCCCAAACGCAACAGAATCAAAAATGGCAAGAAAAAGCCTCAGGTAATGAACAAGTATTTTATTAAAACCAAATCTAGAGCAATGGTAAAAGTTTGTTCACCGACATTTTTCTCTATATTAGGTATATCTGCTTTCCGAGTGTGAAACATTGGGAAAAAGTATTTCATTGAAGGTCAATCTCCAAAAAAAAAGGAGGGGAGGGGATACCCAAAGCAAAAAATACATTGGTATGAGATAAAGTGTTCGGAATTATCTTTCAGCACTTTAGGTTGTAGAGTCACATTACACGAGAGAGAAAACTGGGAAAAAATATTTGCCTAGTGATTGTAGTATTCAGCAATTGTGGTTAGCCTACAATAAGAATGAAAATTATGAGAATAGAGTTAAGTACAATTTCTTCAGAGACATTTTAAACTATGAGTTCAACTAAGTCAGATAGTGGTTCAAAGGTTTTAAAACTCTCATTTGATTGTGAGAAGAACCTTGTTCTCCCCAAAGTGGCTGACCAGTCAACATATTACAGCCGCCAGTTGTACCAATATAACTTTACTGTTTGTGTCAGTCCTTCAACTGAACCACAAAACCGTTTTCTTCTATTCATGGTTAGAAAATGAAAGAGCAAAAGGCTCAAATGAAATTGCCTCAATTGTTCCACTTTCTGAGTAATTCTGATTTGCAGGACATCAACAAAGTTGAGTTATTCTGTGATGGGTGTTCTGGACAGAATAAGAACATAACCGTCATTGGTATGTTAGCCAAGTGGTTGAGTTATGATTTGTCTGGAAATGTGCAATCAGTTCAGATTACTTTTCCTGTCGTTGGCCATTATTCCTACCTCCTGACAGTGTGTTTGGTCGTATAGAGAAAATCGTGAAGAAAAAAGATACAACTGTCCAGCCTGAGGAATATGAGGAAATATTCCAAAAGTTTGGCACAGTTAGTGGTGTTGGAGATGATGTCCCTGTGGGTAATTGGAAGGTGGCATTAAAACCTATAGTAAAACAACCAGCACAACTACATTTCAAATTTGCTGTCGTTAAGGGGAAAGGGGGGGGGGGATCTTATGATCCCTTAAGTATTTAGATTTGGGAAGAAGGGGGGTCAAAATAGTGAAAAAAAAAATCCTTAAGTAATTTATGGAGAGACCCCTATTGGTTTAATAAAAATATATTTCAAGTAAAGGTTTTTTTTTAAATTTCAATTTTGTTACAACCTTACAATAATGAGTGTCTCAAATACTTGCAAAAATATGATTAAAATTGGCAATATCTGCTTATGTAAATTACCCTTAAAATTATGTTCATAGGATGATTAGTTTATAATGATAAACATTGCACAGATACGAAATTTAATAAAAATCGTTAGTGGATTTCGAGCTAGCTTGTTTTTTTTACCTTTATTAAACTACCCTCAATTATAGGGTAAGATATCTAACTCCCAAAACTCCTCGAGGGAACCTTATAAAACTATATATACTAAGTTTTAGCCTGATCAGTAAAATGGTGTTGGCTCTAGGCCTAGATGTAGACACACAAGCAGACGGCATGGAAAAAAAATCCACCTTTTTTGGTTTCGGGGGGGTTGACAGTTATCAAAATTTGGACTCTCTTACGAGCAAAGTACTTTTCTCTTCAAGGTGTCGAGAGAAAGCAAAAATGGTCTATTTATGTAAACATGAGCACAAGTCATGGTCTTATATGCTTCAATGGTGCAAGCACATTCTTTAAACTGCTTTCAACTAAAGGCTCAATGAAACTATGGAGTAAAATAATCACAATTTAAGAAGCAAAAAGTGTAAATATTACATTGGCCACATGTGTAAGTTTTTGAGTTTATACAGTCATAATGTCCCATTATTTGAATATTGTATTTATTTTTAACCTATCAACTATAGTTATATAGTCTTATAAAGAAAGAGTGTTTAGCTAGAAACCGATGCATATTTGAGCTTTTACACACTTTAACAACTTAAGTGTTTTAATAAAACATACCTCTTATCAAAAAGCCAAAGTTGTTAACCTAAAGCTTAAGCCAAACAACAGTTTTTTTTCTTTCTAAAACAATCACAACTATTCAACATTAAAACTACTTATAAATCCTTACATTATTTCAACGTTTCAAAATGGAACATGCTACAAATATTACTTTTGAGACAACAGTCTAGGTTCATAAAAATATTTCAAAGTAGTTAATTTATTACATATAATTGGGATCAAATTCAGCTTAAAGTCACAAGTACTCAACTCTCCGAAGTTCACTTAAAGAAAAAAAAAATCAGTTTTTGTGGATTCCCGAGGCTACTCGGGTTTTCAATTCCTCAAAAGAATGCTTGACCTGCCCACCCGTTCTCAAGATGGTGAATTTTGTTAGGGAATTTTTCTGGTCTAGGCGGGGTGTTGAATACTGTGGCTTATGCAAGCCGCACATTTCATCCTCATTAATGTAACTACTCCACTTATGAGTTGGAGGCCTTGGGAGTAACAAGTAAAATGGACTATGCACAGCAAGAAACATCATGCAAGGTAGGCAATAAATAAAACACGTATGTTGCCGCCTACTTATACTTCCACCAAGTCCCTCATTGTTTATTATAAAGTAATTCGATTCAAAAATGAGGTGGCCCAATGGCTAGATAATATTATAATAAAGGAAATTGATAAAACTAAAGAAAGAGGAAAACTAAACTACTAAGAATAAGAATAAATTTGATGAAGAAAGCCCACCTAGGGAAAGAGGAAAGATGTGGGAAGAATCCAATGCACAAAGGTGACATCTTCTTCCTTTCTTCTGTCTTCTATAGTAGAAGTAGTCACACACACATTTTAAACACAAATATAATAATATTTCGGCATTGTTGCCTTTATCAAACACAAAGAAGAAGAGAGTACAAATAACACAAACAATGGATTACTCCATCTTGAATTTTGAATTAAACTGTTAGAAACAAATTGTGCCAACTGTTTTTTGGGAGTATAAATAAATTCCTTGGTTGTGGTTAATATTTATAGAAAACTGATGATGATAATAATAATAGACAAGAGAAAAAAGAGAAAATAATAATAATAATAAATAATAATGTTAAATTTGGAAAATAATATTATAGAAATAAACTATCTTCTGTTGAGGCCTGGTGGTAATCTTGATTTGGTGATCCATTGGTGGGCCAGTTCCCACTGTCTAAGTTGAGAACTGTTGCACTGTTTGGGAAATGCTCTTAATATTTTGGTGGTGTAGCAGGTTTGAAAGTCCTGGTTGTGGGTACTAGCATGGATGGGTACAGGCTTGTCCGGATCTTTGTGGTTTGTGTCAAAGCGATGATTGTTCATTCGCTGTCTGAGAGAACCTGTAGTGAGGCCTATATATTCTGCATCACATGATTTGCACTGTAGTTGATATATCAAGTTATTGGTTTTGCAATTGTAATACCCAGGGATTTTGTATTCCAATTTGGTTACTTTGCTGTTGAAGGATGTAGCTGGTAGGTGTATTCCACATGTGCTGCAACGGGTGCTACCGCAGGGGTGTGAACTTTTGGTAGTAGGTTTTTCTTCTCGGATTCTCTTGGGGTCAGGAAGTTTGGGATGGACTAGAATATTGTGGAGATTGGGTGGCCGTTTGAAAGTAAAGTAAGCAAGTCTGGAATTTACAAATTAAGTTAAGGCTACTTTGGTTGGTTTACTTTGACATTTCAAAGTTCTAAGGACAGGACAAAACCATCTCCCACTATACAAATACATGAGAGACAAACACCAAAGGGATCTCCTAGCAACAACAATTTTTTTGGACGTAAGAACTGATGGTTATTTAGTGTTTTGAATACAAGGGGAGTTTTTAATGGTTGCCCATGTACCTAAAGAGACGGCTGTACTTTGGGAACCACAACTTCAACTTCAATGATAAAACAATTTGCAAGGTGAGAATGATTATATTTTTGCAAATATTAATATTTTTACAGAATACATACTTTTACAGGCACAATGTGTGATATTTAAAATAAGTGTCAAATTTAAACATTTTAGCTACATCCGTCTACTACTTAGCTGTCACTTTAAGAATTGTAAAATGGTCTGATAGAAAAAATAGCATGTCAAATTACATTCATCATATGTTATTGAAAAGTTATGACTACAAAATAATCCTCTTTAACCAATGCACACTAATAAAATATATAAATGCTTTAAATTAGAGAGCAGTGTGCTTAAAACCATTTTAGCACAGAGAAAAAATTGTTAAACAAGAAATATGTTTGTTCTTTCTAATAGTAGAATTTCCAATCTATAATATGTGCAGTAGTAGGCTAAAATACTAAGACTAAAATAAGTTCCAAAAATAATTTTAAACTATAACATAAAAAAGTTTGAAATTGGTTTTGTAAACAGGTTTTTTGTATAAAAAAACTTAGGACAGAGAAAAAATTAATTGTTATACTGACAAATTGTCATATTGTTTTGTATTAATGTATAGGCAATGTTTATTGTAACCAATGAAGACAACTAGTGATTTATAAAAAAAACCCAAATGTATACATAATGTAATTGTGTACAGAAAATTTAAAATAAGTTATAAAATATCAACTAATACATTGTATAATACATTACAACCATAAGGCTAATAAAAAAAGGCACTATTACATGCAGTGATCACAGGTAAGCTTGTTAAATGCACTTGTTGCGTGGAATGGAATAATAGTCGTCAGCGCCAAGGTTTGCGTGTAGACTCGATACTAGCCGAGCGTCGCATGTGACTTGGATGCATTGATTGAGGGAAACTGTGGCGTGCCATTTCCCTCATCCTGCACTCACGTGCACTCACTGTAAACAAAGAGTTTTAATTTAGTTTGCTTGGAATGGTGCTCTGGATTAGGCTAAATTGTCATTGTTAGAAAGATAAGATAATGGTTTGACCAACTTAACCTAACCCTTTCCCTGACGTGGGTGTAAAACTCTCATGTCTGCCTGAACATTCTCTGGCATGGGCACAAATTCACGTTTAATTGCAATTGTAATGCCATCTATCAACGAACCATTGTACTTTTAGCTAATCTGAATACTTCATATTGAAGCTAATAGATGGTGCTATCAGTTCAATTCAATAATATAACCATGAATATGGGTGATCCTAGAAAAAAAGGGCAACATTAAATCCTAAACAAAATACTAGTAATAAATATTTATATTGTCACATATAACATTTATGAAAATTTGATTGTAAGCTAATGATAATAATAATTATTTCTCAACTTAATGGTGTGTCTCAACCTCAAATTTTGGTCAATTTTTGGTTTAAAATTAAAGTAGAACACATAGCTAAATCAATTATAGAAATGTGGTGGCATAACAATAGTTATAACTTGATAACACAAATAAATTGTATTTTGGTATTTATTATAAAACTGTAAAAAATATATAATACTTGTCCCCTATCTTAATATCGGTACTTAAATGGTATTGAAGGATTATCTAGATAGCCAAAATGATCTTGCCAAAACTTGGCTCAACAGCCATATTTAAACTAATATTTCTCAACTCCATGGCAAACTTAAAAAGTGAGAAGCCATGGAGTTGAAAGGGAACCACGTAGTTGACAAGAATCACAAATGCAGCAAAAGGGCCATATATATTTATTACCATAAGACATCCCAAGTTTATATTTAAAACTAAGTCTTTATTTTAATGAACTTTAGGGCTGAGACTCATTCACAATAATGTTAGGGCTACCTATCATTTCAATAGTTTCTTTGATCATAAGTTTAAAATTCATACCTGGCTTTAATTGCAATCTGGGAGAACTTCACTTTTAAATGTCTATAATGTATTGCCTTGTCACCAGACAAATGTAATAAAATTCATATTGAAATAAATGTACAAATATTCATTTTAATATTGTAATCATTAAAACACTTCGTAGTTATTTAAAATTATCCTTTCTGTATTTATTATATTTTGCTAATAACCTCAACTCCATGTGGGGTGAAAAATCTAAATTAAAATAATCTGAGGATTAAAATTTTCAGTTCTACTATGGTTCTCACAGTGACATACACTTAAGATGTAATAGCTATAATTTTTTTTTAAATCCTGTAACAAATACTTACCATTTATGTAGAATGACCCATATAGTAGGTAAGAAAAATATATGAATAATGGAAATAATTGGCGAGTTAGAATGGCTTGTCGAAAAGTCATAATTTCAAGTGATGTTATTCTTTCAGAGTTAGTTGCAGCTTGAATGTGATGATAAAGATATTTACATACCTGATCTAGATAATGATAAGAGCGATGCAGATTTATGTGTGTTATAATGTTGTAAGTAGTGATCAGGTTATAACATTGCCACTGTTACGAATAGTGTATGTACTCCAACAAATGTAAACATGAATACTCCGTGAACAAATTCAGATTTACAACCCAATATTTTCAAATTCATGCATAGAAAAATGTATTTTCCAGAACCAAATGTGCCATTTTTATGGTTAAATTATTTTATAACTGATGAATTGTCAACTCATGGATGAAACAAAACAATACTATCAAACCCACTAATTGTCACCCTACTCAAGAGAGGTACAATACAATAATATGGCTAACTGAAATGTGGAAGTATTTAAGAGTATTTTATGACTGGTACTGACAGAAGGTTTGAAATTCAAGAATACTGGTTTACCAGAGAAATATTTTACACTCAATGGTATGGGAAACAGATGTCTTTGAGGAGGTTTGAGCAAATTACCAAGTTTTTTCATTTTGCTGACAATTTATCAAGCCAGCTGACTGTGAAGACATACAACTAAAATTCAACCTGTACTTGATATGTTAGGGTCATAACTCAGTTCAACATATATTCCAGAACAAGAAATATCAATAGATGAGGGCATGCCGGCACGGAGAGGTCGTCTTAGTTTTGCATGTATATGCTAGACAAGCTTGATAGATATAGTGTTTAAGCATATATTGTCTACGAGTCTAAAAGTGAATATATATGGACTTTGAAATATACAGTAATAAATCACAGCCAATTAAACAACTAGTGCTAGGTTTGATGGTGGACATTATATTGGACAATGGAAACCATTTATATCAGGACGATTACTCTACAACAGTGCACATTTGAGTAAAAACCTTCTACAAAGGAATACATATGTTTGTGGAACATATATATTAAATAAAGGGTCACCAAAAGGATTTGTAAAAATGAAGAAAAAATAAATTAAGGTGAAACAATATTTACACGCAATAATCAAGTGCCAGCACAAGAGTGGAAGGACAAACGTCTCATGAAATTAATTTCAGCATTGTACACAGAAAATCTGTTTGACAATCATCAGAAGAATCATAGTGTGGAAGTTGTAAAGCAACCAGAAATTGTGCTGATCTACCATAAATATATGCAGGGTGTCGAAAGGGCTGATCAAATGCTTCATTATTAACCATGTGCCAGAAGTCCATTAGTGTAAATCCTTTCTTGGAGACAGTGTGAAAGCAATGATTTCCCAAAGTGAACAAAAAGCTCACCTGATGATGAAGATGTACAAGCATAACATCTAATCAAAGCGTCCAACTTCCCAACCATTGAAGGACCCAGAGAGCCATCTTCAGAGGGGGCTTCAAACCAAATAAACTGGTGCAAGTACGCCCAGCAAACAAAAATAAATATCCAATGAAGAACAAAGTTAGGAAAGAAACAAGTGTGATGTGTCAGCAACGTAGTGTTGCTTTGTGCAAAATGCACATTTTGAAAAATCATTGAATCTGATTTGTTACTAAAAATATTTGGAAACCTTTATATTGTTAATAAGAGGCATTTGTGAAAAAAAAAAATCATACTACTACCTACTTTAGATTATCTGTAAATAGAATAATTGCATGAAGATGTGTATAGTAGAACAGAAAAATGACTGCCAGATCCATGCAGATATATACAAAAATGGGGGCCAGAGAATGGGTTAACTAAGATTGGTTGATAGAAGAAAAAAAACCAGTAGAATTAAAACACTAACTTTCCTTAGAAATAGTTCCGCTTGAAAATTGTTCTGATGTCCTGGGTAAACAAACTGCCATGCTAAATCTTGAGTTTTAATGAGTTTATTTGTTTTGTGTGAGTTCAGTATTCCACCAGCCAACAATAATAGGACTACCGGCCAACATAACATACCCACACACAAATACTAAATTATGTTAGGAATTATCAACTGGGATGGAAATGGGCAACTCGGATGATTTATCAAAGTGACAAGAAAGAGAAAAGGTCACAAGTAAAGGCGATATTTTAACTTATTCCCTGAGTAGAAGCAAACAAAGAAAAAAGTTTGAAGTGGATACAAGCAATGAAGATAACATTGTTTTAGAGAGAATAAACTGTGTTTCTTCACGTCGCAATGTCATTATACAAGAGAAACACAGTGGTTTTTTTTTAACATATTAAAACAAAGGAATTGTCATCAATCAATTTTACACATGGAAGGTGTGGGAAAATGGGATATACATTTGAGAAACAGAATATGGATTTAAAAAATGAAAAAAAGGTTTTCCAAAAGTTATATTAGTAGGTGGAAAAAAAAACAAAAAAACAAAATTTATAAATATCTATATTTGATCTATCCATACTTTGAATCATAGGACTTCACATTATTGATTCAAAGTTGATAAAATGGTATTCAAAAACAAACAGGGCAGTTTGTTAACTGGAACTTGCTAACTCTTCTAGTCTATGGGCCAGTTTCTGGCCCATTCCAATTGAGTTTAGGTAAGTATTTAGTATAACACCACATTTGAGGCATAATAGGTCTGATTATGAAACAGTGAAATTGGCCTCACATCATCAAAGTCGTGTATGTATCTAAATTTTTTAAGCACCATCTCAAACATGAGATGTCCAGTGGAATCAAGTTTGACAGCATGTGATAATGTTTCCACTATTATTTGTGCATTATTTTCTACAATAATTCAATAGTGAGTATCTAAGGACAAATTTATTATTTCACAAACTAGTTTTATTTTATTTTATTTGGTCCATTTATATTTCCCTAAAGTGAATAGTGCAGTTTTGGACAACAATTTGTGGTTGATCAGATACCTAAACATGTTTTAAATAGGGTTTTGTAGTACATGGAAGGAGTTACGGGCAAGAGGAATAAAAACATACAAAAGAAAACAAACACAGGATGACTTTTACAATGAAAATAAGACCACAGTTCACACATTACATTGCTACCATTGGACAAAGAGGTAACAACTGCTGCTTCTTGAAGAAAACTGATTGTTATACCTCAACCTATGTTTTATTCTATTGGAACTAATCATAAATGGGAAACATGCAAAATAACTTTTGAAAAGAGGAAACCAAAAAACACAAGAGGTGTCAAAATGGAAGGGAACTTAGGGACATTTGCAAGAACAAGATTTAGCAAGCTCGGAGTAGAAGTAGAGTCAAAGACACATGGATTTATTTGCTAGGATGATCGAGTGACTCAATGAAGCAATAAATTTAGTTACATCAAAGTCTGGTCCCGAGCAGGCTTGGGCTGCACTTATATCATACTCTGATGATATTCCTCAAGATAGTGTGGTGTACATGGAATATATATTCTAATATTGTTTTATTTTCATGACAAACTATGGCATGCCTTGATTATATAGTTTTTGATAAACCAACTACTTAATATACATCGATATAATATAAAAGATCCGAATGAGAGTTCTTTGAATTTATATAATTTTAAAACCACATTCACCTTTTGAAAATTACCGGTAGAGTTAACATTCCTGGTTATTTCTTCCTACTCTTATTTGCTGCCCTATTCCCAATATAAATGTTTTTTCTCTATCTATATATATAATCATATGATTCTTGATTTGTTTCAGTAAATAGATTCATTCTTCCTTATTGAAATTTGTGTTTTCCACCTTTTTAACAAAACTTTGTTTATAACTAGTTTTGTAAACCTTACGAGCAAAATCGTCACTATAGAAGTCACTGGGTTTAGTGAATTTTAATTCGATATTGATAGAAAAACATTCTAGTAAGACACCTAATAGACTTGTACTCAGGTCAAGCTCAAGTATTTTCAACATTGCCATTTATAATTGATGTTAAAACCATTATTACCACAGGCAGAAGATCAGAACCCACCCGGAGCAGAGCATAAAGAGTTTGTCCTGGTCCTCTTCTCTCCCTGCACCCAGGCTTTGACATAGTTGCGATTATTGCTGGAGCGGCAGGGCGGAAGGTACGACGAGGCACTGTGTGGTCTGGAGCTAGGAAAAACATTACAGTGAACTCGCAGAACCAACATCAATTAAAACAAGTTATATCATCACAGATAAAACATTAACATATACGTGAATAAATTTAGTTTGATTAAATTCAGACAATTTTAATTATAGTAAAATTATGACACTCACCTAGGGATGAGCCCTTGAATCCTTAAGGACATTTAAGATAATTTTGAATATGAGACACTTTTTTTCCACCCATTTTTATTTACTTGCCTACGTCAGTTTTTTATTCAAGCCATATATTTTCCACTATCGGCTTGTCAGGCCTGTCGTAGCTTCATATGTCTTATAATCCAATTCAAGACTAGGACAGGCCCAACATCTAGTCACCGGCCATTTAATTTATCACTGTGAAGGGGTATACCAACATTTCCCCAATGATAAATTTTTCAGCCATGCCGAGAATCGAACCCGGGACCCTTCGTTCAGTAGAGAGACACGCTACCAACTGAGCTAAGGTGTGGATTTGAGACTAAAGTTTTTTCTTCTTCTTTTTTAAGCTAAATTTGTTTTTGGTCTCTAATACTGCTTATTGGTGGCCCAGAAACAATTCTAATTATAGGATTAACTTAACAACTAGGCCCCAGACCAGCAATTTAACACTTAAATGAATGTATGAATGTTACAATGAAAGGATTATAAAGAAAAATGTTAACATTTAGTTACTATTTGTATTTCCTATTAATTTATTATATTTATATTTCCTCTTATGTTCATAATTTTTCCAAGATACAGATTCAAATTCGAAGATATATTGGATATTTGGATGTGTAAAATAATGGATTCAACCCAACTCTAATATATATATATATATATATATATAGAGTTGGGTTGAATCCTATTATATATATATATATATATATAGAGAGAGAGAGAGAGAGACTCGCAGCTAAAACATTAACAAATGTGAATGAAAATAGTTTACTTAGATTCAAACCAATTTCAAGTCAAGTAAACCATGACACACCAATATAATATCATAAATTAAGGTAATTCTTAGACAGATTGATATAAAACATAATCAGGATTGTGAACTGCATAAGTTGTTGCACAGTCTAAGGCATCTCTCTGCAAAATAATGGCTTGCCAGTTACAGGTTCAAATACTGGTCAGGTCTACCAAGGGTGGTTTTCACTAAATGATTTCCCACTATTCGCCACATAAATATAAGTGTGATTCCACTAAATCCCACCTCTATCATTTTACTTTATTGATGCTAACAGAAAGCACAGATGGGCAGTAAAAAAAAAAACCATTTGACTGTAATTCTAATTCCTGATTTTCTGTGAGTAGAATCAGATTTGGTTTTTTAGCACCGACAACTTATTACCAGTTTGGGTTATATGCTTATGTACTAATTAATTAATCTTATAGTTTTAGGGGTGAGAATTCTATTTATAGGATGTGCACCCCCAGTTGCGTGGGAGAGAGAGAGGAAAGAAAGAAAGAGAGAGAATTTGGAAAAACCACCCTCAGTACACCTGACTGAGATTTGAACCTCGATCTTCCAGTCATCAGCAATTTAGTCTACCGTAAAATAATTTTTTCTGATAAACAGGACCTGATAAGTATTTTTTAAAGATGTTTTAAGTATAAATATATTTTTCTCACATTAAAGAGGTGTGACAAATATACACAAATAACATAATTATTTTAAAATAATTTAGTAAAGCCTTTACTTTTCAAATATCAAATAATTTAGCAACTAACAGCTAGGTGTGCATTACGATGCTAAACTTTGATTTAAGTGGTTAGGGTTTGATCCACAGCCATATGCATTTGAATATATTATTTTTTTCCTAATGTGGTTCCCCTTTCCT
This sequence comes from Timema cristinae, assembly GCA_039000515.1. Taxonomy (NCBI): domain Eukaryota; kingdom Metazoa; phylum Arthropoda; class Insecta; order Phasmatodea; family Timematidae; genus Timema; species Timema cristinae. The sequence continues at coordinate 47,083,822 of JBCFYV010011164.1, forward strand.
CCTGGGGAATTTATTTCATATTCACGCTCCTAATTATATTATATTATGTTAAATAATGATTCACTAATATGCACTGGTGCTAAAGAGTGCTAATCAAGACCCAAGCTTCACATAGTCTACACATTATGCTTGATTTCATACCCTTGACTGAGTTAATGCTGCAGACTTGGCTTACATACCCTTGATTGAGTTAATGCTGCAGACTTGGCTTACATACCCTTGATTGAGTTAATGCTGCAGACTTGGCTTACATACCCTTGATGAGTTAATGCTGCAGACTTGGCTTACATACCCTTGAATGAGTTAATGTGCAGACTTGGCTTACATACCCTTGATTGAGTTAATGCTGCAGACTTGGCTTACATACCCTTGAACGAGTTAATGCTGCAGACTTGGCTTACATACCCTTGATTGAGTTAATGCTGCAGACTTGGCTTACATACCCTTGAACGAGTTAATGCTTGCAGACTTGACTTACATACCCTTGAAGAGTTAATGCTGCAGACTTGGCTTACATACCCTTGATTGAGTTAATGCTGCAGACTTGGCTTACATACCCTTGAACGAGTTAATGCTGCAGACTTGGCTTACATACCCTTGATTGAGTTAATGCTGCAGACTTGGCTTACATACCCTTGATGAGTAATGCTAGACTGCTTACAACCTGACAGTATGCTGCAGACTTGGCTTACATACCCTTGATTGAGTTAATGCTTGCAGACTTGGTTACAACTGAATGATTATGGAGACTTGCTTACATACCCTTGATTGAGTTAATGCTGCAGACTTGGCTTACATACCCTTGATTGAGTTAATGCTGCAGACTTGGCTTACATACCCATGGCTGAGTTTACGCTGCAGACTCCTCTGTGTGGCAGCTGAGAGAGGTGCCCGAACTGAGTTGGTTCTGAGCAACCTACGGGTCAGTTTCTCTCTATCTGTTGAAATTATGTTCATGCGCTCACACACGCTTAGAGTAAAGAACACGTCATGGAACTCTAGGATTGCAGCATCCAACTGAAACAGTTGATCAGATGTTACACACGTATAGTAACAAGACTGTAGATATGTGTGAGCCCATACTTATTATAGTTTATGATGCGATTGACACAACTTGTAGAGAAAATTGGTTGGTAGTAATTTGTTTGATAGTTGAGTGCTCACTTATTTTTTCAATGCTTAACCAAATTAAATTATTGTGTAGAATACCTACATGGTGTCTACTCAACTTGACCATTGAAATTACAGAATTTTTCTCTTAGTCATTTCTTAAAATTCCTGATTCAAAAATATGTCACCCACCCCCTCTATCCCCCATGTTTTTTTACAAATCTTTTTTATGAATAATAATAAGTTTTAAAATCCAAATAAACAATATTTTTAAATTTGTATTAACATATTCTACTAGGAAATATAAAACTATAAAATATATTATACAGTTACAAAATAAAAAATACAATTTGAATCATATTGTAAATTACTGATTTAATTATATTATGTGTCATATTTTGAGTAAAACAACCCCCACTCTTTTTATTTACCAAATTCCAGACTTATTCCTTTTTCCCAACCACTTCAAATTCCCAGCTAATTCCAGTTTTTCCCATATGGTAGAAACCCTGTATCTATCAATAATACGGCAATGGGAACCCTTTATATCCTGCTTAATTGTATCTCCAGTAGGGATTTAGATTTTTCCCAACTTTAAATTTCCCATGAATCAGAAAGATCTTTTAAGTTTCCCGATTCCAGGGCCTTCAAATACAAGTTTCAATCTTTACTAAGGTTTAAGGTGATGAAAATTATAAACATTGAGATTAAACAATAGCACGGTTTGTTTAATTTTTGTTCCAAAATGTATTGAAACTAACAAACAAATAGATTTTTTAATTTATGACTTTTTTTTTCCATTTTCCACTCTTGGATAAATTTTAATTCTGAAATTGTATTTATGATAAAATATCTTTTAAGGAAGACCAAGGAGTTGGAATTTCAGGCTAAAGAATTATCTGAAAGCCTGTTATTTAAATTTTCAGTTTGCTTCCTAGTGGTTTCATATATTTGGAATTCTTTCTTGATTTTTTTTTTTTCAAATTTTTAATTGACATTTATTTTCTTATTACTTTGATTGATTTAATTCAGTTTCAAGTTTGTTTAATCTTCATTGCCTATTTTCAATTCCTACAAATTGTGGTTCCCTTCCCTTCTTCAACTTCATCTTCATTTGTTATCTTTGCTGATGACCAGTAGTTCTTTACGAGTCTGTTCATTTATTCTTGTGCGAAATAACATAAATTAACATGGTTTTTGATCAGGCAGTTGGGTTGTCCTAGGTTAGCTTTTCAATTCAGAGTAAACTTGAAATCTACAATACTTTCTCTTAAACCGATTCGAAGTTCAAATATTTTTAGTTTTCATTTTGTGCTTTGAACATATCTAATGTTGTGTTTATTTATTTAGCTTCATGCATTAAAACACTTAAAAAGTTTTTTTATTTCATAAATGTTTGTAATATTTCATCCTAATTTGATAAATCAAGTTATTATACATGCAGTTCTATTATTTCAGATTGTTTAATATAAACATTTGCTTATTATGTATATAACAGATAAAAATGTCAATAAATGAACATAAATTGGGTACTTTAGCTGTCAATATTTTTAATGACGAAACTTTGTAGAACTAATTGTTGAAAATCAAATAGCCAAAGCTATTATTTATTCTTTTAGTGAGGATTGCTCCATCAAGATATCATCATATTCTGAAAATTGAGAAATGACACCTGGGCACGGGAATTGAACCTGGGCATACTAAGCCAAAGGTCCCGGGTTCAATTCACGTGTCCAGGTGCCACTTTTCAATTTTTTGAATATGACTAAATGTTGAAACCAGATTTTTTTTCGGACCCAAATCGAGGTTTCGAAGCTTCGCACATCCTTATCAGAAAGGGAACTTTTTATTTTCTGTCATTCTTTAATTCCTTTTAACAGATTATTTCTTCAGCTAAATGGCTAGTGAGAGCTTTAATTTTTTTAGCAAAAAATGTAAAACCACTTTATCTCTCAGACCAGTGATGGACAAAGCAAAAGGATTCCAATTTCTGATAGAAAATGTGTTAAAAAAAGAGGAAAAACAAGAACAAAATGCATTTCCCACTGGTTTGTTTTTATATTTATTTTATAGTGACCAGTCTCCAGAGATTAAATAATACTCAAAACATCCATAAAATTGGAATGTTAACGTTTGGTTGAGAGTAACCGTTAATAGTAGGAGACTGGCTGCCAACATTTGTTAATCTCATATTCTATGCTATGAGTTGTAAAACTGGCAACTGCGCCCCCTCACTCTCTTACTTCTATCCTCTGTCCTCCCACCACAATCACTTGGCCTTGACACTGTTGACTGTGGATAGTACATAATTAGTTCTCACTCCAAACATGATGTGTCTATCTCACCGGTTTAATATTGTTTACTAGTTTACTGCAAATGTTCATGAAACGTTTTTGGATTGTCAAGATGGCTATTAAAAAATGTAAAATTGATTCAGAGTGCCGTATTTTCAAAGATGAGTGTACATGGAAATAATTTCTCACAAATTTGAAAGATAAGCCATTGTGTCTTGTATGTAATGAAACAGTGACAGTATATAAAGATTTTAACATTTCCGACACTTAAAGCAAGACAATGCCCGTTATTGTGCCGTGTCCAAAGCTGAAAGGAAATAAAAAGCAGAAGATTTACGTAAAAAACTGTCAAGTCACAGATTATTTTAAACAAACAAAATAGTTTTCAAAAAGCAACTACACATGCAAGCTATCTTGTAGCATACAATATTGCTAACTGTAACAAAGCTCTCTTTGATGGAAAGCTTGTGAAAGATTGCATGCTCAGTGTATGTGTTATTTTGTGTCCTGACAAGAAAAAGGATTTTGAGACTGTCAGTTTGTTTCGAAAAACAATTACTACTAGAATCATAACTATAGAGTTAAGACCTATCATCACAGCTTCAATCAAGAACTGAACAGTTTAAATGATGTTCTATTACTGTGGACAAAAGTGCTGAGATAAGCGATACTGTTCAGTTACTAGTATTTATAAGAGCTGTTGACGAACACTTATATTACTGAAGAACTGTCTTGCATGCAATCATTCAAGGGAACTACAGCAGGGTCAGATATTTTTCATGAATTTCACCAAGGCCTCTCAACTTGGAAAGTATCCATTGCCAGTATATGGAATATTACAACTGATGGAGCACCAAGTATGACAGGGAAGAAATCTGGGTTTGTTGGGGTCTTCAACCAAGAATCTCCTGAGAACAATGTGGTATTTTTACATATTGTATTCTACACCAAGATGCTTTGTAAAACTCTGACCTAGACATGAAACCTCTGCTTGATGTCAGTGTTAATGCTATTCGATCTCAAGGGCTTGCTCACAGACAACTCCAAGATTTTTTTGACTCAGTGAAAGCTGAGTGCTCTGATGTGCTCTACTAAACGAAAGTAAGGTGGCTCAGTGCAGGACATGTATTCGAGCAAGTTTGGCGGCTGAAAGAGGAGATTGTCTCGCTCATGCGTAAAAAACAGAGGTTTGAAGAGTGTGAAATGTTGGAAGATACCACATGGCTTTCAGACTCTGCGTTTTTTCACAAATCTTCTTTGCCCATAAACAAATTGAATATGAAGTTACAAGGAAGAAATCAATTTCTGGATTAGATCTGGAATCACCTGAGAGGTTTTAAAATGCAACTTGTATTATTTGCTAATTAGCTAGCAAAGAATGACTTATACCACTTCCTGAAGTTAAAATCAATCGCCTCAGGAACAGAGGACAAACTTATGAGCTATGTGCCAGGTTGAGAAGACTTCATGGTGAATTTGAATGAAGGTTTCAAAACTTCAAAAACATTGAAACCGGACATTCAGCTTGAATTAGATGTAACACACAATTGAAGTAGTTGTTTCGCAACGTTCCAAAACGAGTTCTACAAGTCCTTATCAAAATCAAGTTTCCCAAATTTGATATCTCATGCCCAGAAGGTTATCGTCATATATATGTGAGCAAGTTTTTTTTCTACCATTAAACTTCGAAAATGTAGTATTAGAAACAGGCTGACAAATGGTCACTCAGCTTCCCTTCTGAGTGTCACCTCATCCCAGTTGGAACCAGACAAAAAAAAACTTTTAGAAGAACAGTCACAGTTCCACTCATCACACAGTCACTCCTTCACTCAAGTAGTGTTACATATCGGTTTTATTTAAGTATTTATACTAAATAATGTAGAAACTTACATTGTGTTAAGATTAGATATCATTATAATACAATCAATTTAATAATTATTAATAGGACTTAATTATACAATAATTTTGTAATATGTACCATTGTAACTTTTTAATGAACTATGTTGGCCTGCCTAATGTTTTTCTTTTTTCTTTTGGCCCATTCTCCGAAAAGTTTTTCTATCCTTGTCTTAGACTAACACTTTTACAACCACTTTTAATGGTGTCAGAACTTCAAAATTGCTTCAGTGCTGTAATATTTTAAAATACTTACTTTTTTGGTTCACTTTCCTGATACAATCTTTAAGAACCTTAAAATCATAGAAAAATATATGCATTTGATCAGTAAATTTAGGTCTTTCTTTGATTCTTCCTGGACATGTTCTTTGGTCTTGTTGTAACATGAAGTTTTAGAACTTTTACAAAGCCTTCTCATTATTTCTTAGGTTTCATTAATTACGTGTAGGGTGCATGCTAGCTAATATTTTTTTTATTTTCAATGTGTTCATTATCCTCATCAAACTCATAATCTTCACTTTCAGTTTCTTGATCAGATTGTTTGGGTGTTTGGTCTGGCCTATTAAGTTAAAAACAGACAGATCGGAAAATATTGAGTGCTAGATACTTCCTTCTTTCGTACTCAAGTTGCATCGATTAACAGTTTTAACATGATTCATTTATGTGTCTGCATGCATTCATTTATAAGGTAGGGTGTCAGCCAAACTATATTTTAAAATGCCCTGACTTCCAGGTCTTCCAGAGACAATTTTTCCAGTCACAAACATCATTTATTAAGATCGAAACTTGTTATAATAATATTTTACACACACACAATGAAATTGTGCCACTAAGAAGTGACTAAAGTATTTCATCCTAAAGCAATGGGCTATTAGAGTGTGCGATCTAAGTTAAATTTCAGTGAGATAATATTGAGACAGTAAAGGAGCGTCTTACACCAGTACAGTTCAAAATTGTTCTGAGATACAGTAAAGTCTCAGAAACACAACCTAATAGGGATTGATATGGTGTCAAGTTATTGAAATGTTGAGTTTTACAAATTAACTTGCATAAGATGCATGTTTACTATGTTGAGTTTTACAAATTAACTTGCATAAGATGCATGTTTACTATATCATGTTTACTAAACAAGGATGAATCACAGTACAGTATTGAATATATATGGTACAGTTGTACTGCACTGTAGTATTGTACAGTACAATATATTATGTGTTAATATAATGTTGTATATACATATATGTAATATACAGAAATGCAGTACAGTACTGTACATATACTATTATATTGATTCAAAAAACAGTTGTACTGCACTGTAGTATTGTACAGTACAATATATTATGTGTTAATATAATGTTGTATATACATATATGTAATATACAGAAATGCAGTACAGTACTGTACATATACTATTATATTGATTCAAAAAACATTTTACTGAATTAGAAAACTAACAAACATAGTACTTGTGAAAACACCACAGCACAAATGTTCCACTCGAGTTACACAAACAAACTGAGATTGTACAGTTAAATAACCTTGGATTGTGATGATGGCACCAACAACTGTGTGCACGTGTGCGTGTCGAGTTACACAGAATGTTGAGTTATTGAGTGTAGAGTTTCCGAGACTCTAGTGTACATATTTTTTAGTTTAGTCATCCTATAATGTAATCAAATTGGTGCACATGCACATAACTTTGACACAACTTTGGCTGAAGACACATGGCATAAGGGTGTAAAAATGACATGAAAATCAAATGTTGACTTTGAGAATTAAGTATTAGTATGTCAACAGTGAAAAGTGTGCTAAAAGAGATTACCAGTGTGTATCAAATGAAAGAAAAATGTTATTTTGACTAATGTTATGTAAAAGTTGCGTATTCTTTTAGTGAATATGTGAAAATTCAAGAAAAATTATAAAATTCTCTGACTTTTCCCTGACCAAGCAAATTCCCTGACTTTTCTGTTTTCCAGGTCACTGAACACCCTGATTTAGGCACTGTCTTGACTCGTTCTCCAGCAACAGTATGCAACGTGGTGTACTGTATAGTCGCACTATCCCACATGCCAAAAAAAAGTCCAAGTAAAAAAGTTGAGAAAAGATTTACTTTTTATTATATGTTTAACCATACAATTTTTATTAATAAAAAGTATTTTCAAAATTTTCCAAGTTTAGTTTATTATTTTCCAAGAGTCGATACGCAAACAATTTAAAATATTTACAAAAATGTCATCCCACAAACATTAATCTTCAGACAGGGTTCAAGAAACACTCAAAAGACAATAATTCAAGACTGTGAAAAAGGGGCCAGAAGTTCGCCCAAAATTAATGGATATATTTTGTTGCTTTATGTGCAAACTTTTGAGCTTACATTTTTTTGGTGATCAACTACTTAGCCTCCCTTCAATGTTTGTTAAAATATAATTAGAAAGAATGAAAAACATATGTGTAACCCTAAGATTATAAAATAGCTGCATGTATTTTTTGTTTTGTGCATCTTACTACCTGTTTAGGTTATCCACATATTTACACTAATAAGTAGTCACATTTGTGAGGAGGTAGAATGATAAAATATCTAGGACAAACCACTATCAGTCTTCAAACCCATATTTCCCCATTTATTATCAGCAGTCAAGTAGTCTATTGCAAGAATAACACCTTAGACTGTTCAACCACTGATGCAGGTTAGGTCATGTTGAATCTCGTAATATTATTCAGAAAAATACAAAGGCAGATACATATTTCGAAATTATTTAGTAATGAATACTTTATCATTTTATTCATTACTAAATGTTTTTGCTCAATGAACTTTTTTCATACATTAATATTTCCAAATTAGACAGTAAGGCAAACAGTTGCATCTCTAAGAAGAATTTTAAAGAGTTTGGGAAGCTGACACCCCCTATATAATTACAAATTAAGTCTTCTTAAATAATATTTAGGTTCAGATAATATAGTACTACTATATTTAAAATATTTTAAAACATGAGTTTTTAAGCGCTAGTACTAAGCTTTAGTTTTGGCTCTGTAAGACCACAAATATTTTGCTCAACAATCGAACCGCTTTGAACAAACCGTTTGTTCTATTGTATTCAGGAAAGACAAGCATTTATTGACTGTGACAATGTGTTTGTAGAAGAATAACTTAATTTGAAGATCAAATTTATGTATCGAAAGTACCACTCAAAGCCACCATTCTTACTCTAATGAGGCAAGTTAAATGTCATTTTAAAAGGTGAGTTAAAAGATAACATGTGATTTAACAAATCCTGGATGTGTGCTTACCTGAAGTTGTAGTCTATGATGCAGATCTACGTCAGCTTGTGTTATAGTCTGGCTGTTGTTACACTCTGCCTGTAACTCTATGGCACACTTGACCGTATCTTTCATGGTTTCTATCAGGGACTGAATCCTCTCGGTCTTCATGAGGCGACGAACCAGGAACCCTCGTGCTCCTGCTGTAAGAACACTGGCTGCTCTCTGAAAACCAATCAACACAATAAAAATAACACAAGAATTCATGTTAAATCATTTGAGAAACGAATATATACACAAGGTTATGTGTTAAATGCCTTCATCACTATTAAATTGATATATTATTACTAAATAGATATTCATAGCATTGAGAGGCGTGAAGGAGATCTATTTTAAACAAATGAAGTAATATACCAACAAGCATGTAAATATTTATCCTTGATAAGAAAGGATGTAGTAATAGGGCGCTACTTTGAATTTAACTTCTCTTGTTGTACTTATAATAAAAATAAGTGGAAAATCGTAAATATATATTTTCTGATCCTTATAAAGGAGCAATTGTCATTTGCCCCAATACAGTAGTTGCTAATTTAATATCAGGAGAAGTTTATAAAGCAGTAAAGTTGGCTGTAAATTCTTACTCACCTGATGAGTTTATTGAAAATTCTCTAATTTTTCCAGAAGTTTGAGAAATACTTAAGAAATTTTTTTTATTAGGAACTTTTAGAAAATATAAACATATTTTACTGTGAACAAATTTGATAAAAATCGTATGAAATAGTTTGTGTTATTTTAAAGGTATTTCTATCCAGTCCGCCTCATTACACCCTATCCCATCTTGAGCTAGTTCTATCCAGTCCACCTGATTACACCCTATCCCCCTCTTGAGCTAGTTCTATCCAGTCCACCTGGTTACATCCTATCCCTATCTTGAGATAGTTCTATCCAGTCCCCCTCATTACACCCTATCCCTATCTTGAGTTAGTTCTATCCACATTATGTAGCCTCCTTCACTCCTCAGTAACCTCATCATGTTTTGGACCGAATATCTTTCTAGGAACCTTGTTTATAAGGTAGATAATTTGTTTTCACCTGAAGGATGTCAATATTGTTGGCTGTTTCATTGAAAGTGGCAGCATCATTATTGGTTGAGTTGTAAGAAGCATCTATATTGTTGTTGGTTATGGTATTAGAAGTTTTGTCCGTGGATGAGAATAGCTGTCTGTTACATCCAGATCTGTTTAAAACCATACTCTCAGTTGGAGTCTCCATCTCACACTGGGGTGAGTCATTTCTAGGAAAAGTGCTAACCTGCAAACATTTCAACAGAAGTACAGTATAAACAGTAAGCTTTCAGTTTATTAAGCAAAATGCATTTTTAAATTTTTTATTGAAAAACAATCAGAAGCCAATAATTAATCAGTTAAATACAGTCCAATTTTCATAAGAAGGGCCTTTCAGAAAAACACAAACACGTTTTTTGTGGCCAACATTGATAACAGATTTTACTCTTCTGTAAGTATTGCCAATATCTAACATGATCAGGGGAGGGATGAAAAAATTGGATCTAGCCAAATAAAACACATCTGAGCGGCTCGACGAAGAAGGCGGCATGCAAAGAGCCAAGTGAAAGGACAAGAATGTATAATATAGCAGGAAAATTGAGATTGAGGTGTTGTAAAAACGTACTTCCTTTAAATATAACTTTCCTAATCCCTAAAACCAACAGTGTAATGAGTAAATAAGCGTATAACCCAAATAAGTAGTATGAATCAGTGCTAAAAAACCACCTTTTTTTAAATTTTACAAAACATTTCAAAAATATCCTGATTTATTTTTTACTGAGCCACAAAATAAGTGCACTGAGAGCTTACAACAAGGCAAGAATATCGATGCTAAAGACTTCTCATTGGAACTGAGAAAGTTTTCAAAGCCAAGTTTTATTTTTCAAATGATTGACATATTAGAGCTGATCACAACATTCAGTTGTATCAGCAAGAATGTAAATGCCTGTAGTTGGACAGTCTTTGATTCTTATACTGCTTGCACCTCACCCTTACATTCCTGTAAAATAGGGTGCAAAACTTTCCACAAAGATTTGTTGTTCTATCCTTGAATGCATTCAATGTTTAGTCCTTGATATCCCCTTTTAGAGTATCGATGCGAGTACCAATGAATCGCAACAGAGTGATTATGTGTGCATTGGTAATGAATCATAATCAGTGATTATCAAGCTGAGCTTTAATATTCAAAATTTGTAATACAATAAATGTTTTGTCTTACAGACTAACAAAACTACTATAACTTACAACAAAACTAGAAATCTACTAACACGCACAAATAAAGGTAAAAACAAGTAAAGTGTGGGCCTGATTTCAATTGATGGTCATGTTTACAACATTACACTCAACAATTATGGGAAAGAGATACATGAGATGTGGCCTCAGGAAGGGAGGAGAGATGAGCACTGTAGCCTCAGGAGAGGAGGAGCGACGAGCACCGTGGCCTCAGGAAGGAGGAGAGTCGAGCTATGTGGCCTCAGGAGACAAGCGACGTGACCTCAGGGGGAAGGACATGCGATGTGGCCTCAGAGGGAGACGAGCGGCATGGCCTTAGTAGGAGGGATGAGCAACATGGCCTCAGGAGCGGGAGAGACAAGTGGCTGGGCCTTGAGAAAGGAGGGGAAATAAGTGATGTAACCTGGGAAAAGAAACTAAAACACTAATCAAATAAATGCTGCTGTTGTAACTAATTTCATTTTACTGTCCTAATTTTTTTCTATCTTTTTATTTATTTATTCAAATGAATTTTAAAAAAAAGGGCTAGCTAGCTTTGGGACCCCCTGCGGACACATCGCTCACATAGGCCAAGAACTGGCTTGATAGGCCTGTTATAGCTTCATATAATTTCTTGAGGACAGCTAAATGTTGTATGAAGTTGTTATTAATTATATGATTAAAATTCGGTTTTAAATTTTAATTTTCCAAACAATCTATTAATATTTCTTAATCCCTTCGACATCCATCAAATGGTTGATGTTGTTTTATTTTGTGCAATATGGTTTTCAGGTAAATTTTCTATGAAAATGTCATGTTCTGAGGAAATGTTGGGTCCTTTTAAGATACTCTACAGACCTAATGGCCCCCCACCTCCACCAGTATTTAAAATTTTCACTTTTAGTTTCACACACCTGCCTGAGACCATGCAACCAGTGAAACGGGTTGTATGACCTACATTTGGTGTGTTCCTGCACCAATTACCAGAGTTTTAGTCTCACTTGTGTACCAAAAAAGTGACTAATTTTTTGTCCATTTACAAATTTTAACAAATCATAGAACAAACAATTTCTATAAATATTTAAAAATTACATGGAGTATCAACCAGTTGTATAAAGCAACAAAGTTTGTCATAATAGATCTAAGTATCAACAAAAATTTGAATAATATGCACCAGATTCTAAATTCTAAATTTCAATTGACAATGTAATACATATTTTCAACAGAGCTATAAGATCTATTAATGTCTTACCTGTGTTGTCTGTATTATTGCCAGGTCCAAAAGCCTTGTAGATTCTGGCATGGCTACAAGTGGCATCCCTTGGTGTTGTAGTTTATCAAGCATTCGCTTATGTTCCATCATCACCTTTTCTTGTTGATAGCGTTGCTGCTCCAATAATTGTGCCATCTCTTTCTTGTATTTAGCTTCTACAGCTTCTAACATCTGTCTAACATCCTGCTCTGGTAATTTACATGGCTGTCTTTCAGTGTCTGTACAGTCATCTTTTGCTAGCTCAGACCTTGCATTACATTCTAAAAGGTAAATAGGTAGCTTATTATAAATCTTGCTATCATTTTCATCTTCAACAGTATTCACACAATTTGTAGATAAGCTGGGTGAAGATATGTTGGATCTTTCCTTAGAAGTGTGGTTCAACCTACAACTTTTAGGTGTGGTATTCTTAGATGTGGTTGTTTTGGCTATGACCGACGAAGAAATGTTCTTTGTAGATTTTTGAAATGTATCTCGTTTTGAACTTGAAGAAATTTTCACTGTTTTGGAAGCTTCACACTTAAGTAGGTCCACAGACATGAAGGAGGTGTTCAATTTGACAGGACTTGAGGACACAGTCGATGGCAAAGAGCTACTCTTGCGGTAAGGGGACTGCTGGTTAGTTAGGGTACCCTTAGAACGGGTGGTGACTTTCCTAGCTAGCTTGGGCTCGCCCTGAGGTAAAGCAAACAGAGCATTGCTCGGTACTGTCACCGAGATGTCTTGAGTTCCTGAAAATGGCACAATGTTCAGTGAGGTTGAGGGAATATGCCAGCCCTTTCTTCGTTTAGGAGTGGCGCTCCCAGCAACCTGCAACTGCATAATGCTGTCTCTTGAGGCTGAGAGTATCTTCATTTGCTCAAGGTGAGCAAGTAATATGGGACTGGGGGACTCCAACGTATACGAGTTGCTGCGGACCAATCGCGGTGGCGAGGAACTTTCGTAACTGGTCACACAATCTCTTGTGACAATGGATTCTAAAGAGCTTACAGATTTACCAGATATTTCTTCATACCCATTTGTTGCTAACCTTATTTGATTTCCAACATTCTCCTCTACCATGAGAGTAGCTTTGTCTTTTGCTGTACCCATTTCACTGGTGGCTGTCGACACATCTGTATGTATCGTGGCTGGAACTTGACAATTCACCCAGCTGTGACTTAGCTTTGTACTGTCCTCAACTGTCACATGGTTCTGTACAGCTTCATGTCCCTCATAAGTGACATCACAGCAGCTGCTCTCATATCCTCAGAGGAGGAATCTGTAATCCTTGGTTCCCTCTCTGGAGAAGTGACCTGTTCATTCAGATATTGTACTGTTAGTAGGCTTTTTTTATATGTTTCATCACTTAAAACTTCCAGTCCTAACCCAGAGCAGAGAGATTTCTGCTGTAGCTTGAAACTCTCCACACTAAGGGGCAGAGGGTTCACAGCTCGGCATGCCCAGAGACCATCACTATCTGGGGGGGTTTCAAGATGAGCTGTGCTGGGGGAGCTACCGCCACTGGTATTCACTGGTGTGTGCAAGTATTGGTTTAGGTCAGTGCTAGCTGTTAAAGCAATGGAACTTGAGGTTTCATCCAAAGGTTGGGAGTTTTCCTGAACTCTTGCACTATGTGGACAACAAGTCAGATCACTAATATCAAGAACTTTGTCACTACCCTCTAAATTAGATGCCATTCTAAGCTCTAAAGTTTGGTTGCCAGAAGAGGTTAAATTTATAAAAGATTGAGTATTTTCATTAGGTATGGAAAGATTATTGAAGGCTAACTGTTCCTGTGAGACAGTTTCATTACCTTGAGGTGATGTGTCTGTGGAAATATGTCCTTCAGGATAGTTTCTTTGAGGACTATTTGATCCCTTGCACCATAGTAAGTTATTTTCAGATGTTACAGATGATATGTCGGTAAGTGTGACATTCAAACACGACAGATTCTCTGTTTGATTTAAAATTCTTGCATCCCTAAAATTTTCACCTTTGTTGGAAGACCATTCCTGGGGGACATTAGAGATTTGATCTACAGTTAAGTCCTGCAAGTCCCTAAAAACAAGAGTTTCTTCATGGTTGAAAGTACTGCTGGAAGACTCATCCAAATGATCATTTAAGGCCGAGTCAGCGGTAATCTGGAGAACTTCTGGGAAAATGGATTGATTTTCCCTAATAAGTGAAGATTCCTCGCCTAGCTTTGATTTAAAGTCACCTCCGTCAATAAAACCAGGCGGAGCTTTTATACAATTACATTTGCTATATTCTGTATTATGGTTGTTCACGTGCCCACAGTTCATGTTTTGTAGATTAACATTTGGACTGGAAGAGTTATGTTTACTAGCTGAACCATAATTATTGTAGTTTTGAATATTATCATAAATAGAAGACACTTCACAACCACTGATTGGGTTTTTTAATTCTTGAAAATGGTTTGATTTATCTTTATTTGAAAACAAATTCTCATTTGTGTGGTTTTGCATTGAACCAAGATGTTCAGTAGAGTTTATAAAAAATTGTGATTGGGAAATTGTACAGGCAGAGTTAGAAGCTCTTGAGTTAGTCGTGACCTTGGTGATTCCCGGCCTGTTTAGAGGTGCTATGTTTTCGGGAGAGTTAGTGCTACTAGTGCATGATGACACAATATTGGACGGTGCCACTACTCCGCTGTCTACACTGCAGCTTCTTGTGTCCATTTGTCTATATGATTTACTCTCAAGAGCAATGGCAAGCTGCTTGTAGCGATGCATCTCTCCTCGGCGAGCATCGTCAAGCTACAACATAATAAATAGAGTTTAAAAAAATATTGCATTAAAATATCTATCTTTACATAACTAACAGATGATCTCTATGTTGTTATACAATTCTATATTTGTTTTAGTAAAAAATATTTATGGTTTAAGTATATAATTATGTACATTGAATGAGTTTATTCATGTTTTGAATTTGTTTGTTTTTCTGAGGCAACAAAAATTACACAGGGTGAGATTATTAGATACTCGCTGGCTTGTAAACTTGTGCGCGAGTGAGAGCTTGCTTCAACAAGCTCAGCGAGTGTTTATTACACTCAGCTACCAAACTCACCCACTCACTCAGTAGAGTTGTTTCTGGCAGGTTGTTTTCGTTGTTAATCAAAATGTTTAGAATGAAGTGGAACAGCAACAATATTGTAGACTTTTTGTGAATCTATGAACAATATCCTGTGCTGTGGAACCTCAAACAACGTGACTATATCAATGTGAATCTTAAGGATGTGGTTTTTAAAAACATGTGTGAAGAGCTTGAAAAAGGTTTGCTCAAGGGGGTGAATGAAAAGCAGTTCAAAGCAAAAATTAAAATTTTGAAATACGTCTACCAACCAGAACTAGAAAAAATATAAAGAAGCAGAAAAAGTATTAAAAGGGGAATAACAACAATTCCAGCACGAACCACTTCTCTAGACATTTCAGATACTACTAGTTTACTATCTCCACTTATCATACACGGCGATTTTACTGGCCATAGGGAAAACTAGCTAGAGAGTAGAGTGTAAAGTCGTCTGGTCTTCAACTTTACTCGCTAGGGGAGAGTGAACGGCTAGTTAACCAGCCGACACAATTACATTCGGCGAGTTTAATAGCAAAGAGTAAATTCTCTGGCAAGTAGCTAGTAATCTCACCCTATGTAATCAACCCTTTATATAGGTCATGTAACCATAATCGCTGCTTTTTTGTTACACAGTACTTAAAAGTTCATGCCATATGATTTAGTGTCTCTATCAAATATAGTTATGCTGTTTCTCCTTAATAGTTTTTTTATATATATGGATCCCTGCATTCTTGATTACGTTAGCCTTCACTAACCATGAATATATCCTTGTACCTGCTAGTTATGTGGTGATGAGCTCATGTTAAATCCGTTTTGTCTGTGGCACATAAGCTTCTAGTCTCTAAAAGAGGTCTAGATTTTATCAACAGAGAAAATAAAGATGATTGATTGCTTTATAAAAAATATAATAATTAAGCTTGCAGCAATGTGACTAAGCAGCATCTAAGCATGTATTCCTTTGTAAGTAAACTACGAAAGAAAAAAGTAACAGTCCCTACACTTTTCTTCAAAACTAGTTTTCACCAATTTAAAGAAAAATCTATTGTCTAGAAATTGATTTTTGTAGAATTTTCACTATGTAATAAAATGGATGAGTAAAAAGCCTTAAACCATCCTCAATATATTATAACTAGTGGGTGAAAACACATTTAAATGCTTTGAATGTTTGGTAATTGGGATGAGTGTATTTTACTTACTTAATCTATGGCAGGGGTCGGCAAACTTACAAACTTATCAGAGGTTCCACCATCACCCATCGTTTGTCTACTCCACTTTTGATATTCTTTTACATCTACAACTCTTATACTTAATTTCAATTTTTCCTCAAATACTTTTGTCCCCTCTTGTCTATAACAAAATATAGAAAAAATAAAATGTATATTTTATATTTAACTACTTATTTTTACTATGAATATTATCAAATTGCATAGTAACTATACAATTATTATTATTATTAAATACGGGTGGGGTGGAAACAGACTATCTATGCTTCAGAGGAAAGCGATGGACAACGTGCGAGGTTTGCCTGACATCCGATGGAGCTCACCTAAATGATATCTTCAAAAAAGAAAAAGTATGGTATGTAGTTTGCTTTTATTTAGCTAGTCAATATTTACTTTTCAATAAACGTGTTAGTTTTCAAGTTATTAATTGTCTAATTGTTTCCGCTTCACTCTGTATAAGAAATGTCAGTACTTTTATCTAATGACTAGTTGCTAAAGGCAGAGTGTTTTAAGAAGAGCATAATTTTAAAGTGTGATGATAGTTTTTTTTTGAAAGTTTTCTTCATCACAAGAAAAATTTTTTTTAAACTAAATCTTGCAGCTTAGTTTTCCAAACTTAGTGAATCTTTGGAAAAACTCAGATTTTAGATGCTTGATGATTTTGGGTTTATTTCGGCCTGAGAATTGTATAATAAAATCATTAACTCTACTTTTGCAGAAAATAAAGGGTTAAAAATCTATTACGAAAATTGGATTCCAAAAATGTCAACTTTTCAGAAACTTGTTGAACTAGAAATATTATTTTTATAATTTTTTGTCTTTACCCTGCAGTTCCAAAATTAGTTCATTCGACCATCATATCAAGAAAGTATGCCAAATATATAAGTTATCCCAAATCTTCTAGTTCTGGGTAGTAGATTATTCCTATATCTTTAAAAAACTAGGGCCTATGTTATTAGTGGAAGCAGCTATTTTAATTGCTGAAATACTTTGCCTTTATTTAGCTGACAAACTTCCACGTGAAGACGTAGCAATCCATAATGTGAGTCCAGTTCTTCAATAAACCTTCTGAACAATCTCCATTTTATAAATCCTAGGTGCTATTGACAATTCTTAAAACCACTTTCATGATATTAGGCCTATTATTATATTATTAGTATATTATCACCGCGTCTTACTACCCGTTCGGGTTATATGCACTTACGCTAATGTGTAATGGTAGGGTGATTGTGAGATGAAATGAAGGACCTACAGTTTAACGTGGAATCCGAACCACGGTGGAGGCCTGGCAATTTGGCCCATTCATAGTTAAGAATTTTCCACAAAGAGATTGAAAGTGTATTATACAAAGATACTTCAGAAATAACATAAAATGTAGTATTTTTTGACATAAAGAAATAAAACCTGTTGATTCATGAGCACCATCTATGGTCATGCTGGCTAACTTCTGAATTACAAAATTTTCCAGCAGCATAATATAATTCTTTAATGTTTCATAAATATATGCTCATGTAGTTGTACTGGTTATTATTACGATCTATACCTGCCCTAGGCTGTTTTATTAAATATATGACCAATTCACGCTGCTAGTTGGACAGAATCAATAGTAGTTAATATTACTTATTTTGTATTCTTAGCCAGTACATCCAAAACTTTTAACAAAGTCACACTAGCAGCAAACCCCTTCACTAAAATCCAAAGACCACCTAATAAAAAGAAAGGTCCAGAGCACCAACATTTTAAATAAAGCTAGGTTTGTAAAACAGTTTGGATCTGCTGTCATGACAGTGTCAAAACTTGCAATGGCAATCTATTACTTTAATCTTTCTCACTCTTTATTTGCTTATTAGACACATCACCATTAAGATGAGAATACCCTTACATTAGGCTACAAATTATGAGCAATAAAGGTTCTTTGGGTCACTCTCAAATATATGTGTAAGTATTTAATATATTTTTAAGTTTAGAAGCTGCAAAGATCGACTTATAATGTATGTAATCAATTGAAAACTTCCATGCGATTGAATGTTGCCGACCCCTGGTCTATGGAATATGGAAGTAAAACGTTCATTGATGCACATACAAAATAACACCACATTCCTATCTTGAGCTAGTTCTATTCGGTCCAAGTATTTTCAAAGAGTGGGAAATTACATGGTCAACATGATAGTGGAAATAAAGTTTGTTATCAAGGAAAAACCAAGATAATTAATTTAAAGGGTGTGAACTATGTTTTCATAGCCCAATTTATAAATAAAAGAAAGGATTAGTTTGCCTTAGTAAAAGATATAGATTTGGTCTTAGATTTATTAATAGACATTCCATTTTCAAAAGACCAATTGTAGAATACCATTTACATCATTTTGTAAATCTATACAATCTGCAATTGATTTGATAATTTTCAATAACTTTACTATCAGCAAAAGTAATAACTAAATGAGTTCAAATATCTACCAATGTCATCAATAAACACACTAAAGAGAAGAGGACCTAAATTAGAACTTTGTGGTATGCCAAAGGGGGCTAAAATGTATTTGAGGTGTGTGAATAAATTTTAATTGTGAATGATCTTTCATGCAAATAACTGCTGAACCAATTTACACTTGAGAAAGGCCAAAATTACCAAGTTTAGAGAGAATACAGGTAGTCCCATTATAAGTGGTAGCTGTGTTCCGCAAAGTGCCGCGTATAGCAAAACCTCGTATAACGGGGACTATTTATAGCCTAGCATGATTGCGGCGAATAGAACAACATACACTTAAGTATGATTTAAGTGGCTTAACTCTGTATATGTAAAAGGATTTAGAAATTAACAAGCGGTTGTATCAATATTTTTATGACAAATACACACCAAATAACTGTACATATGAGTTTATAAATAAAAGCTTACATACTTTATGTACAATTTTCAATAAATATTTAATGTAGCATACACATGTATTAAAGAAATTCAGTTTTTTACTACCTTTGAGATTATTACTCGTGGCCAACATTTTCTGTAGACTAAGAAGAGCTTGTTTCCTGTCCATTTGACACAATACTTGTGTTACGAAAAAAAATTATTTATAGACATTTGATTTGAGGATTTTAACTCTGAGTATTACAGTTCATGGTAGCACTTTATAGCATGTTCAACTTCTCTTTTGACATTTCCACTCCTTGTTTCATCAGGATCATTGTTTTCAAAGTAGCTTTACCCAAGGCATTTGGAAAGCCTCTGAGCGCAGAAACATCTTCCTCGTCAACATCAGTGAATCCAACTTGGTGAGTCAAGTTCACTATTTATTTGGTTGTTTGAGAGATTCCGTCAATTTCTTCACTGTTGATTGATTCCACTGTAACCTCAGGCCATAGTTTTTTCTACTCCCCGTTCATGCAGTGAAGTGTCAGTCCTTTCTAACATTTATCTATGATTTCAATAACCATCTTAACTGACAGCGAGGTGACTAAGTTGTAAAAATAAACAAACCCAGACAATGACAGAGCATGGGAGCACTGACCTTGAGGAGAGAGCAAGATGACAAACATTATATACTAACTGTAAACTCCAAACAATCACCTTTGGCGCAACTCAGCTCAAATACAAAACCTTTCAAGGACCTTTTTCATTTTTTTTAAACTGTGTATAACAGGGAGTGCTGTAATAATATGCTGACATAAGGCTAATGCCTTACTTTGATCAAAATAAATAGCATCAACCTGACCTTGGGTAGAGACTTGAGGGGCAACATGCCCAAGAAATTCTACTATATTAGTGACAGTAGATTTATTTTTTATAAAGCCATGTTGATTATCTGAAAGTTTATTTTTAAGGTGGTGGAAAGTATGCTCTATTAGGATTAATAGGCCATGAAACGAAATCACACACGCATTGACATAGTGTAAACAGTGTATTTAATATAATGTATGACAGAAAACAACTGACCAGTAATCAGACCAACGAACTACTAGCAGTAAGATACATTTACAGGGAGTATGCTATAGAGATAGCCAACATAACACAAACTTTGTGCAGAGTTGCCAATACAACCATATTAATACCTCCTCTCAATTCTGCAAAGATTAAGACAAAGAGAAACAAAAAAAATCAAATATAATAAGGTAAAAACCTAACCAACAAACTTTTGTATTCCAATACTTATTCACAAATTCTAATCAAATTTCTGTAACATTTAATAGATTTCTAAAATACTCAAGTTTCCTTATTGCTAATCCTTTTGTCATTATGTCTGCTACTTGTTCATCAGTAGCTACATACTGTAATTTAAAATCACCACTACTAATTAAGTCTCTTACAAAGTGATGCCTCACATCAATATGTTTGGACCTCTTCGTCTCATAGGTTTGTGCCATTTTCATACAAGATCGGTTGTCTTCAAAGACAATAACTGGCTTTACACAATCAAGACATTCATCAAATAACTGGATTAAAAACTTACATTCAGACATTCCAGCAGAAAGAGCCAGATACTCAGCTTCACTACTAGAGAGAGCCACAACATTTTGTTTTTTGGAACACCATGACACAACATTATCGTTTAATTTAACAACAAAACCTGTAACACTTTTCCTATCAATAGGATCACTAGCATAGTCTGAATCAACAAAAGCTTTAATATTTATATCTGCACAAATATTATTTTTAACATACTTCAAACCAAAATTACTAGTATATTTGAGATAATGAACAACATTCTTAAGATAATTCCAATGAGTTTCATTATAACAATTTTGAAACATTCCAAAATAAGATACTGCAAAACAAAGATCTGGCCTCGACCCTAGCATCAAATACATTAAACTACCAATCAATTCTTTATATGGAACTTTATAACTTTTTCCCTCTGAGACCTTTTGTAAATTCAATTTTGGTTGTACTGGTATTTTTGAAATTTTACAATCATTCATCCTAAAATTATTTACAATTTTGTCAATAAGATTCTTTTGACTAATCAATATATTATCCTCTTTCTTTTCAATTTCAAGACCTAAAAATACCAATCTACCATCAGAAGTTAAATCCCTAATGTCAAGAAAATTCATTAACTTACCCTTTACACTATTAACATCATCAATTGAGCTTGAGAAAATAATAAAATCATCAACCCAAATCAAAATATATGTAGAATCATTAAAGTATAAGCATGGATCAACCTTAGATCTTTGAAAATTTAACTCACTCAACAATTGGTTAACACTGTCGTTCCAGCACTTTGGGGTGTCTCAAACCATATAGGGCTTTCACCACTTTACACACTTCACCGTTTTTTGTGTGTAAGCCATCAGGAGGGTAAAGATACACAACTTCTTTCAATTCACTTTTTAGAAAAGCAGATTTTACATCTACCTGATGAATGAATAAGTCACGCTGAACAGCAACAGCCAATAGTGTTCTAAGTGTCACCAACTGAGCTACCGGAGAATAAACATCTTCCTCCTCCAAAGTAGGTTGCTGGGGAACCTTTAGCTAACAAGCGGGCTTTCTTCTGAGCTACACCATCAATTGTCTTCTCAGTAAACACCCATCGAGATTCAATAATGGATACATCAGGTGGAGGCTGTACCAATTCCCATGTATTATTGCTCTTAAGAGACTCTAACTCTCTTTCAATAGCCTCCTTCCAACCATCATCTTGTTGAACAGCATCTTGATAGGACCTAGGAGTTTCAAATGGAAGATAACCAGCACTGAGAGCCATAGCAATCCCGACTTCATAATCTTCAAGATGTTTTGGCATTTTACTCACTCTTTTACTGTGTCTTCTTTCAGGAACTTCAATCGTTTTAATATCAGAGTTATCAGGATCAGGTCCTTTTGTCTTCAAATCCATTTGATCTTGGATATACTCTTCTACATCTGAATTTTCTGAGTCATGATTTTCAACATCTTTAGTTACAATCTTGCTCTCATCAAAGACGATAGATCGAGCAGTGGCAACCCTTTTACTTACAGGATCCCACACTCGATAGCATTTATGACAATACCCTATCATAATTAATTTTCTTGAACGAGCGTTTAATTTCCCAGAACGATCTTCTTTGGGAATGTGTGCATAAGCTGTGCAACCAAAAACTCTAATTTTACTCAAATCAGGCTTATAACCATACCATTTTTCTGCAGGGGTTACGTCTCCATGTAACACAGATGTAGGAGTTCTATTAAGCAAATAAACAGCTGATAATACTGCTTCTCCCCACATGTCTTTATCTAAACCTGAGTCAAATATTAGGCACCTAGCTTTATCTAAAATAGTTCTATTGAGGTGTTCACTTACTGAATTTTGTTCTGGATTTCTTGGAATAGTGTACATTACATTAATACCTTTAGCTTCACACAAGTTTTTAAAGTCACTGGAAATATATTCCCCACCATTATCACAACGCAAATTCTCAATTCTTATATTAAATTTAGCTTCAACCATAGAAATGTACTTTCTGAAGCATTCTTCAACTTCACTTTTCCTCTCAAGTAAATAAACAACTGTAAAATGACTAAAATGATCAATAAATGAAACAAAATAGTTTTTATCGTCATGTGTAGTTGGGGTTATTTTGCCACACACATCTGATGAAACAAATTGCAAGATTCTTTTTGCTTTTCTTTCTTCTGGTACACATTTCAAAAATGGTGCTCTTGTTTGTTTACCCTGAAGACAAACCTCACATAACTTACTACAAGGAAACTTAGATGAATGTCCCATCCTTCTGTGCCACAAGTCTGAAGAATTATCCACAAGATTTACTTCACTTGAATTCAAATTCATAGTGACAAAATACAGATTGTCGACAAGATTCCCTTTCAGAACAAGTTTGTCATTCTTCAGAATAGTCACACATTTATTATGAAAAATAACCTTTAAGTTATTTTCTTCAGCCTTTTAACAGAGTGCAGGTTATGGGACAAACTGTCACACGCCAACACCTTATGCATTGGTGTAACACCAATACCGTTGCTAGTTAACAAACGTAGATTACCACATCTATCAGAGTTAACTATTTCACCAACTTTAGCCACACTAATTCGTGAAGAAATTTCCTGAACATCAAATAAATACTTTGCATATTCAGCTTGAATTAGATGGTTTGTTGCCCCCACTGTCAACAACAAAATTAATACTATGATTATTTGACATTCCACAACTTAACTCGGTGTTACCATCAGAGTCTGATACCAAAAATGAAACTTCTTTTTCTGAATTTCCAGCAAAATTGTTTCTATTTGGACATTGTGAACGCATGTGTCCTTTCTGATTACAGGCATAGCACTTACCGGTAAATAATTTAGGTTGCATCACCCTATTTGGTTTCCACAAATTATCATTCCATTGACCAAACGTATTTGCACGATTCTTTTTAAACTTATTATGGCCTATAAAAGCATGGCTTTGTGCACTTGAAACACTTGAACTACAACCTTTTAAATTACGTTCTTCTTCAGATAAAAGCTTATTTTTTACAAAGTCTAACATAACTGCACTTGTATTAGATGTAAATAAAATGTCAATAGACGTCACAACTGGTAAATACCGCTCAGGCATAGCTGCCAACAGTTGAGTAATACACTCTTGTTCTTCAACAGTACCTCCAGAATTCCTCAATTCAGCTACTGTTTTTATAAATTCTATGATAAATTCATTCAAGCTTGATTTACCTTCAAAAGACATATTTCTTAATTTTTTCTGAAGTTCAATACGATTCATTATGCCCATTTTAACATATGTAGACTTCAAAGACGTAATCATTACTTTAGCAGTACTTGCATTTTTTATTTGTTCCAAAACATTATCAGCCACGCATTGCACAATCAAATCCTTGGCCTTAGCGTCTTTCATCAAAAAGTTATCTTTAACTTTTGAATCCGCCAATACATCCGGTGGATCAACAGTCAGCATTTCTAGCACGGTATTCCTTTACAAATGTCTCCAGACGATATAACCAGTTTTCAAAACCACTACCATCAAAAGGTTTTAATCCTGGATGCGTATATACAGATGCCACCGCCATGTTGAACTTGACTAAAAACTTTGGTCACCGTTACACCGTTTTCCACGAATCATACAATTACAAATATTAATAAACACTGATACTTTCTGGGCCCATAACCTATTAGGATTAATAGGCCATGAAACGAAATCACACACGCATTGACATAGTGTAAACAGTGTATTTAATATAATGTATGACAGAAAACAACTGACCAGTAATCAGACCAACGAACTACTAGCAGTAAGATACAGTTACAGGGAGTATGCTATAGAGATAGCCAACATAACACAAACTTTGCAGAGTTGCCAATACAACCATATTAATATGCTCATGTATGATTTTATTGAATACGTTGGAGTAAGTGTTTAAGATAGAAATTGGTCTATAATTATAAGCATTTGTTTTTCCCCTATTTTATAAATAGGCATGACAACATATTGTTTACATTTAAGAGGAAAAGTTTCATTTGACAGGCTGATGTTAAACCTATAGGTTAGCAAAGGGCTGAAAATGCTGACACAGCCTTTAACAATAAAACTTGGAATTCCATCTGTCCTGGAAAATCTAAAAAAACTCAATCTTTTTAAAGCATTAGCAACGTCCAAGGGTGAATGTGTCATGGATACAAGGGCGCAATAGTTTAAATAACGGGGCAGGCTAAGACAGGAAAGGTTGAATTATTATTTTCCTAATATACTATTTAAGAGTAGAAGAAAACCAATTCGGATATTTGGATGAATTAAGAATAGTAATTTAAGAAATATGAGTTTTGATTTTCCTTTGGGCTAAATTGGTAAAATTATCTACAGCCAAGTTATTACATCCGTAGTAGAATAATCACAAGACCAATCAGCAGTGACCAGGTCATTGTAAAAATTATGGCTTTTAGTACAGAATTATTTTGTTTCACAATTTAAAAGATTTTTCTTCTATGAAATGTTATACACCATAATTTTTTTTTTGTATTTTTATTAACGAGCTCTATGAGGGTAAGAAACTCCAATTTTTACGTTTTCTGAAACTCGTTTTATGCCACACGTTTTACCTAATAACTTGATTTCTGTATGACATAAAAATATGCACTGAAATTCCAAGTTGGCTCACGAGAACAAAACTTTGTAGAGAAGTGTAGCTTAGTTGACAAGAACGGGTGATAGCCCGCCTACACAGTTTGCACAACTCACAGCGGTTACTCGAGGTGTATTATCACAGAAACTCAAGTAATCTGCAGTCCATGTGAGATTTATGCTTGAACAATAATTCATAAGCTGTCTCTTGAAATAGTTAGCCTCATATTGTAGTAATATTGATCTTTGTATCACTGCCAGGGTTTTTTAATTGTTGAAACATGTAGAAATTTTTAGATGTGTTTTATTTGTGATCACTGTGAACTGCAAAGAAATAATATATATATGATCATTATTAAAAGAATAAATAATAGTTCCTTGCACCACAGCCTGGAAACGTCAAGCTTCGAAACCAATAATAAGCATAGTGCATTATATAGGCAGATAGGCTTTATTTTATATGTTAGGGGTTTTCCAGAATCAGTAACACAAAATATACAATCTAATAAAAAAATAAATGGCTGTAAGTGATCTGCCAAGGTTTCGAAACAATGCATATTATCAAGAATGATGAAATTAATACTTAACATTTGAAAGCACTTTTACAGCCATTGTAAAAAGAATCTTTTTTGGAATAAAAAATAAAAAGGCAGTTTATAGTTTTTTTAATTTCTTAGCTATTTGAACTAGCTTAGTCATTATTAATACAGAAAAAGGGCATTATTTTATAGAACCTAAATTGGCAAAACTTATTACTGTGAATACATTAACATACATATGGAAAAAAAGAGTTTCACGCTCTTCAATTTAGTGAAAATTGCAACTATTATCTTCAATTAAATTATCTATTTTTTATATGTATTTATAATTTAATTAGAGGTAAGAATATTTATATTGTTGGTCAGCTTAGATCTTGGTTCATATGGGATTATCTGCATGATACATTTTATTGATTAATTACATTCTAATTAACATTAAAATGTTGTGATTATCTACATTTTAAATCATCTGGACGATTTTCTTCAAATTGGTTAGGCCTAGGCTATAGGTAAATATAATGTGTGCATGAATGGTGATTATGAAAGCATGAACATATATATATTATATATATATATTTGCACTTAACCTAAAGTAGCAAACACAAAAAGACAAGTGGTTACAATTAAATTGATTATATTGTTCAAATATTTGATAATTTTAGGAATAGGGCAAATTCCCAAGATTAAATAGAATTATTGGATTCTAAGACATATACAATGTCCAGAAGAAGGCCGAGAATTGATCAAATAATAAATAATATGGCCCTGCCAGAAATCGAACCCAAAACCCTTTTCACTGAAGACCATTGTAGTTCCTATAGAAGTAGTCATAATGATGCCAATTGGATATCTGTTGGGCACCTAAACAATATAGGAAGGTATAGTGTTAATTATTTATGCATTTTTAACTCACTTAGAGAGTAATTTTAGGCCCAAGTATGATATTGTAGTAGTAATTGATGTTTGCATTTGCAAGTATGTGAGCACTTTGAATTTATTTCCATTAAAAAACTGCTATTTACTATTGTAACAAACAGTTTTTCGACAATTATTATTATTATTTATTATTTTTGTTTTCAAATAAATAATGTAATGAAATAATTATTTCATTCACAAAGTAATGTATTTTATTACAGATGACTTTTATAAAAACATATCATGTGAAAGGGAGAGAGAGAGAGGGATAAAGAAAACGATTTTTATTTGAATAAATTTAATCAAAATAACTGAAGCATTCTTATCCAAATAAGATGTAACTTATAAACTTTTTATATATTTTTTTTTTTTTTGCTCTCCAATTTTTAGGCACTTTGAATTATTTAGTGATTATATATAACAAAATTTATATTTTTGATTTTAACACTTTTTTAGTTTTTTCCAGATTACTGTGCAATATATTTTAGTTTGTTAGTTCTTAGAACTCTTACAAACGCTAAATAAACTAGTGTCAGTAGTGATGATGGCCTTTTGTATGTGACCTGTATGGTCACACAGGACGTCAAGTAAAGAATGTCCCGCCTCTATGCCAAAGTAAGAAAAATAGTCTTTGATTCGCTCACTATGTACAAAAAAGCAATAAAAGGGTGAAGCAAATCAAAAATATAAAAACTAGGGAGACCTTAGTCTACAACTTAATGAATGCCATAAAACTCATAGTAAAGAAAAGTATTTTTATAGGCCTCACTTCCTCTTAAGCTCCAAAATATTGGTTTAATCTATTTGGGCAGTTGTGAGATTACTGAAAGATACCTGAGATCTTACCTCCCTCTTCACCCCCCACCCTCTCTCCAAAAGAGTTCAGAAATATGTTATCCTAAAGCATTGACACCTCACCCTCCTTTTGTTTGCTCTATTACTGTTATGATGTAGTAAGTAGTATCTTTGGCCACAAAGAGACAGGGTTGGAAGAAAATTTCATTTATTCCAATTATTCCTAAGAAAACCCCTTGAGAGTAAAAATTATTTTTTCAAATCAATCAAAGTTTACTAACTGAACCCATAATAAATTTCCAAAAGTTATTAAAAAAATACCTATAGAATAGCCTAGGAATTCTAAATAATTACTATAAATTTGCAAAAAAACAAACTAAGAATTTAAACAAAAAATTGAAATGAATGCACATGACTAAATCAAACACGTACTTTACAAATTGAAACAAAAAATAGCTATGCAATAAAGTCCTTAAACAGCTAAACTCTTGCATTCTGGTAAATATAATATTGATTTACAAAAATGTACTTTCAAAAAAATCCCATCCCAACGCAACTTTTCACCGTTTAATTTCAGCATCTCATCGGTTATGTGATTTTACAAACATGACAAACAAATAGAATACATAGTTAATTTTCAACAATATTTTCTGATTTCTAAAATGGTTTGATTAAAAAAATAGGTTTGAGTTATTATCTATGCATTATAAAATATCAATATCATTTAAAAATAAACTAATTTAACATAAGTGCCAAAATATTATTCAAACCGGAATGGGCTACCATAAAGTTGGCCCACTCCCCCTAATGTAAACATACTATTTGTGGGTTTTTCAAAACGTAACAAACAAACAAAAATTGTGTAACAATCCAGAACAAGCGAGGAATAAACAATTGAAAAAAAACATGAATTTTTAAAAGTGTGTGAGTAGGGGGGGGGGGGGGAGGTTTCCATGAAGTTGGCCCCGCACGAATAAACAAAGTGTCAAATTCATGTCCCATTTTTGCAAGAACAAATACGCAACAAATGGAACTTTTGCCTAACAATCCAGAACAAACGATTGCAACAATAACCATTTCAATTTTCCAACTTGGGGAGGGGGGCTATCCTTAATTCCCCCCCTCCCCCATGTAAACATACAATTTGTGGGTTTATCAAAATGGAACAAACAAAAATTTTGCAGAACAATTTGGAACAAATCAAGAACAAACTTTTGTGATCATAAAAGTGAGTATTTAAAAGTGAAGTTGCCCCCCCCCCCCTATGTAAACATACCATTTGTGGGTTTATCAAAATGGAACAAAAGAAAAATTTTTGCGGAAGAATCCGGAACAAATGAGAACAATTGATTGCATTCATAAAAACTTGAATTTTTCAAAGTGAATGGACCAACCACAGACGTAATTGACGGATATCCGGGCCGAAATGTAATCAAAGAGAACTCTACTGAAGAATGTATTACTCTTTTTGCAAGCTAATCAATACATCCTAGGCCTTGCTACTCTTATGCTTCAAAACTGACCAGCAAACGAAATTATCAAACCCTAAGTCCAAACAGTTGACTCACAGAGTATCAGCTTACGTCTCTGCCTCTGTGCCGACACAACATGGCTGCTTGACGTACACTACCATACTAAAGTTGAAGTCATATATTCATGCGAAACTCGAGAGTTTCCAGTGGTAGTAATGCCTTAAGGTAATCCCCACGTGCATAACCAATATATGTAGTGGGGGTGTCATTAATTTTAGTAGCAATAGGTACATCAAGTGAAATCAATTAGGGCAGATGAGCTAAATCAATATTCCCTAGTGAATGAGAGCAATGAATTACTAAGGGATGGTGAAAATGAGTAAAAACAAGGTCAAGGCGATTAGTGTCATTATCAGCTTCATTTAGTTGTTCTAATCCTAATATGTTAGTTGAAGCAAGAAGTTGAGTAGTTCTTAATTTAATGTAGAAATGCAAAATGCTTTGAGCATGATGATATTTCCAATCAATTTTGGGGCAGTTAAAATCACCTAGAAGTATTATTCGATAAGGGTAGTTAGCCAAAGCACCTTCAAGAAATGTAATGTAATTATTAAATACTTCGACTGTTATTTGGGTAGCAAGATATATGTTCCCAATTAACAGTTTTTGGTGATCATATGTTGGGATTTCAATCCAGACTCATTCCATATTATTCTTTAGGTCCATTCTCCTTGCCACACCAGAAATAGAATCAATAACAGAAATGAGACAGTAGCTTTATTATATAACCTATCGGCTCTATAAACATTATAGTTAGGGGAAAGAAATTTTCATTAACAAACTCACTAAAAAGCCAAGTTTCAATCAAACAAATAATAGATAATTCATTCAAACAAACATTTGTAAATAATTCTCTTGCTTTGGTACGTATACCCCGAATATTTTGATAATATAATAGAATATCACTATTATTCACTGGGAGCTGGGTTGAGAGGCTCTTGAGAGCCAAGGTCAGATGCAACAGCAGCTTTTGCAGGGGCAGACACACAGGGGACTCATCACAGATTATCTGCTCTGGCAGCAACTTCCCATAGTAAGGTGCAATGAAACAGCCAGACGGTAAAATATCATAGTTGTTTATCATGGGAAAATCATTTTCTTTGATAGAAATATGGAAGGAGGAATATGAGTTAAATTTAGTTTTCAATTTTGAACAGACAAGGTAATCAAGATTGAGTTCTTTTGTCAAATAAGATTGAATGGCCAGGAAAGATACTTCAGGAGAAAAACGAGTAACAAATAGTGTGTTCACTGTTTGTAGTTCAGTGGCTGTCTTATTACCATTCAGCAACTTTCTGACATGCGAGCGCTGAACCGGCGGATCCTCGAGCACATTGGAATTCGCTGAATTGTTTTTTACGATGCCTTTAATTAAAATGAAAAATGCTGTGAATGAACATAAGCAAAAAGTCTAGGCCCTATGATTCCATATGAAATATTTAGAAGAATATTTTATATTAGCCTGTATTATATTATGTTGTAGAAAAATATTTAATATTTTATACTTTCCTTGAGAATAAACCATTAAACCTGTTACTAAGTAATTGTCAATGGTGAGGTTAGTGTTTAAATCCCAGACAAGTGTAACGGGTTTTTTTTTTACTCTACTTCCACACTAATGTGGGTGGGTCATTCCGAAATCTAGGGACAATTTATGTAAACAGTTTTTTTTTAATATTGTGTTAATTATTTTAACACATATACTATTGTTTTAATATAATGAATATGTAGCACAGAAAATAAAAAATGTACAAGTTATTACAAAAAAGATTATAAATATAAAACATCCTTTTTTATGGTGAAATGTCACCTCCATGGCATGTCACTACCCCATATCACTAGAGTTTGAGGCTTCCAAATTTATAACACCTTTTAAGAATCCATTATAAATAATTGAGATTAAGTTTAATATAAAACAGTAATTCCAGGATGTAAGTGTCATAATTGTACTGAATTTATTAACTAAGTAATCTAAATCTCAAGGAGTGTTCCTTGTTACAATGTCACCTCCATGGTCTGAACAGAACTTCCTTAAAAATCCACTAAATTGTGTAGTGAGGACAAAGGAGCCATGTGAGAGAAAGCCCTGAGTAGCCATCTTGTATTGTGTTTCATTTCAATCCTACAGGTGAGTGTTTTAATTGACTTATATGTGGGTTATTTCCTTGTTACTGAAGAATATTTTTATTGATGTTCACCTCCATGGTGTTATTAAATTGTTGTTCTTATATATATAAAAAATTGTTCCCTTTGAAGTGAGATTTAATGATTTAACATTGGATGAAAGCCAAAACCATGTGGCTTAGTAATTTATAGTTTAGGTTCTGTGTAGATAAAACCTTATATTTGTCACCTCCATGGTTGTCACTTCCATGTACTTAATCTAGCATGGAGGTGACAATATATTCATGGAGGTGACATAAAAGAGTGAAATACTAAATTTAAAATTATCTGTGCTAAAGTAACGTATCATTTACTTAGTGAATATAATTCATTTTTTTAACTTTTTGTTTCATAAATGATAACCTTTCAGATTTTATTGCATAAATTGGTGTAATTATTTAGCTTTGCTGATTTAACAGTGGTAGTTATGTGATTTCAAGGTTTAAAAAGTTTGGTATCTCTCCATCATGGACATAATCAATGTGTGAGAAATATTTCAATATTAATTCTATCAACAGTTTGTTCACTAAATGTAAACAATTACAAGTTTTGTGTGTGAATATTATTTTCTTCTTGCATCATAACTTTTTCAAGAATGGAAAATTTATATTGTGATGTTTTAATATAGGGTACCCCATGAACAATAGGAATGGACTTAGTATAAGAATCTGAAGTTTAAATCATTACAATATAATGTAAATAACATTTACTTTATACAAAAAATATTAATATTAATTTGTTTTCAGAAATAAACATGGTAAGAAACAAAACTTCTGATAAGAATTTAGTAGATGTTAAAAAAATAAGAGTTGCAGAAATGGAGCATAGGACTAAGATAAAAAATTATCCAATACATTATGATGAATTAAAAAGAATGGAATGAGAGAGATATAATAGGCCTAAAAGAAAGGAAGAGGGGAAAATAAAATTAATCTCAGATTTAAGTGAAAGAGGTACGAGACAGCAAAGGAAAAAATGGGTTGAAAGGATGACAAGACATAGAAAGAGGCAGATAGTGAACTTAATATAATTTTAGTGTGTGTCACTCCGTCATTAAGTGGCACAGAAGAAAGAGAAGTCATTGTTTCTGCTGCTGGGCCTAGCAATGGCATACTGGGTAGGGCTGGCTCAAGTAGGAAGAATGCAGGCCATAAAAGGGTTTTAAGGAACAGATTACAGGCTCACCGAAAGATAAAATAACTTGAAGGAAAGCTCAATAGGCTTTCGAAAAGTGCAGCTAAATATAAGGCAAAGTACTACAGATTACGTAAACAAAAAGAGAATAATGAAAGTCAACGAACAAGAGTTAGAGAATTCTTAAATGGTGAGAAAGTGTCTACTAAAGTAGTGAAACGTTTGCAGTTCAGAGAAGCACTTACTACGCAGATAGCCTACAATTACAATGCAAACAAAGATTGAAAAGCTCGTCAGGTTTTTGCTAGAGTTCTAAGTGGCAAAATTATAAAAAAATACACGCTTTTTTCTCACACCAAGGAGTTTCTTTCACATAAGCGCCACAAAAAGAATGAAGGGAAGAAAATAAAGTCTGTTTTTGTTAAAGCGAAAGTATGACACTGAAATTTCATTGCACTTGAAAAATGATGTTGTTGAATTTTTTGAGAAGGATGAAGTTAGTAGAATAGAACCAGGAAAGAAGAATGTTATAACAACTAACAAAATTAAAAAACAGAGAAGAATACTGAACAATAGTTTAAGGGTGCTACACAAACAGTTCAATGAATCACATTCTTACAATATTGCTTACTCTACATTCTGCTTTCTGCATCCATTTTGGGCCCTTTTACCTAATATCCATAAGCGGGATACTTGTCTCTGTACAAAACATGAAGACTTTGACATGATTTTTGAACCTCTGAAGCACCTCAACATTATGTAGTACAAGAGACCAGATGATTTGATTAAAGTATTAATTTGCAATGAGAAACCCAGCAGCAAACAATGTGTGGAAAGGAAGTGTGGTGACTGTAAGGATAATCAGGTAGAAGCAAAGGAGTTTGAAGATAAAGAAACAACATACCATCAGTGGTCAAGGAAGAAAGAGAGGATTTGTGTTAAAGGAATATATATACAATATGTAAAAGTTTTTAAGGAAACTGTCTCTACAAATATGAAACAACTGTTCAACCTGCTTGTTGATGCATTGCCTAGTTATATGGGGCACATTTATAACATCAATCATCACTATAAAGCAATTGCTGACTTAAAGCAGAACCTCAAATGTACTGATGTTCTTATCCATATTGATTTTGCTGAAATTATGTGTGTAAATATGGAAAGGAAATACAAAGCATGCACTTTGGTGGATCTCACCAACAAGTCACACTACACACATGTGTTTTTTTTACTACAGAGGCAATGACTCGTATGATCTGAAGGTGCTACCAGTTTGTACCCTATCAAACAGCCTGAGACATGATCCCAGTTCGATCTGTGCATTCTTAAGCCAGTACTCAAACACATTTCCAGTTTTGTGCGGCCTACTATTATACATGTTAGTTTTTAACTAATGAGTAAAAAGTTAAGTAGTTAAGTTTAACATTTTAGTTTTACATATTATTGCATTTAAGGTACAGAATACCACTATTTATGTTTATATGGACACCTACATTCCAACTGTTGTCACCTCCAATCCTCCATGTACTGTATTGTCACCACCATGGCAACTTGTGTCACCTCCATGTTTGTTAAAAATAAGTTTTTATGTTTATTTACCAAAGTAAATGTTCTTGATTTCATTCTATAGTATTTTTGTAACTACCAATCAATGATGATCACAATTATGTATAACTTATACATTTTATTTAAATTTAATTTTATCCAGTTGAAAAGTGTAAATTGTCCCTAGATTTCGGAATGACCCGGGTACATTTATTCTATATTCTACCTTCCTTATCCATGCCCCATTATAATGATTAAATGTGGCCTGTCTCTGTGGCCTACGATCTAAGGCATCAATTTCGCAATAGACTAAACTGCTGATGACGGGGAGATTAAGTGTACTGAGGGTGGATTTAAAAAAAGGATTTTATACTTTTTTGCTACATTTCCTCTAAATTAAAACGTCCTCATCCCTAACACAGTGTAATTAGTATACATTGTACATATATGCATCCAATCCAATTAGGTGGTAAGATGCAGTGGTAAAAAAATGTGGATAGTCCAGAATAATAGTAAAGTGCAGTAAGTTACAGATAACTCGTTAGAGAAAAATTATTGACGGTTACAAAGCAAGGAAAAAGAAATGACATTTTTTTTTAACATTTGAGATAACTGTAGATAGCTACTTTTAAAAGTGGTTATATGAGCTCCTTCTGATAGTGTCACCTGCACTTGATGTCTCCTGACAGTAATCCCATCAGAGCCTTGAATATGAGAAAGCACCCTGCACAGCTATTAGCACCTGAATATGAAAAGTGTTTAAGCCCAATGATTTTCTCCATTCCAAGGCAACTAAACACAAAGCAACAACACTAGTTTGTGTGGCAGAGAGCCAAATGTATGAGTTGAGCTCACAGTGGAGGTAAATATTGGCTTCCCTCGGACCTTAATCAGATTCCGTAGCGAGTTTGAACACAGGCTCAGTTGTGAAGACATCGTTGCAACATAGCACTAACCTGCCCTACAACCAATGCCACATAGTAGACCCAGCCTTTCTGACAGTTTATGAATACAATATTATAACATGGGTCATACTCCCACTTGTTAGTTGGCAATACTGTATTGTAAGTTTTATGGAAACGTAATTAAAGTCTAAGCGGGCAACTTCAATGGCCAATAGATCACAAATATAAAAAAAAAGGCCTAAATTAATATTTAAAATAATTATGAAGATGATACAAAGATGAACTTAAAACTTCTTTCAAAAAAACCCTGAAAACCCTCCTGGCTGCCATAATATTTTTACAAATAATAAAAAAAATAATCTAACAAAATGGTTCTTTACTCAAAGACCACTTAGAATCTAACAAAATAAAGGTCACAAAAAATTCACAAATCAAAGTCCACATTTAGCTTATAAATGAAAAGAACTAAAAAAGAAGTCAAAACACAACAAACAAACTATTAAAATATATTTATTGTCTATATACCAACGTATCTATACAAACTATCTTTCTCTTGTGCTTTTTTACTTAATAATTGTATAATAAAAATATAAGTAATATTTTTTATATTTGTCTATCAAATTCCAATCCGTCAACGAAACCGATATAAATATAAAGAATATACCCATATGATATAAAAACAATGTTGATAATAAACAAAAGAAATAAAAATGCAAAATAAAAGGAAAAAATATAATAAATAAAATGCTAGCTTGCAAACCTTCTGGCTAATAGCCTTAATCCAAAAAATAAAATAACAAAGTTTGGTATCTCTCCATCATGGACATAATCAATGTGTGAGAAATATTTCAATATTAATTCTATCAACAGTTTGTTCACTAAATGTAAACAATTACAAGTTTTGTGTGTGAATATTATTTTCTTCTTGCATCATAACTTTTTCAAGAATGGAAAATTTATATTGTGATGTTTTAATATAGGGTACCCCATGAACAATAGGAATGGACTTAGTATAAGAATCTGAAGTTTAAATCATTACAATATAATGTAAATAACATTTACTTTATACAAAAAATATTAATATTAATTTGTTTTCAGAAATAAACATGGTAAGAAACAAAACTTCTGATAAGAATTTAGTAGATGTTAAAAAAATAAGAGTTGCAGAAATGGAGCATAGGACTAAGATAAAAAATTATCCAATACATTATGATGAATTAAAAAGAATGGAATGAGAGAGATATAATAGGCCTAAAAGAAAGGAAGAGGGGAAAATAAAATTAATCTCAGATTTAAGTGAAAGAGGTACGAGACAGCAAAGGAAAAAATGGGTTGAAAGGATGACAAGACATAGAAAGAGGCAGATAGTGAACTTAATATAATTTTAGTGTGTGTCACTCCGTCATTAAGTGGCACAGAAGAAAGAGAAGTCATTGTTTCTGCTGCTGGGCCTAGCAATGGCATACTGGGTAGGGCTGGCTCAAGTAGGAAGAATGCAGGCCATAAAAGGGTTTTAAGGAACAGATTACAGGCTCACCGAAAGATAAAATAACTTGAAGGAAAGCTCAATAGGCTTTCGAAAAGTGCAGCTAAATATAAGGCAAAGTACTACAGATTACGTAAACAAAAAGAGAATAATGAAAGTCAACGAACAAGAGTTAGAGAATTCTTAAATGGTGAGAAAGTGTCTACTAAAGTAGTGAAACGTTTGCAGTTCAGAGAAGCACTTACTACGCAGATAGCCTACAATTACAATGCAAACAAAGATTGAAAAGCTCGTCAGGTTTTTGCTAGAGTTCTAAGTGGCAAAATTATAAAAAAATACACGCTTTTTTCTCACACCAAGGAGTTTCTTTCACATAAGCGCCACAAAAAGAATGAAGGGAAGAAAATAAAGTCTGTTTTTGTAAAGCGAAAGTATGACACTGAAATTTCATTGCACTTGAAAAATGATGTTGTTGAATTTTTTGAGAAGGATGAAGTTAGTAGAATAGAACCAGGAAAGAAGAATGTTATAACAACTAACAAAATTAAAAAACAGAGAAGAATACTGAACAATAGTTTAAGGGTGCTACACAAACAGTTCAATGAATCACATTCTTACAATATTGCTTACTCTACATTCTGCTTTCTGCATCCATTTTGGGCCCTTTTACCTAATATCCATAAGCGGGATACTTGTCTCTGTACAAAACATGAAGACTTTGACATGATTTTTGAACCTCTGAAGCACCTCAACATTATGTAGTACAAGAGACCAGATGATTTGATTAAAGTATTAATTTGCAATGAGAAACCCAGCAGCAAACAATGTGTGGAAAGGAAGTGTGGTGACT
This sequence comes from Timema cristinae, assembly GCA_039000515.1. Taxonomy (NCBI): domain Eukaryota; kingdom Metazoa; phylum Arthropoda; class Insecta; order Phasmatodea; family Timematidae; genus Timema; species Timema cristinae. The sequence continues at coordinate 47,121,138 of JBCFYV010011164.1, forward strand.
GTAAGGATAATCAGGTAGAAGCAAAGGAGTTTGAAGATAAAGAAACAACATACCATCAGTGGTCAAGGAAGAAAGAGAGGATTTGTGTTAAAGGAATATATATACAATATGTAAAAGTTTTTAAGGAAACTGTCTCTACAAATATGAAACAACTGTTCAACCTGCTTGTTGATGCATTGCCTAGTTATATGGGGCACATTTATAACATCAATCATCACTATAAAGCAATTGCTGACTTAAAGCAGAACCTCAAATGTACTGATGTTCTTATCCATATTGATTTTGCTGAAATTATGTGTGTAAATATGGAAAGGAAATACAAAGCATGCACTTTGGTGGATCTCACCAACAAGTCACACTACACACATGTGTTTTTTTACTACAGAGGCAATGACTCGTATGATCTGAAGGTGCTACCAGTTTGTACCCTATCAAACAGCCTGAGACATGATCCCAGTTCGATCTGTGCATTCTTAAGCCAGTACTCAAACACATTTCCAGTTTTGTGCGGCCTACTATTATACATGTTAGTTTTTAACTAATGAGTAAAAAGTTAAGTAGTTAAGTTTAACATTTTAGTTTTACATATTATTGCATTTAAGGTACAGAATACCACTATTTATGTTTATATGGACACCTACATTCCAACTGTTGTCACCTCCAATCCTCCATGTACTGTATTGTCACCACCATGGCAACTTGTGTCACCTCCATGTTTGTTAAAAATAAGTTTTTATGTTTATTTACCAAAGTAAATGTTCTTGATTTCATTCTATAGTATTTTTGTAACTACCAATCAATGATGATCACAATTATAGTATAACTTATACATTTTATTTAAATTTAATTTTATCCAGTTGAAAAGTGTAAATTGTCCCTAGATTTCGGAATGACCCGGGTACATTTATTCTATATTCTACCTTCCTTATCCATGCCCCATTATAATGATTAAATGTGGCCTGTCTCTGTGGCCTACGATCTAAGGCATCAATTTCGCAATAGACTAAACTGCTGATGACGGGGAGATTAAGTGTACTGAGGGTGGATTTAAAAAAAGGATTTTATACTTTTTTGCTACATTTCCTCTAAATTAAAACGTCCTCATCCCTAACACAGTGTAATTAGTATACATTGTACATATATGCATCCAATCCAATTAGGTGGTAAGATGCAGTGGTAAAAAAATGTGGATAGTCCAGAATAATAGTAAAGTGCAGTAAGTTACAGATAACTCGTTAGAGAAAAATTATTGACGGTTACAAAGCAAGGAAAAAGAAATGACATTTTTTTTTAACATTTGAGATAACTGTAGATAGCTACTTTTAAAAGTGGTTATATGAGCTCCTTCTGATAGTGTCACCTGCACTTGATGTCTCCTGACAGGAATCAAAGCAGAGACTTGAATATGTGAAAGCAACCTGATGCTATTAGCACCTGATTATGAAAGAGTGTTAAGCCCTTGATTTCTCAGAGGCACTAAATCACTAAGCAACAACACTAGTTTGTGTGGCAGAGCCAAATGTAGTGAGTTGAGCTCACCAGTGGAGGTAATATTGGCTTCCCTCGGACCTTAATGCAGGATCTGTAGCGAGGTTTGAACACAGGCTCAGTTGGTGATGACATCGTTGCAACATAGCACTACCTGCCAACAACAATGCACATAGTAGACCCAGCATTTCTGACATTTTATGAATACAATATTATAACATGGGTCATACTCCCACTTGTTATTTGGCAATACTGTATTGTAAGTTTTATGGAAACGTAATTAATAGTCTAAGCGGGCAGACTTCAATGGCCAATAGATCACAAATATAAAAAAGCCTAAATTAATATTTAAAATAATTATGATGATACAAAGATAACTTTCAAAAACCCTGCCATAATATATTTTAATGGTTCTTACTCAACCCAACTTAATCTAAATAATAAAGGTCACAAGTCAACATTAGCTTATAATGCAAAGAACAAAAGTCAAATCACAAACAATATTAAATATTTATGTCTATACTATCTTTCTCTTGTGATTTTTACTTTAATTGTATAATATTAATATAAGTATTCTATCAATACAATCTCGATACCCGATATAAATATAAGTACCGATATGATATAAATACAATGTTGATAATAACAAAGGAAATAATGCAAATAAAGTAAAAAATAATAAATAAATTCTAGCTTGCAAACATTCTGGCTAATAGCCTTATCCAAAAATAAATAACAAAGTTGGAATCAATCTTGACTCAAAAAACAAATAAAAAATAATAATTATAAATAGGCTACATAAAAGATTATGTTGATATGATTAATTTAATTATATATGACTTAATATATGTTTGTGTGTATTAGGATTTTTTGAGATCGCAATTCTATATAGCTATTGTTTTATCACACAGTTGTGTGGTTAATAATTGAGTTTATGAAATAGGGTTAAATAAAGTTGTGTGTGAGAGTTTGATTAATGTTAATTCACTTAAAGGCCGAGAAGCTCTGTTGGGTAAAGGGAATAAAGAAATAATGTCACATTTGCAAGCTATAGGTTCTTTACAGAAAAATGGCATGGAATGGGTGCTGTGGACTTTAGCACCTCGTGATATCCTGTGAAATAGGTGAGTTGAACAAATATTTTCTACATTATTAAAAAAATTGTACTAGAAACAGTATATCAACGGCTGACTTTTCTGTGTCTTATCAGATATTTTATACATTATTTTAAAAAATATACTAAAACTTAGTAGCAGTAGGCCTATATGGACAGCTGACTTTTGTGTCTAATATTATAACTATAAATGCTGTTTGCTTAAAATAAAGCATAAATGTTATTGAGCACTTATCACCTAACAAAGTTAATCATCTGCATTTAGCAGCATTATACTCTTTAATGTTGAGCCGTCCTTACTCTCATAAATTATCCTAATAGCAGTATACTCTATGGCCAGATTAAAGAGTAATGGGGAAAGTGCATTTTCTTGCTTCAATCCATTATGTATTTCGAAAGTAAAGGTCTAAGTGACATCCAACAAATACCCTTCCATGCGTAGGTCTATCCAATCAAACATAGCTCAATTCTTGATAACATTTTTTGTACCAAACTTGTTTCACTAACTAAATTTAGTGGTTTCCTCCATGCAGACATTCCCATAACTACAATAATTTGCAACTTGTGTTTTGATATTCAATATTTAGAAACCCACACAAGTGTTCAAATGGTTTTAGGCGTCATTATCATAATGTACCATATAGTTAGTGCAGGAGGTTAGAGTTAACTAAAATTGCATATAATTTTTTTCTTTTAACTGAACCATACAGCTGTTTAAAATTTCTGGACAATTGAGGTACTGTCATGTTGGATCCCAATTTTAGTTAATATTTATCGAATAATACAAATGTCATCCGTTGTTGATCTATTACGTCAATACGATAAACTACAAATATGTAGAAGCGCATATAGTGCTTCACTTTGGGCTCATGTTTAAAAATTATGAGCTTAAACTTTGAAGTAAAATAATTCAAAACTTGTGTCAAATGCTCCATTTAACTTACTTTCCTTTCAAAACGTACATAATGTATTAAGCTATAAGAAGTGTGAACACCATAATACAAAAACTGTGCTTAAAAGTATACGTTGTAGTATTAAAACTTAGTTTGCCGACTAGGAAATTAACACTTTTTTTAAACAATGCTCACTATTCTATTATGCTTCAAGAGTTCTTTTCAAGACTCGAATTCACTCATTTGTGACAACATAACTATCACTTGTTCAAATATCAAGCAATGTTTACAAGTTTGCCAACGTTTCAGTATTTAGCCATTTGCCGGGCTTACACCTTGATTTATGCATTGATCTCTAAAAATAGATGGATGGATATTCGCTAAAATTTTCGAGCTATCGTTTGCATTCCATTGTGTAAGAGAGAAAAAAACCTTTCGAGTATATCTTACTCTTCTACACACAAACAAGGCAATGTGGCATTTTGGTATCGTTCACTAGTTTTTATGAATATATATGTGATATATGAATGTATGATTAGTTAAACTAAATAAATAGGCTAATAAATTGCTTGAAGAGGATAACTAAGTTCAACACTCATGGATTATTTTCTTTAAATAAGTTGATTTAGTTTAAAAAAAAAGAGTAAAACTTCCTACAAGCTTATAAGTTAAATGATCGTTTGAACGTTATACTTATATACAAAGTTTTTCATTCGAACAATAGTAATCAGGTTTTTAGTGACCTTATTTCATTATAGTTATCGAACATTAAATATAATAATATAATTTCTAAAAGCAATATTGAAGCTGAGTTAATATATTGTAATATAGTGATACTTCCTACAAGCCCTATAAGCTAAATGATAGTTTAATTGAAAAACTATTACAAAAAATTTATTATTCACACACATGTAATTAAGTTTTAAGCTTCCTTATTTAATTATAATGATCGAACATTAAATATAATACGGCTTTTGTAGTATATGTATAAAACCGTTCTTGTTGTGCACCAGAAAGCATTGGAATCAACTAAAGTGTGCAGCCGCCATGACACAGACAAACAAGTATAGCATTAGTGTTTCGATGTAACGGCCGTGAACTGACCCTATGAGATTAGCAGCTATAATGTGAGCTCAGTTAGCACTCGCATACATAACAAATGGCGATGAGATAGTGGAAACGGACGCTTATAATATTCAGATAAGACGTGTGTGTATATAATTTAATAATTAATTGGTTGGAACATTATTAATTATTGGTCATTATACGTTGATCTCAACATGGCCGCTATACTTGACACAATTAAAGATTTTTTTATCAAGAACATCGTTGATGATACGCAAAAGGAGCCCATTTTTGTGTGTAGTTGTGGGTAAGGTATGTTGAAAATTCTCAGTGACGAATTTGGGGAACGTGATTTGAGTGATAATCCATTTGTAGAACTGATTGATTAGCTGACACTCAGCTACAACAATTATTATCAAGCCCAACTGACATTTAAAATAGCAATAGAAGCTGCCAAAGTGGTTGAGGTTGCCAGAGAAAAATTTTAAAGGATGTATGGGATTAAGCCACAACATACGGAGCTGTATATGGGATTGGTAGCCAGCCCCAATATAAATCTACTTTACAGCGGACGCACCTACAGGGCAAAAACCATGGGTCACAATCGCAAGTATGAAATCCACCCTTAAGCAGAGAAGGGTCTGGCCATGGAAATCGAGGGAGAAGAACACGATACTTCTTTCGGGGACGTGTTTGAAATGTCAGGACAATATCAAATACGCTGCTACACGGTGGATCAAAACAAACTTTCCTGTACAGCTTGTGATTGAAGTGGCCATGTGGAGCCTGTTGTTGTGTTTCGGAGACGAGGCAATGTAGAAATACAGCAAAGGCACATCAGGTAATGGATATAACAGAACATCATACAAAGAATTCCAAGGAGCTATCAGTAAAAGGGCTAGAACTATATAATACTATAGACGTATCAAAACACAGTGTGCTTGACACCAAGAGGCAACCCACAATTCCAGTGATAAAACTGTCCCTGCGCATAGACGGTATGTTTCACACCATGGAGGCAGACACAGGGGCAGCCCTGACATTCATCTTGGAGGAAACTTATAAAATATTATGACCCCACTAAACCAAGTTAAAGGTCTTAGATTTGGATTTGCGTACTTGAGCAGTTGACACACCGCTTCAACTACTAGGCTCAAAATCAGTAAAGGTCCAATTTAAAGAAAGATGAGCAACCCTAACCCTGGCAGTAGGCACAGGTCATGTACCCAGTCTAATTGGAATACCGTGGTTTGAGCCCTTTGGTTTTCACAGTTCACGGGCTAAATGTTGTAGGACACACCTTAGCGAACACGAAGCAAAACCCTACCAACATTAATAGCCAACAATAACTACCTGTAGATGAATACAGGACAAAAAATAACGTTACAGTGCAAAATACCCTGCTTACTCCGAGTGAGATTGAGGGTTTAAGCACCCCGGTACAATGTTACCCTGAAGTGGCCGACCCCACATTTGGAGAGTTTAATGGGCCTATGGTGAAACCACCAAAATATTTAAGGCCAGGCAAGTACCATTTACGTTTAGAGACAGAGTGGATAAGGAAACTCAAAGGCTAGTTGATTAGGGTGTATGAGCAAGTGACATACTCTAGGTGCGCCACACCATTAGTTATAATTGAAAAAGGAAATGAGGAGCTTCGTCTTTGTGGGGATTTCAGGGCCACAATGAACAAAGCCTTAAATCCTAATACATACCCCTTACCTACAAATTCAGAAGTTTTCACACAACTGGCTAGAAGAACAATTTTTTCAAAAATTGATTTAGAGCAAAAATATACGCATCTCAATGTGAATGTTGATTCTTAGATGTTTTAACAGTAAACACAATTAGAGGACTCCACCGGATGCACAGCTTGCCATTCGGGATTAACGAGTCTTCAGGCATTTTCCAAAGAATGATTGCCAACTTATTCGCAAATATTGAGGGAGTTGCAATCCTACGGGATGACATATTAGTGACAAGTAGAACGTTCCAAGAAGACAAGGACAAACTGTGTCAGGTGCTTCAGTGAATCAGTGATGCGGGCCTTCTAATCAAAATAGCAAAATGTAAGTTTGGAGTCCCAGCAACCACCTTTTTGGGATATCAAATTGATGCTTCAGGCCTACACCCAACGTCTTAAAAAGTAAGTGTTATTCAGAATGCCCCAAAACCGGCGAATAAAACACAGTTACAGTCATTTTTAAGTTTGCTGAATTTTTATGAGAGTTTTATATGGAACATAGCTACTACCTTGGAACCACTTTACCTTCTACTGGTCTAACACAGTGAGTGGAACTGGTTTAAGGAACATAGTAAAGCCATGTATATTGCTAAAATACTACTAACATCAACACAGGTCTTTGTTCACTATGAACTAAACAAACCTGTGGTCCTTACCTGTGATGCTAGCCCTTACGGAATTGGACTGTAGGTACTAGCCCACAAATGGAAAATGGGACTGAGGCACAATAGTATTTGGGTTTAAGACGCTCACCTAAGCAGAGCGCAACTATTCACAAATAGACAAAGAAGGCTTAGCTCTTGTTTTTGGGGTGAAAAAATTTCGACAAAACCTCCTTTGTTGCAAATTTACAGCCGTGTGACAAATCTCAAACCACTTTTAGGATTTTTAGCTGCTGACAAACCAATTCCAGCAGTGGTTTCACCTCGAATGCTCAGATGATTATTAGTCATGACAGCATACGACCTCGACCTACAGTATCAACCAAGCAAGAAAGTGGGGCATGCAGATACTCTTAACCGACTACCAGGTGAAGAAACTATATTCATCCCAAGTGGTGTACGAAACAAAAAGTGATGCTGTATTGAGCAGGCATTTAAACCAAATGGCACTACTAGTCTCGTTATGTAATTGCATGCAAGCAATTTAAATTTGGAAGAGAAGTTTGAACATCCAATTTTATATTTTATTGTTAGACAATAGTTATTTTATCCTGAATGTGGTAACTATTGAATAAAAATAATAGCTCACAAAAAATGATAACATACAAAATATTACAATTAATCATTTTCCTCATTGATGTTTTATAATTTAAATTTATTAGAAACACTGTATTATAAATAACATGCTCATTATTTGTTTGGCGAAATTTGATCAAAAAAACATGGGTATAAATTATTATTTAAAAAATGTATTGATGTATGGGTGCACTAAGGAATCAATCAGTCTTAAAATTTAACTCATAACACATGAAAGGATTTTTTATTTAATCCTTATGAATAGCAATTAGAATAATTTGTCTGAATACGAAAATTATAATCATACCTTCAATAAAGGGATGATGCAGAATGTGAAGAATGAAATAACCAAACATGAGGAGGGAATGAGCAGTGTGATTTAAAAAATATTAATTTACATTCAAAAGTGAGAGTGGCGTTAATCTTATAGGGTACATTCTTGTAGAAGGATCAATAGCGAAGAAAATAAATACCACTCCTCTCGTTCACTCTTACTCATCCCGTTCTTGCATACGGTATCTAAAGTTTCAATATAGTTTTATTATTTAAAAATATATATTTAAATATAGTACTTTGGTACTTTCCTTTTTACAATGATTCCAGGATTGTTTCCCGCCCTTAAGTAGACATTTCTCAAATACTACATTTGCACCAAAACAATTATTGATGTATTATCTCTAAATATTATTTAATTAAATTACTGTAATGAGATTACTTGCATAAAAAAAACTATTGTTACTAAAAAGCTTTAATAATCATATTAAGAAAGTTAAACACGTCTGGATGTGAGCAGTTTCAGTCCTTTTTGAATAATTTAATACTTTTGAGACATGTACCATTAAAAGATTTTAAAAAATAGTGTTACTTTTATAATGTGATTTTGTCAAAATACTTTCGAGTGTAAATAATATAATTTTATTTCTATCGATTCTCCATAGCTTTGTGAGTGTATAGAAACAAGATTGTAATAATATTGGTTTGGATTACTCTAAAATGTGTAAAAAGTCATGGATGAAGGTAATTTTTCTTTAAAGTAACATATGTAGAGTATCCTTTTATGATTCATCCATGAAGAAACACGCGCATTTCAGAAATAATGGGAAAAGGATTATACCACTAAAATATATTTTTTATACAATATTTCCTGTTAAAAGGAACAACTTCCAGTATTTGGTAAAAGAAAGCCAATTCTCTATACCAATAAGAAGCTAGACTTCACAACACCTGTCACCAGGCCTCTTTCTTATTAGCTAGTTTTTACACTGTGAATGAGGGGAGCAAAAGGCAAGGGGTATGTCATATATAAACTGTTTGTGCGTATGTTTGAGGGCACCTCACGCATAGGCCATACACACACACACACACACAGGTCGCTCTAACACCCACGCTCACACAAGCAACGCAGTTAGGGACTCACAAATTTAGCACTGGCTCTCGCAGTCACAGTCTACAAAAATGTGCATTAATATCATAAGTGTGCATTGATATAAAGCATTTAATTGGAGTATGCATAAGTAATTAACAGATATCATTTAAATAAACCGTGTGTGAATAAACAGCCATCAACAGTTCCCTTTCTTACATTTATTAATTATACCGTTCTAATTAGTGCTCGACCACGGAGCTATATACAGCTGGTTAAACGGTATCTTTTCCGTACAGTGATGATAGGCGCTCGATCACGGAGCTATAGACAACCTAAACATCATCACAGCATTATTATATCAGGGAATTAATCCGTAGTGTTTCAATCGACGCCCAAAGCGGGGCGATTAATTCAATAGTTTACAAGAGAATATCTTTTTTTATTTTTGATAAAAAAAAATGAAATATGTATGGGTAAAGTTTATGAGCATTGTCCCCGTATTACTTAACCCTTCTAACCTTTCATCTGCCAATAAATTAAAATTTCGACCAATAGTGTCATATAAACATCTTTTTTAAGCCCTTTGTCTGGATTTTGATTCTAATGAGATGTCTGACAATTAAATTTTCTTATTTTGGTATATAAATAATATTTAAAGTTAAGGCAGTAGAAAAATCTCTGTTATAAATAAACAAAAATGTAGCCAACGACATAGGAGTGGTGGTAACTAATATCTAGTGGAAGTGTTTTTTTACTGCAAACATTGATCAACCAAGATGGAAATAATTAAGAGATAAACTAACCTTAAATTATAAAAAGCAATTGCACACTTCAATTTAGAAAATTCTTTCTTCACTATCTGCTATAATCTACTCTCGTTGAATATCTTTCAGCCAAAAATGATGTTTACAAAATCTAGCTTTAGATTTTTTTTTTCTAAAGTTATCTTGACCAGAAACCTTTCTTGCACTTTTTTCTCACAATTCATTTCCTTCAAAATTTGAAGGCGTGGAACATTGACATATCAGTTTTAAAACAATATGGAAGTTTACTGTGATATTACAGCGAGAATTGTGAAATATACAACAGTCTAACTCGGTACAAGGCGAAGTCTATTCTGTTAATACATGTTGCTGACATAAGGCATTACTATACACAGCCACAGATAACAAGTCATTGGGGTAACACCTCTGACACTCAACTTGTTCCTGGATAGAGAGTATATTTCCTCACATAGCCGCAGTGCGCTATCATCACATCTCCCCTCTAAAAATTGAGATGGCCTACAAGTTTTCTGGACCGGTGACTTCTTCGAGAGGGAGTGGATGAATTGGGAGAAGAATCATTAGTTGAGGTACTTCAATTGCCACCTCTGAAGACGTTGGATGAACTGGTAGAATTGACTATCTTCTTGGAGATGATGAGCTGTTATTTGCCAACTAATCTGACTCTTGCTGGACCCGAGGATCATTTTCATTAAGAGGCTGGAGAAAACTTTCGATTCCTTCTAAATTGTCTTTCTTCTCTTTGAATAATATACGACCGTGTTGTATCATGCTTCTTCACTATAGTACCTTCTTGGTTTCGGTCGATGATATAGACTTTTGTTCCAGGGTACAAATTTGTGGGAGGCCTAACCCCATGGTGATGATCATAGTTTTCTTGTTGTTTCGACAGTCTGTGTTCTTCTCTGTGGAACAGCTGGTCCAAATTAGACAGTGAGGGAACGAGGTTACATGAAAATGTTGGTATTAATCCCCATAGTTTTCTCCTCATCAAGAGCTCAGAAGGGTTATGCCAGATTCTAGAATTATAGATCACAGCTTAGGTAAGAATCTGTATGGGTCCCCGCTCTTTTTAATATGATTTATAAAATTCTTTACTTCAGACTCTATAAAGCCATTGCTTTGTGAGTATTTTGGGCTGGATGTAACAGGTTTAAAATTATAATCTTTAGGTAAATGGAAAAATTGGTCATTTATTATATTGTTATGGATCCATTGTGAGCCACAATCTGCTCTGATAATTTCAGGTACTCCACCTGGCTAGAATAGATTTAATAATATTATAACACAACTAGCAGTGAGGCGCCCCAGCAAAGCCATTTCTGGATATCTGGAGTAGTAGTCAGCAATAAGACGATACCGGTTGCCTTTAAACTTCAAAAGACCATGCTAATTATTTCCAAGGTCGCTCAGAAAACAAAGTTTATGTTAAAGGTTCTGGTCGATTTATCCTAAATTTGGCACACTTGGCACAATTCTCAACAAGATCTCTCAGTTGTGTAGACCATCTTTGTCACCAAACGCTGATGAACTTCATGTAGCTTATTTATTATTTCCTTGCATATATAATTAGAAATTATTAGTCCATTACCTTTTAAAATAAGGACATTTTGTAGAGATATTTCGTTTCAATGTTGGCAATATGGTAAGCACATTTCTGGTAATTGTGTCCTTAGAGACCATCCATCTTGGAAAAACTGCATGATGTGTATACTAGCCTCATTCTTATGTAAATTATGAACAATTTCTGCCAACTTATTATCAGACGCAGGAAGACCATAAACAACCTCTCGGATATATACCATTACTTCTTCAGCTAGTTCATCTTCCCCAGCATTAGTGGCTGCGGATTGCGGGAAAGAGAATCAGCAATTAGTAGATTTTTACCAGCTACATGAACAATCTCAAACGAATACCTCACCAATCAAAGCCTAATTCTTTGTAGCCTAGGGGTTATAGAATCTAGGTCTTTGGTGGTGAAAATAGGAACTAAAGGTTTATGATCAGTCTCTATTGTTATATGAATGCCTGTAATAAAATCAGAAAAGCGTTCACATGCTCAAGAGAGAGACAGTCTCGCCTACTCTATTTGTGCCCACTTTCTTTCAACTTCACTGAGAGTTAGATAAGCGTAACTAACAGGTCTTAGAGATCCATCATCTTCGCATTGCATTAAAACTTCACCAAGGCCACAGGAGGATACTTTAGTTAATAAAATAGTGTCATTATTGCTTTTATATAAAGCAAAAACTAGGTGGCTTTGCTATGGGTATCTTTATGTATTCAAATGCTTGAGCCTTTGGACAATCCCATAACCAGTCGACGTTTGAGCGGAGAAGCACATTAAGAGATTGTGATAAGGTAGACGAATTTGGGACGAACTTTGCCAGAAATATTACACGACCCAAAAAGCGTTTTAGCTCAGTTCCATTAGTGGGAGGTTTTAGTTTGTGAATAGAAACACCTTTCGCAGATACAATATGGCCAAGAAAGTTTATTGTAGTTGGCCGAAACGAACACTTTTCCTCATTTAGAGACCAAATGGCTTCTTGCAGCCTAGAAAGGACCTTATAAAACCGTTAGTCATGTTCCTCAATAATTGACCCATATAATATAATATCGTCAAAATGGTGGGCTAATCCCTCCAATCCTTATAGATGTGCACTAACCTTCTTCTGGAAAACCTCCGGAGCAGGGTATATCCCAAAAAGTAACCAAAGAAACCGATACCTTCCATACGGTGTGATGAATGTGGTTAGAGCTCTGGAAGAATCTGTGAGGGAAACCTGCCAGAATTCTGAGTTGGCATTTAGTTTTGAGAATACCTTAGCCCTTTCTAGTTGACCTAGGGATTAATCAACTGCCGGCATAGGAAAAAGTTATCTTTATATATGTTGATTTAATTTAGCCAGGTTAACACACAACCTTGGGGATCCATTGGCATTTGGAACTATAACCATGAGAGCACACTAATATGATGGCTTGTAGACTTTTTCTATGACTTCATCCCAAACCATCCTATCCAGTTTTTTAAGAACCTTCTTTAAAGGTAAAGGAACACACCGGGGAACAATAATAGTATGTGGTATAGCCCCCTATCTAAGTTTTATGTGGTATGGCTCTCAATTTTTTCCTAGTCCTGTAAATGTTTGAGGAACACAGTTTTTGGAACAAAATTAGATTTTCCTACTTCAGAAGTCCTCTTTATAAGGCCTAATTTCTCACTAGTATGATGGCTTAAAATAATTCTATCTGCTCCTTGAACTATATAGAATGTCTCAAAAATATTTTTATTCTTGTATTGGAGTTTCCTTTGAATCCTGATAATAGTTTTGAGTTGAGCGCCACTTGGACCGCAGATAATTTTATTTGATGCCAAAAGCCATATATGTTGAAAAGACTCTGAACCACAATTAGGATCTACCATCCAAAAGAGAGGGTTCAAACACTTCAAAAGGAAAATAAAAAAAAATACAATAACAATCGATAGAGTGGGCTGGGTGAGTGAACTTGTTATACCCGCTGGGTAAGCTAAATAACACCCAGCACACGCAATTTTGGATAGATGAGGGCAAGTTCTCACGGCCGTCCTCAACGGCCGATAAACACAGCCCAGACGTTATACCATATTTGTGATTACCTCACATGAACTAACTCAACTTAAAATTACCGAAGGATGATACTTATATAGAAAGAAGGAACGAATATCACCATCAACAGTAATTTATTATAATTTCCCAAAAAAGGAGTCAGCAACAATGGATACAAGTATATTAACAATCATACTATATGCAACATCTTTACAATATTTTCTTTTGGCGACTTCATACCACTAGCGCCAGCTTTAAGAGCAACCCTCATCGCTCGCTACAAGAAATAACAATTAGGCATGAAAACTAATACCCTATTATAATCTCAACCTAGGAATTAAACGTTAACTTCAACAATTACTACACCTAGTCAATATACAGTATTCACATTATTTTTACCAGCCCCGTAAGAATGGGGAAAAATATACAATTAAACCTAGCTATTTGTGTGAGCTGAGGTTGATATTAGACAACAACTTTGTATTTAATTGACCAACGACTCTCATTAGTCATCATGACTCGGTTGCTATGGCAACTTCCCATCTATACATACCACGCGCTGAAGGCGCCCAGCAATTCATGTTCGGAGGCGAACATCCATATGATAACTTTACTAAACTTACCCTAACACAGTGAAATTTACATATAAACCTAGAAAAGTTTTATTAAGTTAAAATCTACAGGTGATGTATACGAATGACATAATTTATTAGTAGTTTTCCCTTTCCCCTTTTATATATATATATATCTTTTACAGTCAATATCTATTAATCCAAGAAAAAGTGATTCAGCCCAGAGAAAAATAAATTGAGATCTACATATATTATAAGACAACATAGTCTAATGCCAAATTCACCTATCTCTGACGAACAATTAATCAGAGCAAGGTTTTTTTGGGAACGAGTCCATTTAAAATTAAAGCGCTAAACCTAACATGATAAATAGAGATAAAAATAGGAAACCAGTAACTATAACTTATACACAATTTAAATCTGTTACGCCCAAAATATAAAGTCCAAAGGGTTAGGCATCTCAACCCATTTATCTTTAATATTATTACGACGGTAAAAATCGTAAACCTTTCACAAAAATATTCCAATAGTTAGAGCAAAAGTTTCAAGTCCAGATATGTTATGCGTTCAGATAAGAGTAAAGTTTTAGTTTATACGTAGACATAGCTTGAAATGTCAATGAAAGCAAGTTTAAAACTTTTTGGATATTTACTAAGTAAAAATAATTGAAGCGCCTAAAAAGAATTTTGAAAAGTCAGACATTTAACCCAAAAGGAATTTAGCTTACATTGTAGTTTTCGTCGCTATCGCCTATTCAAGCGACCTTCACAGCCAGCGGCTCACAATTCATATGGTCGATCTTTTATACGCACTAAAACACAGCTTGCAGAACATGGAGGGGGGGGGGGGGGGCAAAGAACGTAGATAGGGTGGAGAAGGTTCTAGGAGCCTCACGGAGCTAGTAGAAGCCCGCTCGTAAACTTGGTGGAGTGTTACTTCTTTTCTTCTTATGGTCTTTGGGCAAGCAGAATCGGCGTGACGTATCCCAGTGGGCGCGCCTCAGTCTTACAAGGAAGGTCGTGATGACCAGGTGTGTGACAAGTGGCTCGCGGTGTTTACATGAGCATGGCCGCGGACGTCTTCGTAGAATTGGGTAAGTTTGCAGTTTCCAGTATTGTAACATTAGCTAGCGGCTAATGTTACAACTCCTCGTATATACGTTTTCCAATACATAACCAAAAAAAGTCCACTCTTTTTTTTAAGTTTATTTGTAGCATTAACCTTGTCAGCTGCAACTTGACTAGCTCCTGTTAAAGTTTTCTGCTGTTATTTCACTTGTTCATATTGTATAGCAGAATTAACAGCTGTTTCCAGTGTGAATTTGCATCTAATTGTAGTTTTACCGAGAGTTTTTTTATCTATAATACCAACCACGATTCTATCTTTAATGGCTTCGTCATAAAAAGTGACGGGAAAGTTGCAATCTTGAGCAACAGTATGAAGATCTGTAACATAGTCGCTTATTGACTCGCCCTCGTGTTGAAATCTAGTATGGAACCGTGCTTATTCAAAGATTATGTATTTGATGGGAATAAAATGGCTGTCAAACTTCTGAAGGACTGTATAAAACTTCTTTTGATCGGCTGATGATAGCTTGAACGATAGAAAAATAAAGTCTGTTCAGCGTAGGAATTGTTTTCTGAAAGTTCTTTTTCCCTACCAGAAATCTATTATATAGTAGGATATTGGTAGGAAAAAAGACCTTTCAGAGAGAAATTCTTACCGTGAATGAGTATAGTTTCAGCCTGGGGGCCCATCAAATAAATCAAAGAATTTACCTGATCTTCCTCCTTCGACATACCTGAAGCACGTCTGAAACGCATAAAAAGATCTTTCCATGATTTCCATTCCAATGTCGATTTGAAATCGAAAGGGTCTGGAGCGTGCATATTGGAACGAGGTTCTTTATCTATGTTGGAACTGTTCACTTAACCTTAGTTATAGGCCTACTTAAATACAGCGCAATATCTCACCCCTGCCACCATGGCATATTACAGCGAGAATTGTCAAATATACAACAGTCTATCTCGGTAGAAGGCGAAATCTATCCTATTAATACATGAGCAGACATAAGACATTACAATACACAGCCACAGATAACAACTCCCTAGGAAAACACCTCTGATGCCCAAGTTGTTCTTGGATAGAGAGTGTAGTTCCTGACATGGCCGCAGAGTGCTATCTCACAATTACATTTATTTTTATTTTCGACATGTAAAGCCATTGTGCAGAGATAAAATCTGATATATCTGATCAGCTGTTGTTATAAAACGCCACAACTATCCGCAACGATCACAACGCTTTCTCATATAGCGTTAAATCATGCAACTAAATAGCTTCAAAGTGATAAACTTTTACATAAGGGTTTTGAGTAGAGTGTCATAGGGGTGAGCTAGAATGCCGAGGATGGAAAGATTGAGGTTCAAAGGTCAGGTACACTAAGGGTGGTTTTCTTCTCTCCCTCCCCCTAAATGCGGGTTAAATTCATTTAAATTCAATCTTCCCAATTTCTAACCTTTTAACGTAATTAGTATTTAAGCGTATAGCCCGAACGAGTAGTAAGACGTAATACCTTTAAAAAAGTTAGGTTAAGGAAAAGCATCCTGTAAAATTGGTTTTAAACTACTAAAAACCGTTATAATTCTAAGTGTTTAGATAAAAATGAAAATACAATGATGATTCAAAAGTTTTTTTGTAACACAACATCTTACAACCTGTTCAGTTTATACGCCTATGTATTCATTACACTAATGGGTTATGGATAAATAAGGCCTAATTTAGACAAAATGCACCCGCATTTATGTGTTAGGTGAGTGGAAAGCCATTTAGGGAAAACGACCCTCAATGCACCCGACCGGGATCAAACCACGATTTCCCTGTCTTTGGAAGTCTAGTCCAACAATAGATTAACGCGTTAGACCACGCGGACACCAAAGCGGGTAAGGGATTATTAATACTAGATAAAAAAACAGTTTTTCAGATTAAAATTTCGATACGGATACTTACTGTTATCGATACGTTTCTTTCAATACAAGTATGGTATCGATATTTTTCTTCCGATACTTTTAATGAGTACAGTATCAATACTTTTCTTTCGATACCATATCCCTAAGCTCAGACAGTGGTGCCCTTGACAGCCAATCAGCAGTATTCTGGGAAGATTTTACCCATTCAACATCATAACGGTAATTCGATAATATCAGGGCTCATCACTGCAATATGTTTGCTGCACACGCTGGAATACCATGCTTTGGACCAAAGAAAGCTAACAAAGGCTCACCAAAGCCCACTTCCTTCCGATTAATTAAGTGTGAAACTTCTTAACACCGAATATGAGCTCCGTTCCTTCCTTGAGCAACTGGTTGTAAGAATCTTCCGCTTTGAATAGCAAGCGGCTTCTCTTCACCGTTAGGATATCTTTGTAAAATCACCGCACCGAGTCCTAGGTCTGACCCATCAACCAATAGTTGAACCGGATACTGTGGGTTAAATTGAGTCAGCGATTGGTTAGTTTGAACTACCTCTTTTATCTGTCAGATTGCAGTTACCAACACCCATCCCACTCCCACAGTACACCTTAATCAATAACATGTACAGGGGACCCAGAATTGTCACTAAAACTTGGACAAATAATTTATAAATCACCCGCCTCTGTGGCGTAGTTGGCTAACGCGCTTGTCGTGTTGAGCCCGACTGCTGAGGATGGGGTGATCGAGGTTAGAATCTCGGTTGGGTGAACTGTTTTTTTTTTTCCTAAATGGTTTTCCACTCTCCCTCCACGCAAATGCGGGTTCACTTCCTCTAATTCAACCTTCCCAATTCCTAATCCATTAGCGTAATTAGTACTTAAAGCGTATAACCCGAACGGCTAGTAAGACGCGGTGCTAAATATTAATTTATAAATCCTACTTATGATGGCAGTCTTTCACGTTCTTAAGCTTGGGAGCTTCTAAAATTGCCGACCCAATGCACGAACCTTGTCCTTAGGTGAATGCAAGCTATTTTTGTCAATCCTGAAGTTGAGATATTCCACTGAATATTTACCTATCTCGCATTTCTTTGTGAACAAGGTCAACCCACAACGTCTGATTATCTCCAAAAACTTGGTGAGTAGAAATTTGAGTTGTGCTAGGTCTTCAGCCCCTATTAGAATGTATTAGCGCAGTGGTACCTTCTCGACTACCAAGTAAAGTGTTTATATTATTTTATGGGACTTGGCGGAAGTACATACCACTCCAAAGGGAAAGCGGGTATATTTGAATAAGCCTTTTGGCGTAGTTATTATCGTGAGCAATTGAGATTTCTACTCAAACTCAAACTGTTGATAAAAGTTGGAAAAATCGAGCTTCACAAACACCTTGCTGTCCTGGACTTTGTGAAACAGATCCTCAATCTGAGGAAGATAGTGCTGATCTACTCGTAAAACACGAATTTAACGTCAACTTATAGTCGCCACAGATTTGAGTTCCCCCACCATTTTTCATCGCGGGAATTATAAGCGATCCAAATTGTCTATAATCCACAGGCTCTAGAATCCCTTCTATCAAACGTATGTCGATTTCGGCGGCAGCCTACTCTTGAAAAGCAGGTGGGATTGATCGAGTCTTCATAAATTTGGGCTTAACGTCCTGCTGCAGAGACAATAACAATGTTCCATTTTTAAACGTAACTAGACGGTCTGTGAAAACCTCTGGAAATTGCTGAGAAATTCCTTAAAGCATATGCTGCGTTTTTTCTTCTGAGAAGAACACCGGTTGCACCATTTTGTTACGGTTGGTGTCTATAGTGCTAAATCTTAATTCACTAAACCAGACCTTTCCAGCAGCGGTGGTCCATCTGACGCCACCACAAAAATTGATGGTTAGAAAAAATTTGTCAATTATATTTGACCTTGACAGTGATGGCACCTAACGGTATCGATTTTCCCTTGAAATACGAAACAAAGGTTTTGTAAGTTGGAGTTAACAATAAATTTAAGGAACTTTTCAATAAATAATTTCAATCTGGTACTATTGTTCTTAAGCACCCGGTATTAAATTGAAATCTAATGCTTTTATTGTTAATCTTAAAAACAAAATGATAACTTAGGACCTCTTTTCCACCTCTTTAATCTTGTACAATCTTTCAATATCATCTTTGATATTTTCAGATAAAAATAGTGTATTTTCTTGAATTTTCTCTTTAAAATAAGAGTGATTATTATTTATGTTATTCGATTTACCCTTATTTCTGCATACTCTTGCTAAATGTACAATCTGTGAGCAAATATTACATGTGTAACCACGTTAGTTATAGTTTTCTGTGGTATGGTTATAGCCTGTGCAAACATCACAACGAACTCCTTTAGAGAAACCAGGCTGGTGTTTTGGTTGACTAATGTGTCTACTTTGGCTATCCCTTGTAGACATATGACAAACTGGCTCATTTTTAAAAAATCTTAATATTGTTAACCGTTATTGACGTGAAGACGCTTGGTTAGCACTAGCTAGCTCTACTGCTTTGTCAATTGTCAACTTAGTGGCATTTTACTCAAAAAGTCTTTCACGAATGGGACCCTGGCCCTTCCTAAAACAAATTTATTTTGTAGAGCAAAGTTATATGGATGTCAAATTCAAAACTCGCCGCCAATTCCCGTATTCTTGCCAGCCACTCATTTACGTTCTCTTCAAGCTCTTTACTAGCATTGAAATCTTAAATCTTTCAACAAAAACTGACTCTATGGTCAGAAAGTACTTGTCAAACAACTCAACTAGTGCATCTGTTTCAACTCTTTAGGCTTCTTAGGTACACTTAAGTTATTCATTAACTTAAAAGCATCTTTATCAAATGCTTTGGAAAACAAGCCTTGTCTTCTGGTTTCACTCTTGATGCAATTAGAGTCGAAGAAACTCTCTATCCTAGGTTTGTAAAGAGACCAGTCATTTTTTAAAGTAAACTCCCTCAAAACTCCGATGGTGGTGGTTTCTCCATTTTCAGCCATTTTGAATGCAAATGTAGACTTCCTCTTTGGGATTGACGTCTCAGGTCTTTAATTGCGTGATGCACTTAGTAAGTTTGTAAACTCGAATACTTGCTAGGCTTGGTTTTGGTCAACACCAGATTCAACAGTGGGTGATCCCATCCCCGTTGCCAATGTAAAATACTCGCCACTATTTTACCGTTCACTATTTACGTTCACACTTCCTATCTTGTCGCACAACACACCCCTTCGTGTTAACTTGATTTGTGCCTCCCATGTAACACCTCAACTCTACTAGATCATCATACCTTTTAACAGCAAAAGCAGTGCCACCAACTACACCACTGTAATATCCCACACCCTTAAAGTGGCAAATCGTGCAACTAAAAAGCTTGAAAGTCTGATCAACTTTTACATTGGGTTTTGACTTATGAGAAATGTCATAGGGATGGTTTTTTCACATTATTGTCATTCATGAGTTCAGTAAAGTGACACACATATTCGCCAATACTGTAGTTGTAGTTTTTTTTAATATCAAGTCAAGTAGTTTTCTGTAATGTTGTTGGTGAATTATTTGATAATTCATCGTTACAATCGAAATGAGAAAATACATGTTAAAACAATTGAACAAGATCAATAGGTCGAAAGCTAAATATCGATGTTTTGAAAAGAAGATCGATGTGTCTGTGAATCGCATCCCTTATCTAAAAGAAAAATAATTGTATTGTATTCTATTATATAAGTAAATAATATGTTTCTTTAGCTTATTGCTTATTAAACAAAGACTGAGAAGGAGATTTCTATCATATAGCTTGTTGATTTTCATTTATATTAGAGGTAAGGCTTATTATATTACTAAGGGATAATTTAACTTTAAAGAAAATTAATTGTAAAATGAATAACTTGTTCATGTGAGTACTTTACTTGATAGTGTCACCTTTTTTACTTAGAAATACACTAAAATGTTTTATTACATTTATCAATATGTTTAATAATGCCATTGATTAGTTATACACGTTGCCCTTTAGTTTATGAGCTTAGATTTACCCATTTGTAAAAATGAAGGCCAATAACATATAGAGCTGTGTTAGTTTTAAAACCCTGATCATGATCCTTAAACACCCTTGACAGATAAAGGTTGCATTAAGTTTTATTATTTAATCAGCCAACACCTCTTCTAACCATAGTGAACTAGGCTCTACAAGCCTACGTTAAATATAGGCTTCCTAAAATTTTGTGCTGGTTTACACAGACTGTTGTATTTTTGTTAGTTGTTCATCTATATAAAGTCATCATGTTCACTGTAGCAGTCCACATAGGCCTAGACAACATGTGCCACTTTTGTTACTGTGAATTATTTTGATTGTCGCAGGCAATTACTTTATACACACATCATTAAGTATCATTGAACAGTAGGCGTTAACATATAATTGTGTTTCTAGAAAACCTCAACAGTGAATGTGCTTTGTTTCATATACGGTACATATATTCCTAATTACACCGTCCTCTTATTGGGTGGTTAAGTAACATTGCTTATAGCTAAAAAATCAACAACTCCACACTTAGCATTTGGTCGATAGAGTAGGCCTAAATAATCTATTTGTTAATGGATTTCAAAACAATTTTTATCATTATCTACGATGGCTACAAAAATTGCTCTACTTACTTGGCTGCCACTTCATTCCACCAACTTTATCCACGCACCACACCGAACATGTTTACTTGTTTCAAGATATGACTAGATTAACCTGCTAGTGACTGCTTGTAGAACTGGGGACCCTGCTGGCGAGTCATAAAACTTCATCCCCTCCCTCCCTCCTTCATAGAGAGTAATTTTATGTTCATATAAGGAGACTTTTTGGATTCTACCCTCCCCATTGGTCCTTCCATATAATATTTGACTGTGATGATGTTTGGTAGTAGATTTGTGTTTCGTTTTGTATTTATTGAGGTGAGTTAATTTAGAAGGAAAATATATACTTGGTTCTGCACGGTTTTAAGGTTAGGCCCTTAACTGTGCGTTGGTATAGCTTAAGGTGTGGCAATAATGAGACACCAACAAAGTGAGGTAATAATGATATAGCAAAGTATTGATAACTTATAGAACCACTTAAGGTTTAAAATAGATACTAAAATGTAGAATAATATGCCTAGTTATTGTACCAAGTTCAAGTATTTTATTAGTAATAATACAGAAATAAGATTTAGCAGAAATTTGATTACAATATGTGTCAAACAAATTTGGACATTGATATATTTCATAATATTCTGGTCACTTTGATTTTGTAATGTATTAAATCTAGCTTTGACATATTTAGCTATATAGCATTCTTGCATTAGCTAACCATGGTAATCACAAACAAGCTATGGCAATTAATAAATAAAAAATCTTAGAAATAAAATATTACCTAGTCTACAATCCGAGTGCACAAACGAACGCAATCGCAGGGCGGCCGTCACACTCCATTGACAACGCAAACTTTACCTAAGCACGATCATAGAAACATGTTTGAAAAAAGAGCATCACATTTCACCAACGAGCATAAATTAAATAATAGACTCTTTTACAGAACATACTAATATGAAGCATCATTATTATCCAAGTTATATCACCTGAATTGGTTTATTTTAATTGTTATGTCGCTCCTGGATATGCGATAATAGCTATGTATTTGTAAATCTAATGTATCCACTTTAAGATAGTCTTTAGTTTGTGTGTTGATTTACTTTTAGCACTTAACATTTTTTTCCTCTGGCTTTGCAAATTTAGTGTTCCAAATGTCTTACTACAGTCCAATTTTTATAAAAAGAGCCTTTTAGAAAGTATATTTAATTTTTGCTGTCAAAATCAATAGAATTTTCTATTTTCTTATTTTTTTTAGCACTGTGCCATAATATTCTTCGAGTTATACGCTTATACATGACTAATTACACTATTGTGTTGGGGATGAGGGGTTTTAATTAGTATAAAGTGTACCCACATTTGGAACATAGAGTTTTTATAGTTAAGGAAATTTTAGAGGCCCCTCCCAATTCCCAACAGTAAATTTTCGAATTCCAACTTCTAACTATCATGGTTATTTGGGATGGTCCTTTTATCAACTGGCCAATTTAAATTTTCTTTCATACATAAAAGTGTATTTTCTTTGGAAAGATGGCAATTTACTCTCATTTCCAAATCCCTTTGGCCCCCTTACTCTCCCTCCATAGCTTCCACAATTCAAATTTGAAATTTTAAGACTTATTTGGTTATCTTATTTGATATTTTACGTGGCTACCTAATTTCAACCTAACTACATCATAAAGAATGTTCTATGTTAATTGTATACATTTTAAGCACTACCGTTTCCTGGGCTTCAATTTTGAAATTTCATTTGTTCAAGAGCATAGGAAACGTAAGAGAAAGCCAATACTTTTTGCATTTTTTTTTTTCAAAAAAATATTTTGGAAAAAAAAAATATCGCTTCATTATTATTATTAACATCATAGCTTTTAATTTTCTTCACTTGGTGATATCAACAGTTGTTGAATATCTGTCTTGAGCATAGCAGAATTAGATTGAAAACTTTTTAAACGAATTAACGTGAACAATGTATCTCTTGTCTAGTGACTCAAACCTATTATTAAATGACATGATGACATTTCAAGTTTTTGCCTCTGCAAAAACTATATTTATATAGCTTTGGAAACATTTTGAGGAGACCATCCCTCTCTATTTTCCGAGCCTTCATTTTGAAATTTAAGAATTCAGACCTTGATACAGGTTGAGTTGAACCTCATACTCGCCTGACTTATGTCAAATGTCTAACACTTTGAGAAGTAGTTTACGCTTTTATGTTTTAAAAATTTGGGACCTCCTATATCACCAGCCTCCTTAGAAATAACTAATATTTTTAATGTATTTGTGGTTATTTGAAGTTATCCCTCTACATTCCTGACAAGTTTAAATTTTCTACCTCCTACATGTACATCCCATCATCCCCCATTCCCCCTCCCTCCCTATTTCCTGTAGTCTCATTTTGAAATTTAAAATGTTCAGACTTTGTTGTTAATTTGAGTGGTCCCTATCTCTGCTTGACAAATTCCAATTTTATACCACACATAGAAGTAGTTTGTTTATTCAATAGTTTGAAAATTTTATCCTCCCCCTCCCCATTTCTATAACTCTCACTTCAAAACCAAGTTTAAGACTTATTTGGTTATCTGAAACTGTACCTATGCCAGCATGCAAAATCTAGATTTTCTACCATACTTAATTCCTTTTATAAACTCCCCATATTTCCTGGACTCCCATTAGAAACTTTAGAATTTTTAGACTTTTATAGTTATTTGGAGTGGTATCTTTTTTGCCTATATGCAGAATTTTAGTTATATACCATACCGAGAAGAGGTTGTTTCTAATAGTTTTATTAGTTCTTAACCACTTAATCCACTTTTCCAAACCATTCTGAGTGAGAAATTTTAAATTCTAATATTCTTTTGGTTATCTGGAGTTTTATTTCTACCTGTCTTTTAATTTTTAAACTCATCTCAAAAATTATTTCTAGTTGTAGCTTCTCCCTCCCCCATTTCTTATAATTTAAATTTAAAATTTTCGTATTTTTTTGTTTATTTAGTGTGGTCCTTATGCCTACAAATATATGTTCTCTACCACACAGAGAAGTAGTTGAATGTATTATTTTTTTAAATGTTGACCCCCTACCATTTCTACAACTCCCGCTTAGAAATCTCAAATATTAAGATTTGTTTGTTATTTTGAAAGGTAATTCTACCTACTTGCCAAATTTAAATATTCTATCACAGCTAAAAGTTGTTTTTATTTTTATAACCCTATTACCCCCCACCCCCACCCCCTACTCCCTATATCCTGTGGTCCCATTTAGATTTTCTAGCACACATAAAAGGTTTTTATTCTGTTTATATCCCCTTCCTTATGTCCCAGGATCCCATTATTGAATAAAAATGTTCATACTTTTATAATTATTTTGAGTGGTCCCATTGGTTGTCTGCAAAATTTCAATCTTGAACACACTTTCACCAACGCACCTCGGGACCCATCGTGTGGATGCCATACATACATTAATTTCTTATTAAGATTATGCAAATCATTGAACCCCCATCTATCAAATTTCATTTTGATTGCAGGACATAGAACTTACCACCCCATTTCCCACCTTTACTCCCCTTGAGGCGATGAAATTTGAAAAACCCTAAAACTATCTCACCCAATTCTATAAAGAAACATACATCTTAAATTTCAACGCTCTATGTCCACGAATACAAAAGATGTACAGTAAGTGAATTATGTCAACTTTCGACCCCCCCCCCCCCCCCCTTCCCTCTTTTCATCTCTTATAGGCTCACAAAATTCGGTCGGTCTAGAGTGAAAACGGAACCCTTACTAAAAAATTTCAAATCTCCATGTTTGAAACCTTTAAGCTTTTCTAACAAAACCATACTCCCCCACCTCATTTAATGTATATACAACCAAAATTAGCCTTGTAGTTTGGAATTTTAAGCCATAATGTTTCATTCCCATATATCTACACTCATGTTAATATCATTGAATCAATATCTAGTTTAATATAAGAGCGAAAACATAATAAATCCTCAAATTTGTGCTTTATACTTATAATTTGATATGTTATTTTAAATAGCAGTTGAAATGGACTATTTGGCCAAAATTAACTGTAGATAAATGTTTTCAATAGATAATTCTTCTATGATACCAGTTTTGGTATCTAGTAAGTGAGAAATAATGTTGTATTAGAGACGAAACTACAAACTAGTATATAATTAGTATAATATTAACTTGTTTTCATATTATTAAGGCTAATAACTGGGCCTACCTCAATAAATAAATTGTATGGTACACCACACAAACACACACTTTCTTTCTCCTTTTGTAACGTGTATAAAATGACTAACAAACCTTTTTAACACGTACAATCAATAACACCCTTAGAATGGTGGAAAACTATGAAAACCAGTTCTAATATTTTCTTATAAAATGTGGCAGATCTAGACTTACTGCAACATCAGGAAATACCCTATTTACCAACATGTAAATCTGCCCCAGCGAACGTAGTACATTGGCCTTGTAAGACAACATGAGCTAACTTCTAATTCCCAAGGCGGTGGACGAAGAAATGAACAAGGCTCAAGTCAGGAGAGGGCAGCTGGTCAGTAAGCGCTAAGAGTCCGGTGGTGCAAGGTGGAACCATCCCCTCTCCCTTTTCTGCAATTGGAATATTCATGACGATTCATCTAGCTAGACCCATAGGCATAAATACGAGCTGGTCCTTGATTCACGTTACCTATATTGTAATCACCACTCTAGAGATACTCTTGTCGCCACAGAGATTACTGTGATGGCTGTGGCGTCTGAATCACCTCCTTGCCGCAGATCGAGCTCTAGAGCTTAGCATGTGTATCGAGGGACATAGTTGATTATGTCATTGTGCCCATAAGGCATATTTTCAGTTAGCTGAGCCGTGGGCTCTCTCATGTAAATGTCTTTAAGACTATGTTTTTTGTAGGTTACTTCTATTTGTTTCCCTATGCCCTTATGGCATATTTTAGTTTGCTGAGCTTTGAGCTCTATATTACATTGTGCACATGACTAAGTTTATGTATGTCAATTGTTCTGACTCTTGTCTTTGCCCATCAAGCCTAGTTTGTTATAATGTGCCATGCGCTCTATCCTTCTATGTCTATTAAACTTGATCGCAAATATTGGAGTCATAAACAGAAGACTTAGAGATTGTTTGACTATGCTGCAGCTATAGAATAGCGTAGGCTTTATTGATGGAATTTGGCAAGTTATCTGTTGCTTTGTATCATGACCTAATTGGGTCAGTAACTCACACCCGTCTTGTAGGTGTCTAAGTCTATACTGTTTTGAAGTATGCAACCTGTGGAAGGGCTACTAGGTTATAGCTGTGGCTCGCAGGGTTATATTTATTATGTACCTGAGCTGCCTATAGAGTTGATCGAGGTTGATCACTATATTGCTTAGTGTTATTATCCCCGTTCCCAGGTAACTTAATGTTTATACTATTGATTTGCCACTGACTAGGTCTAAAATATCAGTTTATCTTCAAGGAACATATAGCAGTGTAATCTCAAACTCTATCAGGAGTTGACTCTCGCTAACTAGCATGTTAATTACCGCCCTTGTAGCTCCCTTAAAACCAGGACTAAGATTATGAGGTTTACCTTCATATGTAAAATTGTGTGTAGTTATAGTAAGCCAGATAGGCAGAAGAATAAATAGGTTCTTCTTTTGAACGGTGTCATGTACAGATGAGGAAGTGTCTTTATCCATTGCCCTATTAGGAGTATTAGCAGTAGTCCTGTTTTAGCGAGTTACGAGTTCTAGTGTTTACATCTCTAGCCTACGAGTGCAGGTTGCAGGGTGTTCCCAGGTGCTCCACACCAATAGTTATTGATATAATTATTCATATTTATTACATATTGTCTAATCTTAAACAATGTATTGTTTGAATAATTACAACCTATAATGCTATGTACCTTCTATTGTCTTATTTCTTAATTAATAAACTAACTTTGTTAATCATGTATATTATTCCTTTACGGTACCTATATCCTATATTGTAGTAAACAGTAAGGTATTATGGTGCACTTTGTCTGGAAATGGAAACATTTATTTAATACTCGTAAGATTTGTGATACCAGTCAATATACATTTTTGCCGAAACATGATGGGAAAAAAGAGCATCACATTCCACCAAGAGACTAAATGAAAGAAATGTATTGTTCATTATTCATATTTTACAGAAACATATTGTTCATTAAAAAGCATCTCATCAACTCCTGATTTCTGAGACCTCATTTAAAAAGAAAATATTTGCCAATACTTGGGAAGCTAGGGCCCATCCATAAGTTATGTAAGGATTTTTAAGGATGGGGGTGATCAGTATTTTTTTCGCTTTCTTGGGGGTGGGTAGAATCCATCTTAACTAAAGATTCTATCAATGTTTATGGTGAGACAAAATTTAAAAAAAAACCACTTCTACAGACGCGCAGTCAAAAAGGTTGCACCTAGGGATAACAGATGGCGCTGAAGCGTAGCTTATAGGACATACACAGATATACATAACTATAAACTGTCATTTACTTATGATGTGTTACACCTAATTTTACTGCGATTAGTATTATATAATTTCACATCACCAATCATTTTATCTAAAATAATATAATTTACCAAATCAGAAGAAAATTACTTAAGACTGGTAAGAGGAGAGGGGGACCCAAAAATCTCACAGCCCCTTTCGTAGGGAGATTTAGGGTGGGGGAGAGGGGGTCAAAATAATGAAAAAAAACCTTACGTAATTCAGGAAAGCCCTCGATTGGTTTTATAAAAATATATTTCAAGTAAAGGTTTTTTTTTAAATTTTACTACTACTTAACAACGATGAGTTATTTCGAGTGTCAAATACTTGTGAAGATATGATTAAAATTGGCAATATCTGCCTATGTAAATTACCCTTAAACTACCCTCAATTTAGGGTAAGATATCTAATTTCCAAAAACTCCTCATAGGAACCTTTAATAACTATATATACTAAGTTTAGCCAGATCAGTAAAATGGTGTCGGCACTAGGCCTAGATATAGACACATATGTAGACGGCATCGCAAAAAAAAAATCTTTTTTGGCATTGGGGGGGGGGGGGGGGGGTTGACATTTTTTGAATTTGGGTTTTATGAGCACAGTACTTTTCTCTTCAAGGTGTCGAGAGAAAGTAAAAATTTTATATTTATGTAAAGAAAGATGAGCACAAATCATAGTCTTATATGCTTCAATGGTGCAAACACATTTCTATACATTCTTAAAATTACTTTAACTAAAGGCTCAGTGGCATTATGGAGTAAAATAGTTACAATTTAAGAAGCAAAAAGTGTAAATATTACATTGGCCATTTAAGTTTTTGAGTTCATACAGTCATAATATCCCATTATTTGAATATTGTATTTATTTTTTATCTATCAACTATACTTATATAGTCTTAAGAAGAGTGTTTAATTAAATACCGGTACATATTTGTTCTTTTACACACTTTAACAACTAAATGTTTTTATATAAGCATACCGCCTGTCTAAGCCTACTATTGAAAAGCCAAAGTTGTTAACCTAAAGCTTAAGCCAAACAGCTGGTTTTGTTTATAAAACAATCACAATTATAGTCCAACACTCCTAGCAAGCCCAATGTTGAAGAGTAAAGCCTCGAAAAGGAGTGCAACACGTTAAACCTAGCGTTTGTGGATCTGTTCTTTCCTTGTCTGTGGTCCAGGCTCAATTCCTCTTATGGTTAAAAAAAAAAGCATCATCTTGGTAAAATTGGCACTTCTCCTTTCACAATGATGAATTGACATCCAAGAAACTATATTTGTTATAGAAGTAAGTTTGTAAGTCATGCTGAACATGGTTCAGAAAGTGCTTATTAAATACCTTTAGAACATAAAAAAAAAAAAAGGAAGTTAATCTGCTGAGCTACACCCTTATGAGATGTGTGTACTTATTATTATTTTAATGTGAAATGTCCTTTTGTCAGGGAGTATTAAGGTGGATGGAGGGGAATGTGAGAAAAAGCCAGTGTTTTTACAGTTTTTATGATAAGACTTTTTTGGCCAAAATAAATAAAATATTGCTCCAGTACAAACATAGAATTTAATTCTCTTCACACGGTAACCTCAAAATTTCTTGAATATCTATCAAGGGTGTCCTGGTTTTTAGTGACAACTTTTTCTCTTCATTTAAAAAGTTTCTCATCTGATGCTGCTATGCTCATGACAGATATTCATCAACTGTTGAAGTCACCATTTACCATGTGAAGAAAATTAAACTCTTCTCTTTGTACTTAAGCAATATTTTATTTATTTAACAAAAAAAATAATGTTTTGCCATAAAAAGTGCAAAAAACACTGTCCTTTTCTCGCATACCCTTTCCATCCCACCTTAACAACATAAATTAGCTTCTTAGTATTTAACAATATTTGAATCATTGAGTAGAGTTTTATCAAACTTTATGTCACAATATTTTCCAGTTCCTCACTTTGTTTTTTTTAGCACAATATCTTAATCGTTGGGCTATATTTAACTCATATAGGTATTAGTTAGACTAATATGTTAGGAATGAGGAAGGTTGAATTAACAGGAGATGTACCTACATTTGGTGGAGCGAGAGAGAAAAGCCATTTAGGAAAAGAATTACTCTTAGTACACCTGACCGGGATTCAAACCTCTATTCTCCCAGTCATCGGCAATACAGTCCAATACAAAAGTGATGTGTTCCAGAGGTTTCCAGCTGGTGACCCACGGATCACTGCAATGCATTTTTTTGTGGCCTATGAAGGTTCCTGTAAAAGTAATCTACTATGTTAAAATTAATGTTTTCATAAAAAAACTGAAAGAGTTGGCTTGCATTGGAAAAATTAATGAAAGTCCCAACGATGTTCATTCAGTAATAAACTTAATTGCGCTCTATTTAACTTCCTTCCACCCCTAGCCAATTATGATGTGGCCTACACTAGACTCATGGATCCAATTGTGGCCCTAAGGCACTTTTAAGTTGGAAACCCCTGCTGGTTAGATCATGCGACTGCTGATGCGGTCATTATTTAATTAAATTTAGATGGTGCCTGTTTTATCTCCTAATAAAGACTGTTTCGAGACAATAGTGGTTTGATTTCACATGAAACAGCTGTTTCAATTCATAGAAAATACTAAGAATTAGGTTTTTTAAGGATATATTTGTATTTTATTATTATATTAGTTTTAAAACTGACATATTCTATTTCAAAGTCTGATTATAAACATTATTTAACTGTAGTTCTGTGTATTTCCACTTTTTAAAACACGAACGGGAAGTAAGAAATGGTGCAAGTAAGTAGGTTTTGAAAATTTGTTGCAAATTTATTTACCCCTCTCCCTTAAGCTTATTGTGAAAATGGAAATCATCTGCTGACGTTTGCGCTTAAGCATTGAGCTTGTTTTTCAGCCATGCCTAAGCGCAAGTTAGAGGAAGAGCTAGAGATTGATTGGTCGGCTAGTGACAAGAAACTCAAAGCTGAGGCGGAGCTGAAGAAGAATTCTCTTGACTCTGACGAAGAAGATGATGCTGTGGGCACAGCGTATGATGTTCTAGCGGATGACGACATTGAGGGTGGGTCAAGGGCCAACACTTTCATATATGGGGCACTGGGGCATATTTGACATGTTATATTTTCCCCCCAGGCTATGTTCAATACTACATGTTACAATACAGCCTATATTAATGTACGTGCTCCATTAGGTTATTGTTTATTCAGCATTGCACATTCAGACTATTACAAAAATTTAACACTGTTGAGCATTGATACCAAACTTAGATTCACAAAAGAAGCATTAGAATGTGCCATTTTAATGCAGGAAGAGAATTCCTTTGTTTTCTGATTGTCTATGAAAGATTTCTTGGAAGTTAGATCAAGTTAACTAAGTCTACTTATGTATACACAAGAATATGTTTGTTATTTAGTGTTCATTTCTCCCTTATGTATGAAACACCATTTGAAATCTTTATTCAAGATTTTTTCTTAGAAATGTATATATTCAATAAACTTATGTCAAACGTTTTAATCTTATGAAAAATACTGATGAATTTTGAATTTATGTAAACATATATACCTATGCTTATTCAGGCAGATGGAGGGGGGGGGTAATTTTAGTATTTAGCCTATATACTTAGTTCTTTCTATGGCTGCATTCATTTTATTAAAGTGAGCTATTAATTTAGAAAGGCTGCAGTAGAAGTAAATTTTAGATATTCTTTTTTTAATTGCTGCCTTTTTTAAACCAAAATAAATTTATTTGTTTTCTCACTAGGCAATTTAGTTAAAAAAAAACCTGATAAATATGAATAGTTGACGTTACTTAACAAGTTTTTTTTTTTCAAGTAAATATTTTGGATTAGCATTTTGTAAAAAGATGTACCCTTTGTTTATTTTGAATGGTAGTATTAAATTACCAAAAGTTATAACTGTATGGACTTCTCTTATAAGCTTCACCATAGTGTAACCCTTCAAGGTAATTTTGCTACCTTCCTCAATGGAGTAGAAAAGGAATATAAGTTGAAAGCAATTTCTAAATTAAATATTTGCGTTTGTTATTGTGAGGGAAGGGGAGGGGACAAACTCTTTATAGTCATTTGGGGGGAGGGGGAAAGGGGCGTGGTATTGGATTTAAAATGCCGAGAAGCCAAGGCTGCAGATACCTTATTTTTTTGATTAAGATCTTTCTGGTAGAATATGAGTGTTTCTGAATACACTTTAATACCAGAGTTCCTAGGTATGTCAAATGCTGGCAGAATATCTTGTTGCCCCATATTAAGTCGAGCTGTTGACTGCCTACAGGGCAGGAGGATGGTGTGGCGGGGTTTGATGGAGAGACACAGATTACACCCTTCAACATGAAGGAGGAGCTGGAAGAGGGTCATTTTGATACTGACGGGAACTACCACTGGGCCAAAGACAAGCGGGAGCTTCGGGACAATTGGCTTGAGAACATTGACTGGGTCAAGGCAAGTAGAAATTACTGTGACCTGCTACTCCTTTGAGGGTACTACTGGAATTATAGCTGGTAACGTCAAGTGAAGTGTTGGTAGGCATGGTCTACAATGTGTTCTGTATAGAATATGGAGCACGAACTTCCATCGAAAGGGATAGAGGCACCAACCCAAGTTCAATATTTCATTTATTTTAGTTATTTAACATGCGCTTGCTCAACCGACTGATTATATCAGCACGTAACTTATAAACTAACTTAAACCTAGAACATACACAACACCCAGCCCCTGGATGTTAATTCATCCCTGTGAAAGGGGAAACCCACATTTTACCAATAATAAGTTTGCGGCCATGGCAGGAATTGAAAACCGGGACCCTTAGCTCAATAAGACAGACATGCTACCAACTGAACTAAGGTGTCAAACATTAAGATGGTGTGATCACAACACTTATAAAAAATGTGGGGTGGGTGTTAGAGGTAGAGGAAAAGATTTAAAGGAAAAGGAAGGAAAATTAAAGGAATCCCTCTAAATAGTTTATAGAATGTTTTTGTTTGTCACCTCGTATCACCACCTGTTTGGTTTGTATGCACGCATTTGAACTAATTGCACTAATGTTTTAGGGATGAGAAAGGTTGAATTAAGAGGAAGTATACCCAAATTTGTCTGGAGGGAGCATGGACAACCATTTAGGATAACCCACCCTTAATACTCCCAACCAGGATTCGAATCCCAATATCACCATGATCAGCAATCCAGTCTATTTCGAGAGTGACACCTTAAATCATTCAACTACCAAAACAAGTTTTTAGAATTGTTTAGTATTCATAAAATTGCTAGGAGGGGGGGGCTCACAAGATTCGTGCCTTCTAAGCTCCCTCAGGGATGAAAAGGAAATGTGAATAGAAAATATCTCTTGGGAATTGAGCCTTAACCTTACAGGTGAGATATCCCATTTGGGGGCAGAAGGGAGGCAGGTGTCTGGACTCTGAAAGTATTCCCTCACAACACCAGTTTTTTTTCTTTACTTTGGCACTACTGTACAGTGTTGGATTCTAACTAATGACCTTAAGTGGATTGTTACCAGGCCATCTCTACACTGGTTCATTAGGGGGCTTATTCACCGGAACCAAAAGGCTTCAGAAATGTCAAACGAAATAGTTTTTGTCATTACTGAGAGCACTAAGCCGCATATCTGGAGTGCTGGCTTCTTCTACCCAATATCTGCAAGAGATTACTATTAATATCCCAACTAAGGACAGCTCTTATGTCTATTGAGAGTGGTTCACAATCCACTAGGATCCTTGATATGATTAACACATGTGGTGTCCAGTGCCCAAGAAAACTTGTGTTAACCTATAGTGCTTAGGCTCTCTGGGAGATTATGACTGGACTCTTGAGTAGACACTTGCTAGCAAGCAATAGCAAGGATGGATGTTAAGTTCAACTGTGGAGAAGGTTTATGCTTACACAATTAATTGTACAATAAATAAGGGTGACTTGGCGGTCTAGAGGTAAGGTGTCAGACTTCTGTGTTGGGGTTCAGGGTTCAATCCTCGGTCCTGGCACAGATTTATCTGATTGCCAAACCCTTCCTTCACCTCTGACAAGACGTGTATTAATCAAAATGTGTGGAATGCCAGGCCTCCAACGTAGTTCGATCCACGTTAAACTGTAGGTCCTCCATTTCATCTCACAATCACCCTACCATTACACATTAGCGTAAGTGCATAAACCTGAAAAGGTAGTAAGGGTATTATTATTTATTATCATTTATTATTATTATTAATTATTTATTATTAATACTATTTATTATAATTATTATTATTATTATTATTATGTGGTGGTGTTGGTGGTGACATAGCTCGGGAGATCTTTAAGTTACAAATATAGCCTCATTAAGTATATTTGTAAATTAAAAAATGAGGGTCCAGGATTTGATTTTCATGTCCAGGTGTCAATTTTTAAATTTATGAATAAGTTAAACTCTTTTACAATACTTTTTAATTATGTACATAAATGAGTACTATTTATTTTTAGATTTGTGTCGAATACACAATTTAACGAATTTGAATCTCCAATTCACTTTCAAATCTGAATTGGAATATTAAAAAAAGTAACATAGGAGGAAATAGAAATATAATGTAGTAATAGAAAATAAAAATAGTTACCATATGTTTAAAAAAAATCTTATAATCCACTTAGTATAACATTCATACACTCAGTTAAGTTTTAAATTACTGGTCTGGGGCCTGGTTGTTAAGTTCATCCTATAATTATAATTGGTTCTGAACCACCAGTAAGCAATATTATAACTTTAAAACAAATTTCACTTGAAATCATTGAAGATTTTTTTTTTAATTATTTGAATCTCAAATATCCATAAGGATTTGAAAGTCCCATCTCTAGTTATTTTTTCTCTATAAATTGAAAAAAGGTAATGCACTTTAATTATAGTTTCAAAAGACCCAAAATGTATACTTTTTATTTCAGATAAGCAAGTAAAGGTTACTGATGCTGATAGTGACAGTACTGAAAGTGAAGGAACCCCATTTGACCCTGTCCCAGCATATCGCCAGATGCTGGAGCTCATGAAGCCAGGCGAGACGGTCGCTAAGGCAATACGGAGACTGGGTATATCCTCTTTACTGTGCACTAAATTTTACACAGAGCCCAGAGCCATCTATGATCATTTATAATGTTTACAATTCACTAAATATTCTGTTAGGGGTTAGAGCAAGTTGTTACTTTTATTGATCTGTTGAGTCTCACTTATTGCTTCTGACAAATATGAAAGTGGCAGAGGTATTATCTATACTAGTAATAACATTCAATCCCTGTGATGAATGTCTGGAAGGTGTCACTTTTAGACTCAGTTGGTGTATGCATTTTAGGGACTTGGCAGACTGATGTGCAAAAGTACCTTCTGGCTCAGTAAGAAAAACAACGAGAAACTACTTCAATCCTCATTTCCCTAGTACACCTCTTCCCACCTGCCTAAGCTTTACAGCCGATGGTGAAACTGTTGAGGATCCAAACAATCGTCCAATCACACACTTGTTGTTATCTTCTCACATCTCTTGCTTTAATTTCCCTTGTAATTTTTTGTTACATCCTCTCCATAGTTCTTCTTGAGATTCTTTCCTTTCTAATTCCTTATTGCATGTTCATACCAGCTCAACTTTGCTTCCTCTACTATCTCATATACCCCCTATATCCCAACTCTTCCTTGAACACTTTCCTATCTTTGTTTCATCCAATGTTTATGCTACATATGTAACTATGGGTTCGACACCTTAGCTCAGTCGGTAGCATGTCTTTCTTCTGAGTTAAGGGTCCTGGGTTTAATCCCCGACATGGCCGGAAATTTATCATTGATGAAAATATGAGTTTACCCTTTCCATTGATTACTTAACAACAAGGGACTGGACGTTGTGCCTGTCTAGTGTTAAGTTAGATTAGAAGATATATGAAGCTACGACAGGCCTAGCAAACCGGTTGTGGAAAATATATGGTATGAATATAAAACTACCAGAGGCTGGAAACAATAATGGATGTAAAATGTAACTATGGCTACAAAGTACACCTTATTTAGCATTTTGTGCATATTTTGTTATATTTTCTATGTGCTTTTATGTATCATGCTTTAGTGCCAGCTAGCTTACTATAATCAACTTGGTATTTCTAATCTGAAAAATTGCAATATTGTTAATTTGAAGAGAAGATTGGACTGAGGGAGTAAAACACTTTACCTGATCAATGATTGAACCCCACCCTTCTGTCAATGTGAAGTTAAAGATTGTCCTATGAGATCGTGTGAATAGCATGTTTTTCACCATAGGAGGCAACAAGCCATTGACTGCATCAGAGCGCTGGAAAAGAAAAAAAGCTGGTCAGGAAGAGACTGATCAGAGCCCAACAGACAAGGAGAAGGTTACGCAACTGACAGAGTTGGCCAATCGTGTGCTGACAGAGATGGGCAATATGGACATCTATCAAGAGAGCTATGAATACATCTCTTCCATTGTAAGTCACATGATTACATGGCCTATTATTCACGTTTCACACTCTACCTCTCATACATTTAGGTGTATTACCACCTACCCTTGCACTATATTTCTAGGGTGTGCGAAGGCCACTTTTTAAATGCGAAGCAAATCTTGAAACTCGTGAAGAAAAGTCGAAGTCAAAGCTACCTAGGAATTTTGTTGTTGTCACTTAATGCCACTTTTGATTTTTAAATTATTTATTTAAATATCAGATTTTAAATCTAAAAAAATATATATATATTAAAAAATCTAGTAGGGGAAATATTGTGTCTAAGTTTGTTCTCTAAGATGTGTGTTTGCCCATAAAGGTGAACAATGCTGACAAGAAGTCAACACAGTCGAATAACAGAACTGAGGCAGTTTCACTGGACATGTATGCTGACGATTTTGATGAAAAGGAAAAGGCAAGATTGTCTGAGATCACACAAAAGGAGAACCAGGATCCTGACACTGCAGGGGGGAGCCGAGAGAGGATAGGTGCTAGTCCTCCCACTACCACAGGTACAGTCCATTCTCAACTATTAGGTTAGTTGGCAGTAGCCTTCCATTCTTCCCCTCTTGGTTTCTCTTTTATTTCTTGATAGTTTTCATAGCCAGTGCCTTGCATCACTTGTTTTATGAATCTTTCCCTTGGTTGCACCTAGCATTCTTTCCTCATATAGTCCCTACTATGATGGTATGAATACCGTATTCACCCAAATCCAAGACAACCCCAGTTTTCAGCGGTTCTGGATACATTTTTTATAAGTGCTATTTATTTGATCATGAATGAAGGAAATAATAATTACGGTAGACTTATTTTGTTATGTTAACAAATGTGTATTTTATTTATGAAACAAAACACCTATGTTGACTTAAAACCTAATTAGGGTTGTAGAATTGCTAAGGAATTTATTTTTTGTCTCAAATATTGCTTTTGCTTAAGAAGGTTAACTTTGAAAACGTTTCATTAAAACAATGAGAAGTAAATTTTTATTATGACAAATGATAATCGTTAGTGAAAATCTAAGTCTTTAAACATATCCTAATCCCCATAAATACTAAAATTTGACTTGACTATTAACATGCTAGCTTCTAAAACGTGACACTTTCAGTTTCACAATGATATACAGAAAATAATATAATATTGTACTGTACTAAATTGGAACCTTCTTCCCTTTTATTTTTGCGAATTTACTAATAATGTCTTCATATTCTAATAATTTAACTACATAATTTTCAATATACCTAACTGATAATGCGTTTAAATGCATGTGACCTAGTGAATTATGTAAATAGTTTTTCTTATGTTTCAATATCAAAAAATGATCTTTCACCACTTGCATGGCAAATCGGTGACGTTAAAATTTGTTTTAAGATTGTCTCCATGTTAGGAAATGTAGATTGAAGTCCTTCATTTAATATCGTATATATTTTAACATGATCTGATGCTTTTTCTTCTCGAATATAGTCAATGATGTGTTGAAGTTAATCTATAAAATATTTTATTTTGATATTTCTTTCATATTTTATACTTAAATTTTTTACAAATCCATTAAATTCATCGTCGCTTATTGAAAAATTAAAAATCTTTTAAAACTTGGATATACATTTCAGATATAAGTTTATCGCAAATTACATTGTGAATGCTTATAGCAAAATTTTCTTTATCACTGAAATGTGTATCATTAGATGATGTCTTGTTGAACTGCAATTTCCCTATTACTTTTTAATCTTGGCAATTTAATACAGTAGGGAAGGATTGACTTTAAATGGGACAGTGCAGCTATTAGGATACAATATGATTTAGTTTATTGGTCATTAGTAAGGAAGGTATGGTAAGGAATGCATACATTTTATTAGAGGCTAGTAAAGAAATAGGCTTAGAAGTGAACGCTGTAAAGACCGAGTATATAATCATACAGAGAGCACAGATTGGGGATGATAGTTTAGAGATTACTGTGAAAAACTTATCATTTTACAGGGTTATTGAGCTTAAATATTTAGAAACATATAAATAGTATTGGAAATCAGGAAAAGAATACAGTCGGTAAATGCATAGTATTACTCGGTCAGTAAGTTGACATCTCGCCTGCTTTCAAGGAATATAAAACTAAGAATATACAAAACAATAATTTTACAGGTTATTCTTTATGGGTGTGAAACATGGTTTCTTAACTTACATAATGAGAACAAATTTAGGGTGTTCGTAAACATGGTCCCTGCAATCACTGTAACTTAGTTGAATGTTTTTCAGGTAATGAAGTACTCTGGGAGTGGAAGCTGACAGAGCACAGTGTAGAAGTCCAGGGCCCCCATCCATCCTCCCAGATGAACTCCTGGGTTGAAGATGGCAAGTTTTCTGAGCCAGTGTGGGTGCGTAGGCAAGGCCAGGGTGGATCTTTCTACTCCTCACGCAGAATTGACTTTGAACTTTACATGTGAAGTCTTTGTGCATGTCATTAAAATGTATCATAATTTAATGATGGATCAGTTCTAAAGTTTTGCCTGTTCTTGTTTCAGTTTTTATTTTCTAGGTCTATATAGTCATCCTTTTATCTCATCGACCAAGAGTTACAATCTTTTCCATGTTTATCTCATCTCTTGTATCAACCTCAGATCATCATTCTTGTCCATTTTAATTAAAATGCTATTTCTTAGTTTTAGTAGGTATCTTAGGTAAATAATCAAATTAAAATTATTTGTACAATTTGTGTTCTTAATATGCTGTCTTTTTATTTCATGGTTTACTTTTTTATCATCATTATTAATTTTGATTATAATCAGACCAAATTTAATATATGAGTGCATATATTAGGGCAGGGATCATTATCATTATCAACTGTTTCCATCATGTGGATGTCCCAGTTTAGTAAAATGCCTCCAGCTAAATCTTCCTCCAGGAGTGCAGAATATATTCACGGATCCAATATTTCCCAGAACATAACATTTTCATACAAAACTTCTCCTAAAACCATACTGAACAAAATGAAACAAAACTGAAAATTTTATATAGTCAGAGGTGGGGGGGTTGAGATTACTTCCTCATTGTTCAGAAAATTCAAATTTAAACATACGTTTAGACACACCACAATTAATTACAAATGCTTGCCTTATCCAAAATTTAATTATCTCCAAGAAATAGCAATCTTCCCATTTCCCTGTGAAGTGTATTAATGAACTTTGACCTATTGTAGACCTTCAAGCAAGAACTAAAAGAATACCTAGCAAAGTGGTACTTTCCTCCATTAAAATGTCGTCTAAGGGTTACTATAGAAGACATGAAGCTTTATGGACAAGTGGGCCATTCCAAAAGATTAAAAAAATGGCATACATAATGTTTCTGTTGTGTAATTGGTTGCCTATCACTGTATACACACTGCCTTACTGCGTATTTTCATACAATTCTCCAGGACATAAAGGATTTCAAGAATGTGATGAAACACGCTTTCATTTGTGAATGCTTCCTTTATTACAGCATTATCACAAATTATCAGGTTTGGTTTCTATAGACTAGGTTTTTAAAAATATGAGTTTTAAAGATTCTTTTTCAAGGTTTTAAATTGAGAAACTACTACATCAGTAATTAATGCACATCCATGATTTTCACTACAGGTTGTTAGTGTTCATAGTAACTTGAATTTGCTGCTAAAAAAATGTCTGAAACTGAAGTACTCATTTAAAACATACTACTGAAAAGGAAAGGTGAAGATTCTGGGAATGACTTGAGCACTGGTCGTCCACATTTACCAATAAGCAGTCCTGATAAATGTAGTTTTCAAGGCATCCATATTCTTATTGAGTGGTGGGAGTTTTTCTTCAGATTTTTTTCCACTCTTCAATTCTCTCGTCAACTTGTTAACAAAGAAACTTGGTTTTGAAAACTTTCTCGATTCCAATGATAATTCTTTAACATCGGTGTTCTTGCCTTGTCGTATACGAGTGTCGTCTGCTACGGTTTTTCATACACTGAAGTTAGCATATCTGAACCAAATTTACTAAAAAGACAACACAATGGTTGGATTTTTTTTTGCCTCAAATTTCCCCAGGCCCTCAATAATTACCCTCAAACCTCACTCGGACATATTCTGCACCTCTGTAGATTCCTTTATAGACCATTTCAAGTTGAAATGTTTGAATACCTATTCAATTATACATGTTAGTGTGGTAAAACTATGTTCAGTATTTCAGTCTTAGATCATTTTTGTTTATGTTGGTTGAATACAAATCAAGTGCCTAATATCTAAGAATATAATTAAACCAGCTTAAATACACTGTCAAGTGTAAGTGCTGGAGATGGAGCAACCTTAAAACTCAATAGGTTACATTTTGATAAAAATAGATTAACTGCTAAATTAAACTACTATTGATCACCTTCATCAGCACGTCTAATTGACATAGCTAAAGTTGCATCAAATGAACTTAGAATTATTGGTGTTGATAAGTTCATCTTATAACTTAAAACTTTATTTATTCAATATAAGGCTAAATAATCATACTTAATATATATAATAAGGAAGGGGGTGATTAAAATGTTGTGTTATTTTAATGTATGAAGAAGTTCATGGATGCAAAACTTATATATATTTTTTTGTGAATACACACTATTCATATTCCTCTCATTCTTTTAACTCTGACTCAGGCCAATCACTTGAAATTAAGAGTACTTAGAACTTTAAGGCAGTTATAAAGTACTAAACCATCTCGTTTTCTTGTAATATACATTGTACACAATAGACTTGTGTTTATGTTACAATAGTGATTACCAAAGAATACATTGTACCACTTTTCTTTACCTATTCATTATTTTATGGCAATTTGTTATCCCAACAAAATAAAGTGCACTATTGTACAGTTATTGTTATGTTTGTTACAATAAAGTAATAAAATTTATACCCCAATTATTAGTTGACAACTTTCTATCATCTTGGGTTATGGGTATGGCGCTGAAAATGATAATTTTGTATTACAAATATATGTTTAGTTAAATTTTCATATGTTTAGTTAAATATTTTCAAATCAATAGTGAACATTTTGAATCAAATAGTTTTGAATTTAAATATAATCTCGTTACAACTTGGTTTAACTTACTAATATAGATATTTTAAATATGGTCAGAAAATGTTTGAATAAAGTAATGTGAAAGATATTCTCACTAAATTCAAAACTTTAACAAAAGCAAAAAATAAGTGTCAGCAAAATTATTCCATACTGCTGATGTGAATCAAAATAAATATAAAGGACATTGTAGACTAAAGCTATAAATTACTTCTAGTGGAACTTTATACCAACATATGAAACAATAATAGAACCAAAAAGGTTTAAGTAAACTAAGTTTGTGCCCATCCATGATTTTTTATTTCGAATTGAATCAGAATCTTGGCAAACTAGCTTGAATCGATTCTGAATTGAATATCATGCTCAAAATATTTTTCAGTTCGAACCTAAATCGAATATTAATTTTAAAAATATTTCAAATTTAATCTTAAGTTGAATATTATAAGATGTTAAGATTTCTGATTACAACAAGGTTAAATTATTATTATTAAAAATGTGGATAGTCATTTTATGGAAATTCGATACATTTTAGATTAATTAAAAAAATGTATTATGTAATCAATAACACTAAATTCTAAAAAAAAAAAAAATCTTCAATAACAATTAAAATGTTGATTAATATTTACAAAAATGTTGTCCCAGATACTTGGATATTTTGCTCTACACACCCCAAATAAAAAATCTTTACTTTTTTAACTATGTACAAGCTATTACTTGCTGTTAAGCATTGATATTCTTGTTTGTTTTGAAATATAAAAAAGTTTTGAATTGGTGACTTAAATTTTTCTCACATTCTCTAAAAGTTTTTGTCACCCACATGATTTGTTTACGACTCGGAAATCAATTTCTTTATTCGCTACTCCATAACTCACTTCCGGTCTGATTTTATTAATTTGCTCAACACATTTTAAATATCAACGAGATGTAAATTAGAAATCTCACAATACTACTATTTATTTGCATATGTTTAAATATATAGTTTTTAACAAGCAATTTTATTTTAATTAAATAGTTTTTGCAGTTTAAAACAAGTGGTAAAAAGTGGCGCATGTGTTTTATATTAGTGAAATATAGAATACTTCTATTATCTATAATAGGTCTTTGAGATGCAATTGCACATGCGCATCTCAACATATGTATGGTACACACTAGACTCCTGTTATGACTTGGTTTATATATGATATATAATATAGTATATTTATTTTGGATATTTATAAATGCATTGATAGGATATTTATTTAACTCGGCAGTAAATTATATTGTTATGGTGGCCATGCTAATTTTAGGATTATTATGCTTGTATTAAATACTTATCTGTTTTTACCAGTTTTCTCGAGTATGTGTTTGTTCCTAGAATAGACTTGGTATTTGCCATACAACAACTGATGGTAAGAAGGTATGAATATGGGAGAGACTTAGTAATGGTATTTATGGAAGTGGAGAAGGCATATGATAATGTGGATAGAAATAAATCTAGGAAAGCGATGGAGGAGGCTGAAGTGGAAAGAGGAGTGATAATGAAAGTGAAAAGCATGTATGAGGATAACAGGAGTTGTGTTAAAATGAAGAGTGGAAGGCCGGAGTGGTTCCAAATAAAAAATTGAGTGAATCAGGGGAGTGTGTTTTCACCATTACTATTTATAATGTTAGTGGAAATGGTCATGAACAAAGTGGCAGGAAAACTCGGGGAGGAAAGTATGAAAGCCATGATGTTTGCTGATGATTTGATGGTATGAGAGAAGTAAGAGAAAGTATAGCAACAATTACAAGAATGGAATGAGTAAGTAAAAGAGTGTGGAATGAAAATAAGCATGGCAAAGTGTAAAGTGATGGCAATGACAAGGAAGAGGGAAGGCCTAATAAAGCTATAAGCTTGGATGAAGTAGAGCTGAGAAAAATATAGAACCTAAAATATATTAGAAGTAGGATTTGAGGAGAAAGGTGGAAGTAGAGAGGATTTAATGGGAAGAGGACACCAGAGAGACTAGGAAAGTGGAGACCATGAGAATGAAGTTTGTGAGGAGCATGTTAGCTGTCACGAGGAGAAACAAGATTAGGAATGAAGTTAGCTGGATAAGATAAGTGGTACAGAGAGTAAAACTGAGATGGTGCAGGAATGTAATGAGGATGGATAAAGAGAGGATGCTGAAGAAAATGTTGGGAATGATGTAAGTGGGAAAAAGTCTACAGGGGAGGCCAAGAAAGAGATGGGAAGAGCAAATATCAGAAAGTATTCAAGTGAGAGAAGAAGATTGGAAAAAGTTAAACGAGGAAGAGTGGTGGAAGGATAGAGAAAGATGGAGGCATTTTACATAACTGACCAAGCCACAGGCTGTAAATAGTTGATGATGTTTTACCAGTGAATACATTTTTAATCATTATGAAATCCACCATTTTTTTTTGTGAAATTAATCAAAGTGAGATTATTAGTTAAAATAAAGTCCAAACAAAGCCTCATGACTAACTTGAGCAACATTATAGAGAAAATAGATGACAATCTTTTTATAATGGTTTACTGCCATAAGACCATAGAAAG
This sequence comes from Timema cristinae, assembly GCA_039000515.1. Classification (NCBI taxonomy): domain Eukaryota; kingdom Metazoa; phylum Arthropoda; class Insecta; order Phasmatodea; family Timematidae; genus Timema; species Timema cristinae. Next base: position 47,165,137 of record JBCFYV010011164.1, read on the forward strand.
TTAACATTATTTTAAAATATGAAAAGATTTGAATTTCCAACTAAACCCATCAAGTCTGAACCAAAGATTTATTCAGATTCCAAATTTGGAATCCACCATAAATCTCTCTAGTATTAAGATTCAATAGCTTGAATCGAATCTGAATCTTAGTATGCATGCTGAAGTTGAATAAACCTATATCTGCATTTTGGAATTTTAAAATGCACAAATAATTTGAAATTTCAAAATTGATTACTCCAAGTTTGAACAAAAATAATTCAGAAATAATTGATATTTGAAAAAATCCAAATTGTCGAATATTGGCACGCCTCTAACTATGTGTAAAACTCTTAGAAAGATTTTAAATAAGTTTCCCAGTAATCTTATAATGTAAAAAGTCAAAAGTATGGTTAATTTAAAACACTTAGAATAGACTCATTATCTATGTTAATAAAATGAAAAATTTGTGTATCTGTGTGTCTGCTTGTCAGAGCACTGTACGATATCTATCACACGCATAGGTCTGACATTATTTTTTTAATTATTAGCCCCTGTGCATGAACATTTGCATATTGATACCAGAATTTTAAAATTTGGATTAGATTTCTTAAATTAATCAAAAACAACATGAAGAAATAAAATAAGTTTTTTTTTCTGTTTGTTTGAAGCAAAGAAAATTGTAGTCAATGGTAACCACACAATCCATTGCAGGGTTACCCAGGGAAATGTTGGATACTTCTGCTAGTTTACATAAACTTATTACTGACAACCAGCTTATAATGCAAAGGTGTTGGACAAGCAAGAATTTATATTTTTATAGTTAGTTACAAGTATTCATTAGAATAATGATACTATTTGTTAAAAAAAATATTTTTTTTTAATCAATACATGGGCTTATTTATACTCTTTAAAAGGATTATAATAAAATTGGACAATTTTAAAACAAATAATTTTTGCTAAAATGGTTATAGCACATTAGCATCTTCAATCTGTGTAATGCCCAACAAACAATCACAGTAAGACATCCACTAGGGATACATTGGCCACCTCGCACCACCATGATGCCACAAGGAAAAATGTTTGGGTGGGGGTGGGGGGGCTAGTACACCTTCAGCTGGTTCTTCTCATCAAAGCCAGCTGAGTGGCCTGCGTTTCTCACAATAAAGCTGGTGCAGTCAAAATGCATTCGGCGTTCACCCCGGCGCACGAACAAGTGTGACGTTTGACCAAGAGACGCAGTGCAATGCAAGAAGGGTGTTGTCAAGGATGCTGTGCCATTAGTTGGAGACGTCCGCATCAGATACTTATTGCTGTTCCGTGCCACTCTGCCAATAACACAGGGACAGTAATAACATACAATTCTGGATAAAGCCATATATACTTTTATTATTAAAATACTATAGCAATAATTCCTACAAGATTTACCTTCTTGGCCGTTCTAAACGCAGCATAAACAGATTTAGTGAATTATTTAATGGACATTCTTAGTAATAAATATAAAACAATAATTTGGATGTGTACATAATAATGTTCATAAAATATTAATATTTACTATATTTTATTCTAATAAATTGTGTAACTACTCTTTACAGTTTACGCTGTGATTGTATGTACTTGATTTTTCTTATGTTTATTATTTATTTTAGTTAGTAAATTTTGCACGTTTTTTTTCTCTTTTCAGTGCAGACTTGTTATAAGTAATTTATGACAGCTAACTAATTAACTGCTCACATTGCTGTTCATAAAGTGTTTGTTTAGCTTACTTTCCAAAGCAAAAAGAGATAAGCTTCCCTTGCGACAACTTGCAGAACTTTTGGCAGCACTCACAGAGAGGAACAAACATTATCGACTTTTTTCCAGCAGCTCATTAAAGGAAAATTATTATTTTTAAAAGTGCTATCTGAGTTAACCTTGGCACGCTTACACTTGTGTATATATCTACCTAACTAGCCCATCAGGGGTCTGCGACACCCTCACGTTGTTGATAATCCAGTTCTCGATTCCCTCGTCACTGAGCCAATACTGGGACTCATCCAGGATTGCCTTAGCCTCTTGGATGTAAGGGGCCCCATGGCGGGACTCATTGTAGTACACTGACAGCGACAGGTCTTGACTCAGGTCCGAGAAGCTGTCCGTGGTAGTTCTAGTTCCTGCCGCATCTACCAGGTACACTAATGCGCATTGGTCAGAAGTGAAGCTTACACCCTTGTACCACATCTTTGCATATCTGGAATAACATACTGTTATCTTCAATTTATAAATAAATAACTACAAATTAAAGTCTAGATATGTTTAGAAAATAACTTTTATGTTTTATAACAAATTATCAGTTATATGTTTACTAAATTCCAAACTAAGATTTCTTCAAACTAAGTGATAAAATATTCTGATAAAATTCATTATTTCAAATATATTGAAGTAAACTAGAGAAAATAATGCCTTAGCATCTTTGTAAATAATTATACAATATATCTACTTAAGATAAACCTATTTTCACTTTTTGAAATCTCTTATCACTTTTTGAGGTATTTTGTTGTTATATGTATTTGGAAGAAGGCACAAGAAAGGCTGGTAGAATAAGACGTTTTCTTTAAAGAAATTTGTTATATATTCATCATTCTTTACCATATTCCTTTTTCTCCCTTTTGTGTTTTTTGATCCTCTTTTAGGAAGGTGTAAATAATATAATAATAATAATAATAATAATAATAGATGATGATGATAAAATAATAATAATAAATGGCTTCTATGAAGTTATTTTTAAACTAATAGGGCTGATATGGTGGTTTGTATTACCAACTCACTGACTTAAGAGGTAGAGACTTAGCCCTGAATGAGTGAGCTTGCAACTGTCATTACATGGTTATAAATAGTTTCATCTTAGAAATATTGGTACATTTACTTAAAAATTGGCACCAGGAATCAAATCACACTTTGTGGCAGTTTATTCATGTTAAAGAATTTGTGCTGGAAGCATTTAATTCTTTGTTTCTTTCAGCCTATTCTTAGTAGCGTTCTATGAGGTGTTTGGCTGAAAATGAAATGGATGGCTGGTTCTTATTACCTAATTTGAGAAAACATCTATGTGTGTGGTGAGAAAGAGAGGGAAAAATACTGCATAAAAATTGGCAATATGCTGTATTCTTTCTCCCTTTACCCTCCAAGCCAATCACGAATCTAAAAGTTTACTAAGCCTAGTTAATACCAATTTTTCTTCATCCCAAGTCCAGCAAGTGGCCAGCAGCTCACTTTTATTAAAGTAATTAAAGGGGGAGTTACTAATATGGTAAACAAATATCAAAACAGATGTTCTAATAGAGAAATATCCGAGTAAAGTCTGTGTGTGCTATACATATAAGTGACCAGCCCCAGCATCACCAGTGTAATGAACTAGTCAAGAAAGAGGGAAAATTAGCTACATACCTCAATAAATCCATTCCTAAGGAAGATAAATAAAATCCTTTTTCAGTAACACCCAAATTACTCACAATATTTTAATCAATATTCCACACCTCACCAAGGTAATTTTATCACCGCTCATTTTGTCTGTCAGCCTTTATTCTTCGGACTTAGCTCAAGATAGAGATTGTTGGCATACTTTTGTGAGTGCGGCAAAACTTTCAAGTTCCTAATGCCAGAGAGTAAGTAAGAAATCTTAATAGTGTGGAAACTTTACTTGATACGGACTATCTTCATTTTAAACATGCACACTATATGCTTGTTTGCTTTTAGCTTTAATCATTTTAAATGCATTATCTATATCAATATAAAGTGTGCTTTCTTTAAATGGTACATTCCTTTTATTTTATTCATAGGTACCTGCTTTCGCTCCGTTTGAATACGTTTTTTCAGCTCATTGGTTCAAATTTGTCTTAATTGGGGCATCTGCTTAGTTGGGCTAATGTGATCTAGTCCCGATATGTCCCATTTAACCGTACTTTTGTATTCCCTTCTACCGCTGGGCTAGTGGCTTACTGAAGAGTTTAATTTGCTCAAAATACCGTTTATGTTTAAAATTATTAAATTTCTTCAACGTGGTTTCATCATCATGATGCACATTTTCCTGCCACTGGCAAAGTCCATCTTGAATATAAGCCTCTCCATTTACTTCCGTCCGCCCACCGCCTTTCTTCCTCCACGCCGGCCCAATCCACTCCTCTCCTCCGCTCCACACTCCCTTTATCCACCTGTCCCTGGGTCTTCCTCCTGGCCTCCTACCCGACACCACCTTGGAATCCTCCTCTCTTCCATCCTCTTCACATGTCCATGCCACCTCAATCTCGCCTTCTCCATCCTATTCTGCAGGAGTTCCTCCTTCACTCTCTCACCCTTTCATTCAGTGATTAAATGTTATAATATTTGCTGCCATCTGTTATAGGCAAAGGTGTAACTAGAGTGCATAGGGGTTGGTGGCGTCCAGGGCATATAAAATAATTTAGCGCCTTTATAACTATTAATTAAAATGTTGATAATCAGAGGTGGCTCTACCATAAGACGAACTAGGTGACCGCCTAGGGCCCCACGCCATGATTGAGTGATTGAGTAAGAACTTAATGAAGTTTACAGTATTTTATTAAGTGATATAAAAGGATTTTTTTTTGTAGCTTTAGAAAGTATTTGTTGCAAGTTTTTCCAAAAAGATATTGTAAAAATCCTCAAAGCCTATAATTTTTTCCCCATCATCACTTACTAACGTTATGTAGCTCTGAGGTTATAGGTTATATGGCTACATTTTTTTCCATTTAGTTATTATAGCCAGATAAATATTCCGAATTTAGACTAGTTAGCACAGTCTTGGGTTAGATTAATTTATTGCGCCCCCCCCCCCACCTCCCCCCGCAAATGACCACGCCTACAGCCTCGCATACCCTAGAGCCGCTTCTGTTGATAATTATTATATCGCTACTCAAACTGGTTAGCCGTTATAATACTGGCTACAAAATAGAAATAAACTTTTATTGTTTGGAAAATGAAACTTATATTGTTACTAATACTGGCACCCAGGGCACGTGTCCTACCCTAGTTATAACTTCAGTAGAGCCTTGGTAAGTACGTACTTGTTGTTCCCCTGAACGTCGTGAGCAAGAATCTCCACTCGACTACCGTACTGGTAGATGCGTCCATTGGGGTGCAGGAGTGCTGCGGAAGATCCGCTCTCGTTCAAGGACAGCACGATGTTGTTCTGCAACACACATGACGACCTGCTGTGGAGTCAACAAGAGGACGAGGTTGCAAGATAAACTCACCCTGTTGAGCAGGGTTGGTTCTATGATCTGAGGAGCCCTACATGCAGCTTCTTTTTGGGGTCCTATGTATATTGGTACTTGGCGACAGCAAAATATTTTTAGTCCAGTGTGTCGGACAGTTTTCAGATAAATTCAGCAAGAAAGGATGGTTTAGGGGTGAAGTCCCACAAGCAAGAGGGAATTTTTGAAATTTGAATACTTGCAGGAGCTATTTTTAGTTTTATATTATGTAGATGGAGTTAAAAACTAACTTCTGCCAGCCCACTTTGTTGGCCGCATTCTCTAACATGCTACTCTCGGGTTGATCTAGGCTGCCAAAGACAGGGAGATCGGCGTTCGATCCCGGTCGGGTGCATTAAGGGCAGGTTTTTCCTAAATGATTTTCCAATCCCCCTCCACGCAAACGCGGGTACATTAAATTTAAATTAAACCTTCCCAATCACTAACACATGAGTGCAATTAATACATAGGTGTATAACCCGAACGGGTAGTAGGACCCGATGTTAAAAAAAACTTTTACACACACACTTTTAGAAAACATTTGATGCCATTAGAACAGTGGTCGCCAAGAAATTTGTCTCATTGTTTTGTGCGCTACCGAGATTAGCATATTGGGTGTTATTGTAACTTGTACAGAAGGTTTGCCATCACACCTTTGTTCAACCGGGGGATGGGCTCTGTGACTTGGATTTATAACTGTAATGGAAATAGTGTAGAAATGTGAGGACATGTTTTGCTAAAATAGACCTTTTAATACTTGAAAACACAAGGTCTATTAATTTTCAAAACAAAATGATGAAACTCTACGGATTAATTCCTTGATATAATATTGCTGTGATAATATTTAGGTTTCTATAGCTCCGTGGTCGAGCGCCTATCATCACTGTACGAAATAGATACCGTTTAGCCAGCTGTTAATTGCTCCGTGGTCAAGCACTAATTAAATCGGTATAATTAATAAATGTAAGAAAGAGAACTATTGATGGCTGTTGATTCAATCACGGTTCATTCAAATGACATCTGTTAATTACTGAAACATACTCCAATTATATGCTTTATATCAATGCACACTTGTGATATTAATGTAAATTATTGTATTCTGTGTTAGACTGTGACTGTGAGAGCTAGTGAGTCCCTGACTGCGTTGCTTGTGTGAGCGTGGGTGTGCGGATGTGCGTGTGGCTGCCCTTAATCATACGCACAAACGGCTTATATATGACATACCCCTTGCCTCTTGCTCCCTTCGTCAACAGTGTCTGGCGAAAGGTGTTGTGAAGGCTAGCTTCTTATTGGTTGGTATAAGGAATTGGCGTCTTTTGACAAATACTGCGGAGTTGTTCCTTTAACAGGAAAAATGGTATAAAAAATATATTTTAATGGTGTAATCCTTTTCACATTATTTCTGAAAAGCGCTTCATGGATGAATCATAAAAAGATACTCTACATATGTTACTTTAAAGAAAAGTTACCTTCATCCATGACTTTTTACATATATTAGAGTGATCTAAATCAATATCATTACAATGATCATCAAATTATTAATATATATATATATTTTTTATAGTTATGTTATGTAGATTTCTGAGAAGGTGGACTTCTTTTATAGTTAAGAATGTTTTAAATTGTGGTGAATAACTTTTCACTCCCAATTTCTTGCGTTTATCAAAATGTTCGTGTTTGTTTTTTATCGTCTGCAGCTGAAAATGATGACTCACACGAGTTGATACTAAAACAACGCCTTCACTCGGAGGGAAACACGAAACAAAGTTGGATGACTTTCCTTCGAGAAAAGAGGCCAGATATTCAACATTAGGCCTAAGTTGCTTTGAACAGCATACATAAATCTTTTGTGCGATTAACATTTTATTGTGTGCAAAGCTCGAGTGTTTGTGGATGTCATAGCTTAATTTCATCAGGTGAAAAAGCACAGCTTTACACAAATTAAATATATTATATATAATTACCTTAGGTGGGTGGTGACGTTACTCGCATCCTCACATTATCTCCTGGGAAACGTTTTTCTAAGCAAGTAACACATAATAAAAAAAAAATATTTAGCACCGCATCTTACTACCCTTTCGGCTTATACGCTTAGGTAGGCTACTATTTACGCTAGTGGGTTAGGAATTAGGAAGGTTGAATATAGAGGACGTGACCCCGTATTTGCGTGGAGGCAGTGGAAAACCATTTAGGAAAAAACTACTCTTGAGTTCACCCGAGTGAGATTTGAACCTCGATCTCCTCGTACTCGGCAGTCTAGCTCAACACGAAACCATCGCGTTAGCTAACTACGCCATCGAGTCGGATTGACACATAATAATAGTATTTGTATTATATTATATTAAAACATTTCTTGTAATTAGTTTAGCAAGCTTAAGATAGCTATTTTGTAATAATTGTTTATAATGTAGGCATAAGAAGGGGAGTAGGGAAGAGGTGGGGGGAGGGGTTGATGTCACCCATGATAGCATCCAAGACGTAGATGGGTCTACAACACATTTCAAGACCAATCATTGGGTTTATCCATACGTTTTTAGCCCATGTTGGAATCAAACCTTGAATCCTTAACTCAAAAGACAAACTTGCTATGCTTCCGCCATGCCAGGAGTCAAACCCGAACCCTTAACTCAGTACAACTCCAGATGAGGGAGAGAAGGGGTAAATTATGATGCTAGCTTTTTATACTTCTTTAAGAGCCCGTCTCATACCACAGATAGAGCTTAGCTTAGGTAAGTAATACATCTCTTGCGATAGCTCGGGCTATTCATTACACATAAGTGGAATTGAGAGTAAGAAGTGAAAAATACAACAACATTAAAAAAAATTCATTGATACTCTGTTGTCAGGTGGATGGTGAATAAAAATGATACATTCATGATTCATTCTTAAAAAATTACGAATACCATTTGAATCACTATTTTAATAAAATTGCAAGGGGGATTCTTTTTTCCCTAGCAACCAACTTTATGCCTACATTTTTCTTTTCTATTTTTTGCAAACTTGTAATAAATTGATAATGATGCTGACACGATTCCTTCTGGAACATAACCAAAACATGGTGCAAACTACAGAAATAATGTTTTAGAAGATTTCTTTCGTATAATATATTAAAAAAGAAGGCTACTGTCTTCATTCTGTCCACAGCCTTGCTGAGAAGCGGTTTGCTCTAAATCATTCTCAAAAGTCAAATTCAGTCCACGACGCGTTGAGCTATCTAGCTTAAGCTGACGCATCGTGTGCACAACATAATTATTCAGGATCAATTGTTTTAAATTAATAAAAACAAATTTTTACAAAATGAATTCTTCACATATAAATAATATTAATACTGGACCCTTATAATCATCACTCTGGATCCTAACAAGAAACTCCACGACGAGAGAGTGGACAACTCCCGAGAAAACCTTCTCCCCTACAACTTGAACTCGATATAGTAGGGATTCCAACCCAGGACTTCACGTAAGGTAAAAACAATACCTTACCATAACCCTGTTGTAAGGCGGAGACGAAAACACGCTTTAGTCACCGAGCGGTTAGAACCTTCGTTCATCGAGACGAGGCCTTAAAAAAAAATTAATAACACATGTGATTTCAAATATAAATTGATAATAGATTTCCTTAACAAATTTATCCCCCCATGAACAGTGAACAAGAACGATAGGCCAGTACCCAAGACGTGAGAAATAATATTATAAAATGTTGCTCCTCGTGGGGAATGAACCGCGAACCGTAAAATCACAAATATAAACTAACCAATGTGAGCCGTGAATAATAATATGGCGACCAACGTGTAGGCACCAAGAATAATACTATAAGCGCTTACGCTTACAGAAGCATTTCTCGAAATGGTGCAAATCCATATTCCGGTTTTATGTGAAGGTAAGCTAACGCTCGCGAACGATGTAGCCGTATCAATTATCAAAGGTATACGAGTGGTATAACATTGTCATGCTAAGCCAAGGGTTCCGGGTTCAATTCCCACGTCCAGGTGTCATAGGCCCCTATTCCAAATTAAAGAATAAGCTCTCTGTGTGTGTCTACGAACCTATTGCGTGTTCCTGCGGTTACCTTGAAGTTGATGATGCGCACTGCTCGGTCGATGGTGAGGTCCACCCTGACCCGGTGCGGGAGACGCAAACAGATGGTGCCGTGAGGTGTAACCACCGCGGCACCAGGCACTATGTCCTGATTGTCGTGGTCCCTCCAACTGTCCTGCTGCAACACCACCAATAACCAACCTCCTTAATAGAGTCAGGAGCTGCAGAAAATACGAGCCTAGGACTTAGGAACCAGGTGATCATTTGTTTCTTGACATTTCTGAGCCAGTCTTTTTATTCATCACCGCATCTTACTACCCGTTTAGGTTATACGCTTAAGTACTAATTACGCTAATGAACTCATAATTGGAAAGGTTGAATTTATAGGAAATGAACCCTCATGTGCGTGAAAAAAGAGAGAGAGAGAGAGAGAGAGAGAGAGAGAGTGGGAAATCATTTAGGAACTCCTCCCCTTCCCCCCCCCCAAGTTCACCCTAGTGAGATTCGAACCTCGATCTCCTCCGTCCTCGGCAGTATAGCTCAACATGGAACTAGCACGTTAGCCAACTACGCCACCGAGGCGGGTGCAAGCCGATCTTAAATCCCTGGGGGGGGGGGGGGAACGTATAAGGTATGCCTTAATCTTATTATTATAGGAAATTTGGGGCACCTTTTGGAAAATATAAACATACTTTTTGTGTTCAACATTGACAGCATTTTATTGAATTAAGTAATCGACCCCGTGGTGTAGTAGTCAGTGCAGCTGTATACGAGCCTAGGAGGCCCGGGTTCAATACCCGGCTGATACTGGGTATTTTACCCTTGAGAGGAGCTATCTTAACGGTCGCCAGAATTTGGATAACTAGTCTTAAGTAAGGTTTAAGTGTTTCCACTGGCTCACACTCTCATACTCACTATCACCTCATCTTATCGGGACATGGAAATAATGCACTATTAGTACATTCAGGCGTCCCCCGGACAATGGAACATTAGACTGTTCTGACTAATCTTTCCGCAAACTAGGCTACGAGTGATGTAACCCAGACGCACAATATTATTTTAGTGAATTAGGTCTAGCGGTGTTATTTTAGAGTTATTGATAATATCTATCAAAAGTGATAGTTTCAGATCACATGAATTGACGTATGAATACGTGAAATAAATCTAGTAGCTTTTTCTAGCTTTCAGACTTGTCCGTTTGCTAGAATATTGATTGAGGTTTATCTGTTGTTAAAATGGCACATAATATACCCTATCCAATTGTCCTGTTGTTCATTCTCGTGTTAATAAATTATCTCTAGTGGAGGATGAGCCAACAAATGCTATAACAGATATGATAGCATGGTTGGAACCAGAAGTCAAGAAAACAAAAGTTGGAGTGAGTGAGAAATACTTGTAGCTGGCCACGCTGGTGTGATTTTACATTTAACACATGTAACAAATGAATGAATTTATTTTGTTTCATTTAATTCTGTATTATTTTCAAATTGTTATAATTTATTTGACAAATTGGGTACAAAATCTGGAACAAAACCAGGCCAGGACGTTAGTGATATTTTGGGGACTGTCGCCAAAAAGAGGGAAGGAATGGTCGGTCACCTTAGCTTGTGAGTCGTCTAAGCAACTGTAACAATATATTTTCCATAAACAAACGCGTTCTTCATGATTTACCAGGCAGGATGCAAGTAAGCGCAGTAACTTCAATTGTATACAATTTAAAATAACCCAATAAAAGGCAGTTTCTCTCGCGATAGCGGCCTTGCACTTGGGTGCTCTCTTATCATGAATATAAAGCAATTTCAAAAAGATTTCTTAGAGCAGTGTTGCTTTATCTGGATGTTGGCCATCTCGTCACTTGGAATAAAGTTGGTAAGATGCAGGGACTCTCTGGGTGTTGGCCATCTTGTCACTTGGAATAAAGCTGGTAATTAGGATGCAGGGACTGTCTGGGATTTAGCCATATTGTCACTTGGAATAGAGCTGGTAAGATGCAGGGACTGTCTGGGTGTTGGCCATCTCGTCACTTGGAATAAAACTGGTAAGATGCAGGGACTGTCTGGGTGTTGGCCATCTTGTCACTTAGAATAGAGCTGGTAAGATGCAGGGACTGTCTGGGTGTTAGCCATCTTGTCACTTGGAATAGAACTGGTAATTAGGATGCAGGGACTCACTTTGGGTGTTCTCAAACCTCTTCCCTCTATTTTTATTTTAGTGGGACTGGGACTACCTTACGCCCCTCAGCAATATTCTATATGTATATTCAAAACATAGGTTATTCCTCATAGGCCAAAGGGAGAACTTCATTTTGGGAGAGGGGGCTTCAAAATCGTAAATTTATTACATGATGTTAAGACTTACTATTAGATACTAAGAAATAAGGACATTGTTATTTTATAAAGTAATGGTGGAACTTTATTTGTGTACGAGGGTAGGGGCGAGAAAGTAACAAAGTTTTTTTACTTTCAGTTAATTTAAAAAAACTGGATGCTTCTTGAAGCTATATGGAGTTTCCCTCGCCTTTAAAAAAAAATTAGATGCATTTAGAAGCTATTGAAAGTGGTCTTCCCCTGACACATTTTTCAAAGTTGAATGCTAATTATTGGTGTGGTCTTCACTAGGGTTTATTTTAATAAAATATGTATATAGAAATTATTTGGAAAGGTCCCTTCCCTGGCAAATTTTTGAATAATTTTTGAATATAATTTATTTGAAGTTTTATACAATGACATTTTTATGTTTCGTTTTAAAAATGTCTACACATTTTTGGAGGGACGAGGGCAGAGGAGGGTTGAAACCAATAGCCTCCTTCCTTACACTCATATTATTTAATACAAATATTGTGCATACTTTCCAGTTTCAAGACAAAAATGTGATGGTATTTTCACATTTATTCTAATAATCTATCCACTGTAATTTGCCACTATCGTTACAACAATAAATCAGATACATATGGTTCAAGTGGTGCTATAGTAAGAACACGGTAGGATAGTGTATAACAACTACATGATATGATACAAAAACTACTCTTATATATTCATATGTAAAGTCATGTTTTCTGCAGTTGTCACTTTTAATAAATAGGATAAACGACGATAAAAACAATACCGGTAAAATCATGTTTTTTTAATTGAAAATGTTGACCACAAAAAATAGTTATGTAATTTATTTTATTCCTGCTGAATATTATGGAGGAAAAGGACATACAAAAAGGTGCTACAAAACATCGCTTAAAATAACTTCAAACTATCCTTTCAGTTGTTTTAGTTTTCTCCATTATTTTGCTATTAATAAGTAATTTATCTAATTTACAATTTTATAAGTGAAGATTTTTCTTCAATAGTAATTGTATCAGCATTACTAAATAAAGAGGGGCAGCTCCCTTTGATATCTGACCTCCAGGAGCGATAGATAGCATGAGTGAGTTGTTTGACTGCAACTACCTGACATGATTGTCCCCAGAGTGGAGTAAACATACTTACTGTGTTGGCGTGGGGCTCCTCGCCAGGGTAGAAGGCCAGCTGTAGTGGTTTGGGTGCAGGGATGCGTGGGGTGCGCCACAGGGGGGTGGTGGAGGTGGCCATACCTGAGTGGGACTGGACCAAGCTCCCCGTCCAAGGGTCCGACGGCGGGACCTCATAGTAATTGGTGTAGTCATTAAATCTCTTAAGGGAAACCAATCAACACACAGCTGTTTATTGGTACACCGGCATTTTATAGTTTCACAATACTTACCCACAATTGAATATCATAATATTAAGGGGACAGGGGGATGTTTGCTGAGCACTTATACTCTTTCGACTAAACCAACTTTAGTTTTTTAATACAAATTTTGTGGAGCTTTCTTTAACTTTCTGATTATTATAAAAACAACGTTAATGAATTTAATTTGGGGGGCCAGTATAGTATTCCTAGTTTTGATTATTTTAGCTATATTTCATATTGAGGAAAGAGCTGGGAAGTTAGTAAAATGTGTTGGACAAGCAGGCAAATAGCTCGCTCAGCATGTTTGTGCCGACTGATTGGAATGTGATTGAATCAGGCCAGTAGCTCTGTGAGCTAGAAGACTTTGAGCAAGGGCGTAGAAAGGTGAGGGGTCCGGACGCCCCTGGGAAAACATTTTGAAGTATATAGTCAAATACACAAATACAAAGAAGTCTACATTCAAATACACAAACATAATGAAGTCTACATTCAAATACATAAACATAAAAAAGTTTATATTCAAATACACAAATATAAAGATGTATACATTCAAATATCCCAACATAATGAAGTATATATTCAAATACATACACATAATGAAGTATATATTCAAATACACACACATAATGAAGTATATATTCAAATACACAAACATTTGAAGTACACAAATATACAAATACACAAATATAAAGAAGTCTACATTCAAATATATTTCATAATATTTGTTTATTTGAATATATACTTCATTATGTGTGTATATTTGAATATATACTTTATTATGTTTGTATATTTGAATGTAGACTTCTTTATATTTGTGTATTTGACTATATACTTCAAAATGTTTGTGTATTTGAATATATACTTCATTATGTTGGAATATTTGAATATACACTTATTTATGTGTGTGTATTTAATGCAGACTTCATTATGTTTGTGTAGTTGAGTGTACACTCCTTTATGTTTGTGTATTTGAATATATACTTAATAATGTTTGTGAATTTGATTATATATTTCATTATGTTTGTGTATTTGAATATATACTTCTTTATGTTTGTGTATTTGAATATATACTTTTTTATGTTTGTGTATTTGAATATATACTTCTTTATATTTGTGTATTTGAATGCAGACATCATTATGTGGGTGTGTGTGTAGTTTTTATTATTATTATTAGCACCGCGTCTTACTACCCGTTCGGGTTATACGCACTTACGCTAATGTGTAATGGTAGGGTGATTGTGAGATGAAATAAAGGACCTACAGCTTAACGTGGAATCCGAACCACGGTGGAGGCCTGGCATTCCCCACATTCACATGATGTCTTGTCAGAGGTGAAGGAAGGGTTTGGTAATCAGATAAATCTTTGCCGGGACCTGGGATTGAACCCCGGCCGCTAGCATAGAAGTCTGACACCTTACCCCTAGACCACCAGGTCACCGTGTGTGTAGTTGAATGTAGACTCTTTTATGTTCGTGTATATAAATATATACTTCATAATGTTTGTGTATTTAAATATATACTTCTTTATGTTTTTGTATTTGAATGCAGACGTCATTTTGTTTGTGTATTTGAATATAGACTTAATTATGTTTGTGTATTTGTGTGTGAACTCCTTTCTATTTGTAAGAATATATTATTGAGTGGTTAAGATTACATTGTAATATTAATATTGACTTTAGATTAAATTTGATATTAAAAGCGACCAAGGAGAAAGGGATCAAATGAAGGAATAATCAATTATTGATCTGAAGTTTGTATCACTAATGCAAGGCTTCATTTCACAATATTTTAGTATAAAACATAATCTAATGTCAATACTGGCACTACTAGACTATTTAATTTTTATCACTCAATGTTATGTGAGTAAATATCATAAATAAGTAAAAACTCATTTCAATCATCATGTAAGGCCCATAAATCAATTATTCATGTTTGACAACCAGCTCGCAAGCTAATTTTAACTTTATTTGAACCCTTATAATATTTATAAATGCGTATATTTTGTGATTTTTGTATAATTTTCATCACTTTCTACCTCCATTGTCAGTTTCATATTTCAAAAATCAATCATGTACACTCCGTTTATCGAATCAGTTAAAGGTTTTAGTGTAACTTTATTTTATAAGCTACACCATAACGAAACCAAGTAAGGTAAGCTTGTTACCTTTGAGACAAGTACGTATTGACAGCTTGATGCCGCGTTACCTCCACTATCAAGCAGAGGCGCACGCTGACATAGAAGGGTAGGTCGTAATGTGGAGTTTATTCAACCCATTAATAAACTTGACACATTTCAAAGTCATACATCTATGAAATAATAATTATTACAAGAGCTCAAAAACAAACCGAGTCAGGTCGGATGAAACTCTGCCCTCATTTTATAGATACAATTTATTATTATTATTATTATTATTATTATTAGCACCGCGTCTTACTACCCATTCGGGTTGTACACACATTTACGCTAATGTGTAATGGTAGGGTGATTGTGAGATGAAATGAAGGACCTACAGTTTAACGTGGAATCCGAACCACGGTGGCGGCCTGGCATTTCCCACATTCACAAGATGTCTTGTCAGAGGTGAAGGAAGGGTTTGGTAATCAGATAGATCTGTGCCGGGACCGAGGATTGAACCCCGGCCGGATACAATTTAGTATATGAATGTACTTTTCTTTAATCGCCACGTTTTACTACCAGTTAATGTTATACGCATTATATATTGGACTCTATTGGGGTAAGGATGAGGAAGATATTTAGAGGTAATATACCCGCATTTGCATGGAACCAAAGTGGGGAACCATTTTAGAAAAATCCACCCTCAGTAGAGCCGACCGGGATTCAAGCCCTGATCTCCCTGTCATCAGCAGGTCAGTTTAACACGAGAGTGACACCTTATACCATTCTGCCACTGAAGTGGGTTATAATAAAGTTAAAACCTCAAACCTTTTAAACCACTTCGGTGGCCGCGTGACTAGACTGACCATGACGGGGAGATCGAGGTTAGTATCTCAGTCTGGTGTACTGAGGGTGGTTTTACCAATATGGTTTTCCACCCTCCATCCACGCAAATGCGAGTACAATTCTTATAAATACAACCTCTCTAATTCTTAGTACCAAAACCTTAATTAGTTTAGTTTAGTTTAGCCCGAACGTTTAGTAAGACACGGTGCTTGCAAACCATTAATTTGGGATTATTTCAACATTTATTTATAGCTACTACAATCCGAATAAAATGTTGATTTAGATATTTTATATTTTGAGAAAATTAAAACCAAGTATTGGGGCACCTTACCATACCCCATTTCCCCGGCCTCCTTGTACGCGCGCCTATTTATGTTGCCAGGCGATAGTTTTGAAACATAATTATATTTCTGAATTTAATATATTTAAAAAAATTACAGCTGGACTGGGAAATCGAATTCGGGATATTTGGCCCAGAGCGCTATATATCAGTGAGCTACCCAGGAGTCAAACCGTGCTCAAGGCCATTCTTCAATCATAGCTCAAGGTAGAGTATTATGATGGATGTGTGTCTAATTTAGTTTACGTTATTTAAATATCTACTCAGGGACAGCTATATTTTAGCCAAAGTTAATTTCATTCTTCCTAATTAAATTGCTTACACTGACCAGTATTGCCACTTTAAATTTACGTTTTCATTTCACTTTTATAATCCATTAATTTAATTTATAATATGTTCAAATAGTTCATCTAAAATCTCAATATATAATAGCTTTACTAAATATTTTTTTTTTCCAAAACATTTAAATGAAGTTATCAAACAAGAAGTGTTTTAAAGTTTAATATGACCTACCAAACATTTAAACAAAATTACTATTGACTGCTAGCGATACAAAAAATCTTCTACCCTTGACTTAAAAATTTACCGTTCAATTTACTCACTAAATAACTGACTGCAACTTTTTATAATCTGACTTGGACAACATCACAGAATGTTGTATAGTTAACTTTCTCGCCCTTAACCTGAAAAAGGTGTATAAATGATTTTTTCAAAGAAACAGAATGCTATTGTATCTTACTATATTATCTAACCACTATTTAACTCCAATACCCACTTTAAAGATTTATTTATTACTTTATATTCTAAACTGCCTTTCTCTACACATATAAATATGACTGTTACAAAATTATTTAAATTGTTAGGGTTTGTCAAAATAAACACAAATTACTTTACTGGCACTAGAGAAACACTTTTTCTCTATTATTCTTTAATAAGAAGTAACTTTGAATTTGGTTCTATTATTTGATCTCCACACTATAAAAAGTACAATACAAGTTTATTAAATCGTTTTCCTATAATAATAATATAATATAATAATAATAATAATAATAAATAATATTTCTCTTGATCCATCTAGAAAACCGGTGAACATATTTTGGTATGAACTTTCTTCACAAACTTATAAATGGATAAATAGACTGTGATGACCTAGTGGAACACATTAAATTATTACCACCGTCGATACTGACAAGAAACACTAATAAATGCTTATCTGATGGAAAATCTACTAATTGTACTAACTCGACTTTGTCTCGCATACCTCGTGTATGAAATTTAATAAGCAACAATGACAAGTCTATAGACCTATTTGATAGCACACAGGCTGTCTTCTAAAACAAATTACTAAATTATTTTCGAAAACTATACTAAATTGCCTCTAAATATGTTTTTTCTTTCTTTTTTTAGCTAAGATTCCAATGTAGTTTTTTATTAATCGAGCAAACTGCTGTAATTGGGAGTTGGCTTCCTATCCAATAATTGTTGTAGTTCCTTCAAATGAAAAAATAAATAAATAAAATTAAGGTATTAATGGTTATGTTAAATTTTATGTTGAATATCCTTCATTAAAAAGATATGATAATTTCACTCA
The DNA here is from genome assembly GCA_039000515.1 of Timema cristinae. Taxonomy (NCBI): domain Eukaryota; kingdom Metazoa; phylum Arthropoda; class Insecta; order Phasmatodea; family Timematidae; genus Timema; species Timema cristinae. Next base: position 47,182,994 of record JBCFYV010011164.1, read on the forward strand.
ATACACTTCTAGAAATTTGTTTTCCACTTGACCAATCCATCCAGCTAACTGATTCAAAATATTTATTTAAAAAGTAAAGAAAGGTTAGTGGACCAGAAACAAATCTCCATACCTGAAAGTTATTTTCTTCACTTATTCCATGATAAGAGCGAGACGTATATAAACTTCTGGGCCGCACAGGCATGTTGGAATTATTGTGAAGAGCATCTTTCCTAAATTCCATGGCGGCAGTTTTAAAAATAATTATTAGTTGCTATTAAAAACTGCCAAGTAGATGAATACTTTGGTTGTTGACTTTTGTAACCAGGAATAAAAATAATTTGCATAGAAGAAGAATAACGATTTTGGCATGGAGAATAAACAAGAAATAGTAGTATATTTACGAACAATAGTGGAATATTGAAGCAAAGAAATGTATTGAAAACCTCTTTGTATTAAATGCTCTTGATTAGATAAATAGTATTCAAGTCATAGATACAGTAAAAATGTATAAGGTTCACTCTAGTCGTAATAATATTTATACAACATACTCCAATAATATATTATATTTAATTACATAGAATATTTTCAAAATAAACAAATTCATAAAGCACTCTCTAGCTATGACTATATTTATACAGTATACGCCAGTAATATAATTTTTTTAAAGTATCGCGTTATTAACATATTAAAACAGCATACTATGGTTATATACATATTAATACATCACACTATGGTTAAATACATATTTGTACGACCCACTCAAGATATACACATATTTACAAAATACACTAAAAAGTTGTATATACACAGAATACTCCAATAATAAACACTGTTCTGTAGCTGCCACTCTTAACATAGCTTTGAGATAAATACGACTTTTTCTAAATATTGTTTACTCTGCATTTATTTAATAATATCTTAAAGTTATTCCTAGCTAGGATGTTAGAACCCAAATAAGTTTACTTAATTTATGAAAATTGACATTGGAAGATGCTACTTAATCTAATTAAACTGCCGATGTGCTACCGAATGATTAAAATAATGGCTATGTGGTCGACTTTCAAGGAAGCGGTATTGTTGTAAACTGATCAAAGTAATGGTAGCTAGCTAGCCTTTTCTTGGTGTACCGTAGCTACTATGTCTTACTACCCGTCCATATTTACACTTATGTAGTAGGGAGGAAGAAAGTAGAATATACTCAGATTTAGATGAAGAGAAAGTGGAAAAACATTCAAGAAAAATGATTCACTCTATACCCAGCTGGGATTCAAACCCCAATCTCTCAATTATCGACAAACCAGACAAAACGACGTTAATTACGGCCCAGTTATATCAATAGAAAAAGATATTGCTAAAAGTATTAATTACGATGAAATAATAAATTATTTCGCTGCTGTTAAAGCTAGAAAGGTCTAAACTGTAAGTATAAAATAAATCTGTTGATATTTTTTTAAATAATGTGACTTCTACACTTTTTCATAAGTAATTTAGGTAGCGATTAATTATAAACAAAATGTATTCTTCATGCAATTCAAATTATTTACATTTATTTTTTCTTTACTACAACATCTATTTAAGCTCATATAATCAGCACAGGCTAGTGAATAAGATTATCTATTTAAGTTAATTTTTATAAAATATTAAATATTATATATTAATATTATATATATATATATATATATATATATTAATATATATATATTGCAAAAACGTTTTCCCTTTGTGTTTAAAAGAGTCGAAATAATTTACCCTTTAATATTTCATAAACATAACAAAACTATATAAGCTTACAATCGTAAAATTATTTCAGTGAATAAAATTATAATACGATCTCAATATTACGGCCGGGCAATGTTTTATTAAGTACATAAAAAGTATATACTTACCTACTTAATAAATTTAAGTCAACGTTAAAAAAAATCTCTCAAACCATTCGTGCTATATGCGATTAGTTAGTTAGGAAGGTAAAATTTTAAGGAAATGAAAAAGAACAATCCACGTAGTAATGTAGCAAAATAATCAAATCATTTTGTAATTTTCATTCGAATTATTTTTTGACTGTTATTCGATTGTAAACTGTACAACCACTTAAACTTTGTATTAAATTACCTTAGAATCATTCGAATGCGTAAGGTAGATTATTGTGTAGCAATGGGGACTATTTATTGAAAATGAACCTAATAGAAATGATGACCTGTATAGAGATAGCCTAGAAACATTCATAATCATAAGGTCGATTTTCCTCAGCACATCTGGCAAGGGTGGGGTAAGAGAATGAATGAATCGGCCAGCTAGCGTCAAGTCAGCTATGTTTTCATTCGAATGTTTTTCTCTTCGAATGTTTTATCGAATGATTTTGAAAGAATCGATTCTATTCATCCGATTCTGCCCATCACTAGTTCTGCAGTGGCCTCGACCACGATTATAAATATCAGTAACGTATAACACATGGTCATGACTCTACCGTCTCAAAGCACCATATCCTCATATCTCTACTCTACCGTCTCAAAGCACCATATCCTAATATCTATCTCGCCCTTCCCCACCTCCCCAAGTCATCTTGAGTGCTGAGGTCTCCTTTCTCTCTCCACCTCACCACGCCATCTTGAGTGCCGCGGTCTCTTTCTCTCCTCCTCCTCCAATTCACCGCGCCATCTTGAGTGCCTAGGTCTCTCTATACCCCATATCACCACCCCATTTTGAGTGCCGAGTTTCCCCTCTCTCCCCATCCCTCGCTCTTCCCTTTCTTACCCAGGCCTTTACCTTGCTCCACTGAACCACTCGTGCGTGATTGCGTTCCCTTATCGCCTTAACCCCTTTGTCTGTGTCCATGCCTCCTACATTCCTACGGTAACCGGCTCGGGAATGACATGGGTTTCACGAATAGCTCTGGAAAATCCCAACAGATGAGACAGAAGAACGTGCAGAACAAGTCCATCGGATCTAATGACTCTACCACGCCAAAGCCACACACTAGCAGGACGGCACGCTAGCCACCACAACTGCCAGACTTCGGGAATTAAACTCTCCGAACCACACCCTTCCCCGCTCACTTCTCCACACTCCACTGTATTTTTCTCACAGCATCTATTCCCGTGGCTCACCCACTGTACACGCTCCCCAACCCCAATCTCTCCCCTGAGTCCCGTCTGCTATCACCTGAGACCCCTTGGTACTCCCCCCGTCCTTACTCCTTCTCTCCTACGTCCGTGACCTACGACAATCAACGAGATCCCCGAGTGGACCAACTTCCACAAGCCCACATGGTGCCCCACACTAAGATTAACAAGGTATACAGACAATCTTCGACTCCGCTTCGGTACAAAAATAAACTTCACTATCTCCAGACTAGCGGATAGAGAGGTAACCCAACGACTCACCAAGAGATAACAAAGAAACAATCCTGTGGCGTTTGTCACCCTATCTTGAGATAGATCTATCTATACCCCTTCATTACACCTTATCGCTATCTTGAGCTAGTAATTTCCAGTTCCCCTTATTACAAACCTATCTCTTTCGGGTCCATTCTAATGTTATCCTCCCATCTGTGTCTAGGTCTTCCCAATGATCTCTTCCCATTGGATTTTCCAGTCAGTACCCTGAACACAGCTCTAAATTCTTCCATTCACACTTAATGTCCTGCCAACCTTAATCCACAAGACTTTAATATCCTAACACTATCTGGTAATGAGTGCAAGATATGTAAATCATCATTATGTAACCTCCTCCACTCACAAGTAGCTAATTTCTTTTTGGACCAAATATCTTCTTGTTTTCAAACACCCTAAGCTGGTTTTTGTTATGTAAGGAGACCACGTTTCATACCCATAAAGAAAAACAGGTAAAAGTATGGTTTTGTACATTCTGAGTTCTACATTTCTTGACAGCAGGCGAGATGTCATCAATTTACTGGACGAGTAATAGCATGCATTTTCCAACTGGATTATTTTCCTAATTTCCAGTCTAATAACGTTATTGATAGTTAAAATGGTTCATAAATATTTAAATTCATTAACCCTGACAGATGATAGGTTGTTCGTAGTAATCTATAAGGTATTGTCCCCAATCTGTGTTCATGTGATTATTTACGTAGTCTTTTCAGCGTTCACTTTTAAACCTATTTCTTTACTAGTCTCTAGTACCATTTATTCTGCATTTCTTGCAACAACTTCCTTACTACCGCCCAACAAAGCTAAATCATCTGCATATCCTAATCGCTACATTGTACCATTTAATGTCAACACTTCCCTACTTTCTTGTATTAATAATTACTCTAATAGAATTCTCTAAAGTCCAATAAATGCCTGATTAAACGAGGTGAGGGGTTACGATCGCCCGGAGGCCTCACAGAAAGGTCCCTCTCCTACCCCACCCCTCAGAAAAGAAAATAATAATTTTAATTTTCTATTGTGAATACTATTTATACCTACCAATCCAGTAGCCTTATTTGTATAGGATAAACAAGGCAAAAAAAGAGAGAGTATCTTATAAACTTGCCTTCCACCCCATTCCACTTTACCCTTATGATAAAGTCTTGGAAATTATATGTTTTTAAAAGTTATTTGAGTGGTCCTCCTTTCCCGATTTTTGAAAATTGGATAAGTTTTATAATTAATTTGAAGTAACCTTCACCAATTTAGTTTCGAAGTTTAGATGCTTCTAGAAGAAATTTATAGTGGTCCTCCTTCAGTAAATTTTTGAAAATTAATGCCACTAGAAGTTACTATGAGAAGCAATCGATTGCTTAAAATTTTAAATTCAAATCATTTGAGATATATATAAAACTAAAATACTCTTAAACGGCTGCCATATTGAAACAGATAAAAGATTTAAAAACTAAATACATACATTGTTCAGCCTAAGTTCAAATACTGTCCTTGTAAAATTTGGTTATAATTGGTTCATACATCTGACAGCTATAGAGCAACAAATATACTGAGAGAGGCACAGATGAAATACCAAAACAAAAACAGAATCGCGTTTCAGTCAGATACAAATATACGATTATTTTTGATTTAATTAACTAAAACTAGCCACATTTTTACTTTATCACTTAATAACTATTTGACGAACTATTATTTTTGTCATTCCAGCTTTTCTTATGTCAAAAACAAAAGTTTTACCACTAAATAAAATTTTCCTTTGCCTTTTTTTATAACACTCAACTAGTGCATCCAGCAGAATTCATCGACTAGGCAAATCAGTTAATTACACACTTAAGTTTAATTGTCCAGCGTTATTTTAAGATAGTTTTGGAATTCCTAAAATAAAAAAATTTCCAGAAAATTCCCTCTGAATTTAACGAGTGTATTATTGAAAACTACATAATATAACTTTAAATAGCTTACTTAGCTTGTTCAATGTAAATTTTAGTTCTTAACTAAGATAAATCAGAATATGTCACTTAAAGACCATACATTTAATGTTTTATATGTTACTGTAGGTATATACACTTTTAGAATGATAAAATTATAAGATTGAACAAAATTAAAACATTAAAAAAACAACTGATTTTTCACAGAGGTAGAAATTTTACAATTTGTAATAACTAAAAAAAATCTATTTTGGTGTATCGCACTTGTGAACGAGAAGATCGATATAAAAGAAGGCCTTTTTAATAAATAATAGCAAAAAAAAAGTATGAATTGGCAACAATTAATATTTATTCTGCCGAGAACTGTGCGTTTACATTTTATGATTTAAATAAAGAGCAAATAAATAAACTATAACATACTCATGTTTATACAACCATATATTTTCTAATATCGCACACGTCCATAGCCTGGGTAAAAGACACAAGTTAATCAAAAGTCTATGGGAGAGCCTTGCGTGGATGGTAAAAATAATGAGGGAGTGGAATCGTACCCATTTGGAATGGTTAACATCCGGTATTTCTCAAACAAGTGCCCTTATTGAAAAATCGGAATTGTACACACTGGAATCATACCCACTAAAATCGTAATTATACCCTTTTGAAATGGTTACCATTCCAGCATTTCTCAAAAAAGCAACCTTATTGAAAAATTGAATTATACCTACTGGAATTATACTCAATAAACTCGGAATTATACCCATTTTAAATGGTTACCATTCCAATATTTCTCAAACAAGCGACCTTATTGAAAAATTGGAATTGTACCCACTGAAATTATACACACTAAAATTGGTATTATGCCATTCTGGAACGCTATCCATTCCAGTATTTTTCAAACAAGCGACCTTATTGAGAATCGAAATTGTACCCACTGAAATTATACCCACTAAAATAGGAGCTGTACCCATTTGGAATGGTAACCACTCCAGTATTTCTTAAACAAGCAAAACTAATAAACTGAAACTATATCCAGAAATGGTGGACCTTTATGTTTTAATTCTTATGCTAAATATAACCGGACATTATGGTCTTAATATTAGTCACCAAAGTTACTAACAGAGATCAGACAAAAAACCATTAAAAATTGTACTTGCTTCTAAACCCACTCCATGTCTACGAGAGTGCAGCAGGAAAAAAATATATAATACATTTTCATAGTAGATTGTGTTCATATTTTAAAAATAATATATAGTTATATCATGCCGAAACTGTTACTAGTGGGTATAATTCATTGGGTACAATTCCGATTTTTCAATAAGGTCACTTGTTTGAAAAATTCTGGAATTTTAACCATTCCAAATGGGTACAATTCAGTCCTCTCAAAATAACAGCCATCCTGCTTGCATCCGCAAGGTCTCAAATCCTATCCAAACTCACAATCTTTTTCCGAATAATATCTTATAGCAAGAAAAACCACAACACAAATTAATTTATAACGTATTTTTAAAATATAATTCAAGAAGCTGTGAGCCAACTCATTTATAGAATAATTTAAAACCTCTTGATGCCGGGAAGTGTTAAATCACAGTTGAATCACAGAGGCTGGTCAATAGGAATATATTTAATATTGGATCACGGCACTTATACCGCAGGTGTCGCATAAAACTATTTACTATTTTGTTTTACAAATGATGCGACCTTCCTATTTATAAAATTTTGATCTGTGGTCATTCAGGTGAAGGTCGTTTGTATTATTTATTCAACGTCTTCTTCACGCAAAAAAGGGCAAGCTGTCCAATTTTGGGAACAGTAATTCAGTTCACTTAAATGAGCAATTAATCTACTTAGTTTAATGTCATGAACTACAAATTGTAGATCAGCCTTTTGTTACCGACCTACAGCTAGTGAATTATTCCCCTTACATCACAAGCTACATAGATAAAGGTTTGACGGGTGGTGTTTGTGACTGAGGTCACATGAAGAATCGCGATTGTATTGTTTCGCTTCATCTTGTAATTAGATTTGAACTAGTATGGATCGAGGTGGTAAACTAATTCTACCTGTTCAGCTGGAAGAACGCTTAATTTTGAACATTTAATCCTTGAAATACATATATCTACTGGCAGAAGTCAGAACCTCAGTTCGACAAGATCAAATTTACCATGACCCGACATAAGGACTAGCTTCTAACTTCTGTTTACTGATAAATTAATGATTACTGGTAAATATTACTGTTGCAGTGCTTTGACTCTATTTTATTCAACAAAGAGCCAAATCTTTAGTGTTTTAACGTATCAATTGCCTTATAATAATCTAGAAACTTGAATGTTGAATAATGTATTTTAAAGGTTAGTTTTCAACGTCATCGTATTACTTAGGTGACGAAACCACATATTTTGTATGTGAGCTCAATTGGAGATTAGATTGATGATAGTGATAATGTTGAGAGTAAGATATGGTACTTGGCTCCAAAGTTCAGGCAAATAAAATATGTTTGTTTTGGTCTGAATGATAACTCATAGAGGAATGTAATAATCAAGGTTGCTTTCATCAGCAAATAAATTTAAAACCTCTTTCTTTAACATAACAACTGAGATTAGATCACGAAATGCTTTGTTTGTGGATTCTGTTGTATAATAACTGAACAGTGGCGGCTCGTAGCTAAAATTAGTGGAGGTGCTGCTCCAGAACATTTTTAGCCTTTGTTTTAAAATTGTGAAAAAGGAAAAAAACACGTATAAAAAGAAAATTTATTCAGGAACTTGATAAAATCTAAACAAAAAAACCTTTTTACTTATTTTAACTTAAACTGTTACAGTTCAAGCTTGATGTATTAATTTAAAAATGAAATCCATTCTTCTTGTTTTACTGCGCAAAAAGATCAATAATTATATCCTTGATCTCTGGACGACAATTGAGGAAATTTTTCTCTATTGAAAGTACTGCAAGCGCATTTAGTCTTTCTGCTAAATAAAAGAACTGAAAAAAATAAATCAAATAGAATAGCTGGAAGCAGAATAATAATCTAATTATACACTCTTCTACACTTTATCACATTCAAGAATATGTTACACGGATTTTAAGCACAACACACGTTGAGTAAAAAAACTTTCTTCCACCATCACGCCAGAGCCGGCATTGCAAGAGCCACAGTGCTCTCTCTAACTGGTAGTACCGCATTCCTCCCCACCCCCCGCCTATGTGCGCATGCGCACAAAAGTCAAACACCACGTCGCTGGCACTGTGAAGTGCACAGTTCCATACAAAGATTTTGAATCTTTTTCATAAACTGGGAGATGGCTACTGAAGTACTGACATAAAGCTTAAGTAATATATATTGTACTACAAAAATAAAGAAAGAATTAAAGTAAAAAGGACTCATTATATTAAATGTTATCGATAATATCAAATGGAAATGGGGGTGCTGCAGTTCCGCAGTGACTATACACGAGCCACCACTGTAACTAAGATTAGCTTACAAAGTTTTTTGCTTGTGGTTCTGTTAAACAAAAATCAAGATAAGCCCACGTAGTGTTTTTTGAGGTTCTGTTACATAATAACTGAGTTTATCTCAAAAAGTGTTTTGCTTGTAGTTTTGTTACACAGCAACCGAGAATATCTCAAGAAGTGTTTTGTTTGTAGTTCTGTTATATAATAACAAAGATCAGTGCATGAAGTGTTTTTGCTTGTGGTTCTGTTAAATAACAATCAAGATCAGCACACGGAGTGTTTTGTTTGTGGTTCTGTTACATAATAACCAAGATGAGCTCACAAAGTTTTTTTGCTTGTGGTTCTGTTAAACAATAACCAATATCAGCCCACCTAGTGTTTTTTGTGATTATGTTACATAATAACTGAGTTTATCTCAAGAAGTGTTTTGTTTGTATTTTTGTTACCCAGTAACCGAGATTATCTCACGAAGTGTGTTGTTTGTGGCTCTGTTATACAATAACAAAGATCAGTGAATGAAGGTTTTTTGCTTGTGGTTCTGTTACATAATAACCAAGATCAGCCAAAGTAGTGTTTTTTTTTGTGGTTCTGTTACATAATAACTGAGTTTATCTCAAGAAGTGTTTTGTTTGTGGTTCTGTTACGTAATGACTAAAATCATCCCACGTAGTGTTTTATTGTGGTTCTGTTACATAATAACTGAGTTTATATCAAGAATTGTTTTGTTTGTGGTTCTGTTACAAAGTAACTGAGATTATCTCACGAAGTGTTTTGTTTGTGGTTCTGTTATATAGTAACAAAGATCAGTGCATGAAGTGTTTTTGCTTGTGGTTCTGTTACATAATAATCAAGATCAACCCACGTAGTGTTTTTTTGTGGTTCTGTTACATAAAAACTGAGTTTATCTAACAAAGTGTTTTGATTGTGGCTTTGCTACGTAATAACTAAGATTATTATACGAAGTGTTTTGTTTGTGGTTTTGTTACATAATAACAAAGATCAACAGAAGAAGTGTATTGTTTGTGGTTCTGTTACAAAATAATTCAGAATAGCTCACGAAGTGTTTTGTTTGTGGTTCTCTCACATAATAAACGAGATTAGCTAACGTAGTGGTTTTTTTGTAGTTCTGTTACATAATAACTGAGTTTATATCAAGAAGTATTTTGTTGGTGGTTCTGTTACAAAGTAACCGAGATTATCTCACGAAGTGTTTTGTTTGTGGTTCTGTTAAATAATAACCCAGATCAGGCAACAATGTTTTTTCTTGTGTGTCTGTTACAAAATAACTTAGATTAGCTCACTAAGTGTTTTGGTTGTAGCTCTGTTACATAATAACTGAGCTTATCTTATGAAGTGTTTTTTGTTTGTAGTTCTGTTACATAATAACCAAGATCAGCGTACGAAGTGTTTTGTTTGTGGTTTTGTTACATAATAACTGAGCTTATCTTATGAAGTGTTTTTTGTTTTTCGTTCTGTTACATAATAGCCAAGATCAGCATACGAAGTGTTTTGGTTGTAGCTCTGTTACATAATAACTGAGCTTATTCTATGAAGTGTTTTTTGTTTGTCGTTCTGTTACATAATAACCAAGATCAGCATACGAAGTGTTTTGTTTGTGGTTCTGTTATATAATAACGGTGATTATTTCACGAAGTGTTTTGTTTGTGTTTCTGTTACATGCAACCAAGATCAGTTTATGAAATGTTTTGTTTGTGGTTTTGTTATATAATAACAAAGATCAGCACATGAAGTGTTTTATTTGTGGTACTGTGTTTAATATAATCCACCTTTGGGCTATTAATTGTGGCTGTTTCAATTTTTTTTAAAGATGGTAATTAAAGTAAATTCATATTTACCTATTAATTAACAGTTTGATGGATTTTGTTCAAACTTTAGGCCTATATTTAGATGTTATTTGGCTTGGCTTCAGGATTTCTTTTCAGACCCTAGTCATTAAATTAAAGGTAGTCTATTGATTTTTGAAATTGATACAGACGTTGATAACCGAATATTTAGTGAGTGTTTGAACTGAAAAAGAACTCTGTAGCCTTTACTTATTTTTAGAATAAAATTCATGTAAGATTAGTTTAATGATAAATGATTTCATTTCATATTTTCGAAAATGGTTTTAGGGATTTTGTTTAGAATGTACATAAATTTGGGAAAGGTTTGAAACATGATAAATAAAAAGCATACTTGTTATCTGGCTAAAAAATAGTTGTTTGATAAGTTTTTGCAATATAAATAATTTATATGTGTTTTCTTAAAAACAATTTAGTAGAACTTTATTTATGGATATTTAAAAAAAAAAATAGAATTTTGAGAAAATATCTTTAATAATTTGTTTCAAATTTGGTAATTGTGGATTTTAAATGGTAAGTAAAAATGTAGCCTATATCTGTTTATATAAAACCTTTTTAAAGGTGTTTACTTATGACAATTTTGTATAAATATTTCATAATAGGCCTATTAGATTTGGTTCAAATGAATAGCTAGGGAATTGTTTTTGTCTGACAAATTAGAATTTATTTCTAACTAAACAAATATAAATAATTTGAGGGTATCTTACAAACAACTAATTTTTTTATAAAAATTTGTTTTAAAATGTGGTTTAAAACTAATCCTAAAATTAATGGTAAAAAGAGGAAAAAAATATTTTCTAGAAATTGTTTCCAACGATTTTGATTAACATTTGTATTTGGGTTTTGTTTAGTTTGATAAATCAAATGCCGTTTCTCATTTAACCGGTAAAATTACTTAAAAGCTTGGCGTATTAATAATATAATAATAATATTTAGCACCACGTCTGACTACCCGTTCGGGTTATACGCTTTAATTATTAATTACGCTAAAGGATTAGGAATTGGGAAGGTTGATTTAGTGGAAGTGAACACGTATTTGCGTGGAGGGAGAGTGAAAAACCATTTAGGAAAAACCATCCCCAGTTCACCCGACCGAGATTTGAACCCCGATCTCCCCGTCCTCAGCAGTCGAGCTCAACACGACAAGCGCGTTAACCAACTACGCCACCGAGGCGGGTCATTTGCGTATTTCCAGGAATGCTAGTTCACCACCATATACCCCATACTTATATGAACAATTTTCTTAACTCCATGTTTTATCTAAAATCAGTGAAAATATTAATGTTTAAAATGGAAATAAATATATATTTTAGATGAAAATATGTGAATTTTAAAAATTTATAAGTATTGCTTCCGAATTGTCTATCTACCAACTTGCGGAGCCCAGAACCTGCTGGCTAGGAGTTCCCTTTGACCTTGACCAATCTTTATGTGGTCACGAAACTCTCACTTTTCCTTTCACACCAAACACTGGCTATTGAACTCAAGTTTTTACTCCCAAGGGCACGTTATTCACGTAAAGCAAGCGATGTGTTGTACTAACTATTGAAAAGATATTAAAAATCAGATTTAGTATTTGTAAAGCTAATTTAATATAGTTTAAAATACAATGAAATGAATGTGTATAATAATAGCTAGTAAATTGCTTTCAATTATAAAATAGTTAAATGCCTATCTAATTATGAGTAGGAATTTTAGGAATATACTATACGATTATGTACATTGTTTGGCTGACATATTTACCAACATTTTAGAGGATAAACAGTTGTTTGAAGCCGGGCGGGGATTACTTTAACTGTTGTAGACAGTGGTTCGTGTTTTTTTTAGTATGAAGCATCCATTGAGTTTTAATGATGAAATTCAACCGTGTTATTTTAGATTTGTTTTGGTCTATAATTACTGTTTGCACTGTATATTATCGATTGTTAATACGTACATTGTAATTTATATAATTAATGTACTGGTATGATAAAATACAACACTCTAGGAGTGTAATTTAGCCATTTCAAACTGATTTAGCAAAAAAGGTATATAAAATCTCTTTTCAAATCATTTTCTTACAGCAAAGAAAGTGTCAATGTCTTGGCGATAGAGTATTGACCTGAGAGAGTTTCCCCTTTATTAATCACAGTTCACGCATCAAAATAGTTTCTGGAGCATCATTCTCAAATTGGGAGACCTATTTGTTCCCGCAAGCAGCTATGTGTGAAGTACATAAGGATTTAAGAACTAGTTTTAATTACAACGTGAGATGAACATAATAGTATAAATGTTTTATTATGTTAGTACCATTTGTTTTGTCTCTAACTTCCGTCCTCATGTCAACATTTTGTTCCGTCGTTTTCAACTTCCAAACAAGTAATTTAGATGGTTTATATTGGTAATTACAGAAGTGAGTGAGATCCTAAATCTCCATCTGAATGAGGGTGAAGTCACCGAGTTTATTTTAGAGGATTATCCCCACTAACGAAGAGACATTTAGTCTTTTCAAGTAAACCGACCACCCTTTCTGAACTCTACTCGTTAGCTGCTAATATTGAAGGCTCGTTATTGGCGGAAAAGAGTATTTATAGGCATTCCCCACACGTAGATCGGAACACCCTCCCCTGGTCAAGTCCTACACTGCACCGGCTGCAGCTATTAATAGTAGTCCTGTATCAAGCCACAGATTTATCCCTATGTTCTCTGAGATTGAAGCACCTCTCAATTTTCTTGAGAAAAGGGCAGGCCCAACGAGAGGGGAGGGGGGGGAGGGGCAGCTGGGGTCGCAGCCCTAGAGCCCGTCCTGGCACGCCCTATTATTTACTTAATTTGTACTCAAATACAAAATGTATTCATTTTCAAGACCTCATAAAAGATGTTGGTTTTAGGGAATACCAATATCTACATTT